>VDFB02271358.1:903128707-903309564 GCA_007258455.2 Sequoia sempervirens
GTTCTTGAGGTAACTACGACTATTTAATATTGGTATATGGGTTTTGTGGTTTGGGGGTTATAGATTTTTCTAATAAATTAAATGTAGCTAATAATTACATGCTTGTTTATGAATTTGGGTGTTGGGTATTTAAATTGTTAGACAATAACTTATTTTTAATTGAATTCTTTTGAGGTGTGCATGTTTGTTTGATTTTTGACTCTATGTTTTGGGTTGAATGGGTTTTTTGAATGAAATTTATGCAGTTTTCAATTAAATTTGGCATAGACACTATGTAGTGCTCGTTTAAGAAAAATGATGTTTATAAAAAATATTTGTAGTTTGTACCAAGTTGAACCCATGGAAGAGGCTTCATTGAGGCTAATTATCTCCTCTGTCAAGTTTAACCAAATCTTGCATATATGCTTTTTAGTTGAATTACACCATGCTCAAATTTAGATACTCAGTAACACATTTTCTAGGATTTGAATCTAAGCCCTTGTTATTAATGTCATATTGATAGTAACAAGAGTTTGTTCTAACTTGTAGGAAATGTGTTTAAGGGATTAGAACCTAGTTATTTCCATAGAAAGTGTCCCTTACATGAGTCTATTGAAATTGAAAAATAATTTTTTTACAATATTAGACTGCTTCTTTTTTGAAGTTTGATGAAACCCAAATACATGTTTTTGCATTTGATTTCCAACGGTATTTCATATATCTAACTATTATATAGATTGTTTGTTTCCTTGAACTTTTGGACCTAGACTTATATATTATTCAGATTAGGGAGAAAATACTTTTGAAAATAGTGTAACAATTATCTCTCTGTTGCTACTAATGTTTTTATTATAAATATATTCATAACAACTATCAAAATCAACCAAGCATCTTCTATCTAGCTTAGATGGGTTAAATTTATAATTTCTCCATTCACCATGGTGGCATCAACTTGATGTCGCCTCTTATATGCTTCCACACAAGACTGGTGAGCTCCCAAGTTAGGTTCATTCCTACAATCAAACCTAAACCTTGAGTATTCATTCATCATGACCCTACCTACGTATCCCCTTTCGGAAATAAGAGGCTTTTTAGTGTGCAAAAACCTGCTAGAATGAGTTCATTCTATCCTCTTATATGTGATATTTGATCTCACCATTAAACTATGGCTATTCATTAAGCAAAAGCTATCAACTTAGTCCAGTTATAATAAAACATTAGTAATTTATCATCAAGTTTTGGGTCCATACCAAGAATTAATAGTCATTATTGTACAAATGTACACATATACATAGATTCATATCATACAATTATCCCAAGATCACACACACAATTACTATCTCAAGCATATATCATATATAAAAGGTGACTAGCTCATACACATCACAATTACAACCATAATTGGATCATATAAACATAACACATGTACACCAATGATTGTCTCATACACACATTATATCTAGTCTGAAAATCTATATAATACATCACATGTCCACATAAATTACAACTGGTAAAGTGTAAACAAATGTAACCTACTACATACATCATCCCACTACCTAATTCATAATCATATCAGCCTACTATAACAACACTCAAGCATGCCATACTAATAGATATCATCACTAGAAAGGGAACTGGTATAACAATGAGCATAAACCCTATGACCTTTACACAATTTCATAGGGAGTGACTAACATGTATGCAATGCATGATTGACACATCTGTACAATGAATGACTAATACCTTACTTTTTAGTGCATCCCAAATAAAAAAGAAATGTTGATGTCTTATGTACTACACCATAGGTCTCATCATTTTCCTTAATCTACTATGCCAATTGTGATGTTGGAAAGCATCCTTTACTACTTATTTTTGGCCTTATACAATGATTCCATAACTAAGCCTTTACAACCATGATTCAAAGATTGGACATCTAACCTGAATAGCTACTTCAACCATCATAAAGGTGCATTTTAATTTTCAACCCAGGGATGCGAACTTGAAATGGGTCAACAATGTATGTGCATTAGGCACTCAAGTAGTCATTGCATTCTAGAACTAAGAAACACAATGCTGAAAGTAAATTGCTAGAAAGGAAACAAAGAAAATATTCAACATCAACCAACAACTATACTAAACTGAAATGTGTGATAGAAATAAAAGATCTAAGCAACAAACATGAAACTACTCTATTTGCTTTGGCTATAGGAACAAACATAGAATGGACTTCTAGTGGTTGCCGAAACAGTTGATGCTAGATTTCCAACTAGGTACTGAACAGTAAGTAATACTAAATTAATGCTAAACTAATGAAACAAATTACTCACCAAGTGGCCCCCCTTGGATAAGTATCCTCTAAACTAACAAGAACTCAAATGCTCAAACTTAGAATTTTATTTCATTCACTGCAAATTGAAACTATAATACAATATCAAATGGTGCAACCTCTTCCTTTCTTCTTATTAATCAACTAGTTGAATAATCAACTTACTAACTAACTTGGAGGAAGGAGCATCTGATTATTTATGCTAACAACTAAACAAGGCAGTCAAATCCACGACTAGGAGGACGCCAATTAGGGAAAGTAGAGAAAGTGGAGCGATGGAAGTTACGCATGCAGTAAGTTTAGAATTTGATCAATGAAGGGTAAAGGAAAGTGATCCTTCTTGGTGGTAGCATTAAGTTCTCTATAATCAATACAAACTCACCATTTTCATCCTTTCTTGGGCACAATCACCAATGGAGATACCCATTGACTATTTGAAATGGGGTATATAAATCCCACATCTAGTAATTTATGCAATTCTCCTTTCACAATCTCTCAGTGCAGGGTTGATTATTCTTTGTGGCTATCTTACTGGAGTGCAATCATCTCTGATATAAATTGCGTGTATAGAGTTTAGGATCCAGACCTTTCATATCATGATAATCCCATGTGAATGCATGTTGATGGGCCCTTAATAGATTTTCCAATGATAGTTGTTGTTCTTTATTCATTCTACTATTGAAATTCAACTATTTTCCTTCAGACACTTGAATTTGTGTAGTTAATTCTATCATGGTTGCTTCATTAATACATGGTACCTTTAGTTCACACGACATCAATGTATGGAAAATACCTTTTACTGCAGGAAGAGTGTGTGTAGGAACAATTGCTGCAAGAACAGTGGCTACAGGAAAAACATCTGCAGGAATAGTAGCTACAAGAAGAGCAGGAAGAAGTGTCCTGACCAAAGTAGAAGATGATGCATCTTCCACTTCATAATGGTTCTGAATGAGATTAGCCAACACTTCATCTTCATATTGGAGCTTCATAAAAGAGATTCTTCCTATCATCATAAGCTGCACCATAGAATTAAATTCCTCAACCTCTTCACCAACTTGTGGCCATACAAAATCTTCTTCAACATGAGATGGCTGAGCAAGTGGGTAGAGAACAATTTTTTTAGTACTCCTTCCATCTGAAATGGTCATGGCACCGGAACAAAATCCAATATATGCATCTGCAATCACCAACCAAGGTCTTCCAAGAATGATGGGGTACCCACCTAGTGTAGCCTTAGGAGAAAGAATCATAAAGTCTATTGAATATTCCTAGGAGTCTAGGACTACCACAACATCCTCCACTATGCCATCAGAATTGAAAGTAGAGCTATTAGCAAGCTACAGGAAAATAGGAGTAGATCTCATACTTACAATATTTAGTTGTTGCAGGATGCCTTTGGTCATTACATTGATTGTTTCCCCTAGATCAATGAAACCATTCTTCATTTTGATCCCATTTATGACAGCTGCTACCACAAGACTGCCTGGGTCATTATATTTGGGAATGGTCACTTTTTCCAGCATGATATCAGCTAGCTGGCCAACCACATGAACTATACTTGGGTCTTTCTTCTTCCTTCTAGGCTTCTTAAGACAAGCTTCCTTGATAGCTTTGTCATAGATTGGAACATCCTTTATGTCTTGAAATAAGGGTATCTGAACATATATATGCTTTATCTGATCCAGGATATCAAAAGTGGTATCCTCCTTTTCTTCTTTCTTCTTGGTAATTTTTAATCTCTAAGGAAATTGATGGTTCTTGCTTGGTTTGTTTGGCTTGGAGTGGTTCAAGACTTTAGGTGCATTTGGATCATTCAGAGGCTCCTCCTCCTCTTCTACAAGAAGCTCAGTAATGATGGGCTTGGAAGGGCTTGGTAGAGTGGTTCCTGAATGCAAATGGATATCACTTAGACTCACAACATATGTAGGGAATTGATTTCAATCAACAAAAAATGATGGCTACTACTGTGGTTTTTTATTAGGATTAGGTGTGGGTTGGGTTGGTAGCTAAGTTGGCTTAGGTGCATTTGAACATGGATTGGTAGGTGGAGGCATTAGAGTAGGATACTAGGACTGAGAAGGTGGTTGCATGTAATTGGTTGTTTTCAAGTAGGCCATTGTTTTCCTCCTCTCCATTGATTTGTTTACTGCCAGTTTCTTGGAGGTGGTTGCCAGTTTCCTTGGAATTGGTACCAATTCCCCTGAGGGTGTTGCCATTGAGGTGGATAACTCTGATGACTAGGCCAATCATTTGGAGGGTTACTCCAAGGATGTGGTGGATATCCCTCATAACTGGGTGGGTATTGGGGCTGCCATAGGTTACCAAATGAATAAGAGTTAAAATATGGCCTAAAATAGGATAGTGGATCCAGTGGTGTACCTTGTCTTGGAGTCCAAGGCTTCCTTTGTGCAACATAGTAGACTTGGTCTTCTTCAATCTAAATTGGATTGAACTTAGGTGACATTTTCTTGCTTTCCAGGTTAGCTACCATCTTACATCTATAATCCTTCTTTTGTCTGCAGTGGGGACAATATTTTATAAACATCATCTCTGCCTCCTTTTTCTTTTTCTTGGCCTAAAGTGTGTCTAGTTGAGTAGCTAGATTTTTTATAACGTCTTGCTTGAACTCTGCTATCAAATGAGTGATCTCCATCCTTGAAACTCCACCGGTAGTTGACTTACCCATGGAAGACTGACAAGCTCTCCCTTTCTTTGAAGCTTCCCAAGAGTAATTTTGGCATATTTTCTTGATATCCTCCCAAGGGACTTGCGAGATATCTCCTCCTGCCATGAGGTCCAAGGAATCAGTGTAGGTATCATTGATCCCTTTCAAGAAAAGAAACTTTTGTGAATCCTCATTAAGTGCATGGTGTGGAGACTTTTGTAGGGAAAACAAAAATCTCGCAATGTAGTCTTCTAGGCTCTCATCCTCCTTCTGCTGCATCTTGAAAATGTCATCTCCTCTTGTATCACTACCCCTCCAATATTCCTTTTATTTCTCAAGGAACTTTGTCTTCATGTCTTCCCAAGTTTCCATAGTATTTCTACCTAGGCTCATGAACCATCTTAATGCAACTTTCTTCAGATTGGTGGGAAATAACTTAAGCTGATGGGCATCAGTAGTGTAATCATAACTCCTACAGAGTATGTCAAATTCAAATAAAAAGGTATCAGGATCTTCTGTGATGAGTCCACAAAAATTTGGGAGTGTTGAAGCAGGGATGTTCTTGATGTTGCCAATGCCATTTTGCTGGGCAATGGGAAAAGGAAAAGTTGGTTGGCTGGGTTTGTTCCCATATGCATCACCCATGCTTGCTTGATGTGGTTCCAAGCAAGGGGATTCTGAGGTTGATTTTCATTTTCAAAGGAGACTTCAAAACTAGCCAGGTCAGGATATGTGTTTGCAAAGGGGTGTGGGTCTTCTTCTTCTTCTTATAAGTTTTGATATTCAACTAGTTGGAATAGATTAGGATTGTTAGGAAGGAATCTCTCGTAAGCATCCCTTCTCCTTCCTCTATGCATGCGGTATCACTCACTATCAGTTAGTTCACACACAAAGAATTGGTAACAAATAAAGGGTCATTACTTTCTAAATGAAGATATACTAAGAACAACTTTGAAAACATTACAACAAAAACTACCAATGACTCCAAAAAATTCCTAGCTTGACACCATCCCCGACAACGACACCAAAAATGTTGGTCTCCTACAATGATTCCATAACTAAGCCTTTACATCTATGATTCAGAGATTGGACATCTAACTTGAATAGCTACTTCAACCATAGTAAAGGTGCATTTAAATTTTCAACCTAGGGACATGAACTTGAAATGGGACAACACTGTATTTGCACTAGGGGCTCAAGTAGTCATTACATTCTACAACTAAGAAACAAAATGTTGAAAGTAAATTGTTGGAAAGGAAACAAAGAAAATACTGAACATCAACCAACAACTATACTAAACTAAAATACATGATAGAAATAAAAGATCTGAGCAACAAACATGAAACTACTCTGTCTACTTTGGCTGCAAGAACATACACATAATGGACTTCTAGTGGCTGCAGGAATAATCGATGCCAGATTTTCAACTAGGTACTAAACAGTAAGTAATATTAAACTAATGCTAAACTAATGAAACAGATTACTCACCAAGTGGGCCCCATTGGATAAGTATCCTCTAAACTAACGAGAACTCAAATGCTAAAACTTAGAATTTTATTTCATTCACTGCAAATTGAAACTGGAATACAATATCAAATGGTAACCTCTTCCACTATTCTTATTAATCAATTGGCTGAATAATCATCTTACTAACTAACTTGGGGGAAGGAGCATTCGATTATTTATGCTAACAACTAAACAAGGCAGTCAACTCTACATTTGGGAGGATGCCAATTAGGGAAAGCAGAGAAAGTGGAGCGATGGAAGCTATGCATGCATGGAATCCGGTCAAACATGCAAGTTAGATGTAGACTCAATACAGTAGTAATGCTCGTGCATTCTCGAACATTAAAATTCCATTTAAACAAGGCGGTTACACTTTGGCTGCATGGAGAATATTCTACCACCAATCTTCTTTGGCTTGGAGTGCTTCCTTTGCTTGTCGTCATGGTGCATGCCTAGCTGGCGGTGTCTTCCTCAACTTAGCACATGAAGTCTGTATGGAAAGGTCTGTACACATAATAAATACACATCTATAACCACCTTAAGAAATTTTCAATAACCACATGCAAAATCAATATAGATAGTTCACATTTTATGCCAAACATCATTAAGATTTGTAGAGATCAAATGTCAATGATTTGAGGGAAACATTATGCCAATGTCAACACTTAAGCACTAAATTCCATGAAATCCATGAGAAAATAGACTATAGATCCTCCCAAAACTAGACCAAAAACTAGGCTCATCACTCCCCCCAACCTAACATCTTGCTGGTCCTCCAACATGTAAAGAGTTGTTCTTTTGTTTGGTCAAGGCTCTGAAATTTGCAATTGAGAGTTGTCTGACATCAATGGCAATAGTATGTGAATCATGATCCCAATAGAATCCTACTGATCT
This sequence comes from Sequoia sempervirens, assembly GCA_007258455.2. Taxonomy (NCBI): domain Eukaryota; kingdom Viridiplantae; phylum Streptophyta; class Pinopsida; order Cupressales; family Cupressaceae; genus Sequoia; species Sequoia sempervirens. The sequence goes on from VDFB02271358.1 coordinate 903,136,078, forward strand.
ATCAAGTTTGTCCCATCTTTTGATCTCTACAGTAGGGTCATACTGGTAGAATCTGAAATTTGACACTGGCCACATGAGCATGGATGGTTGAAAGGTCAGGGGAAGCCAAAATATTCCCTCTGTTCTACCAATATGAATATATCTCTTAATTCTTCTTAATGTTGTGGCATAATTGTGGATGGAATGTGGTTCAGCCTGTTTCAGCTCATCAGTCAAACTATTCCATCTCTGTGATAGATTATTTCCTCATGGTTTCCTCCTTTGTTGTTGTCTTCACTTCATACTCACAGTAAAATTCCTCAATCCAAGGCATAATATTTTTGCCATAACTTGGTCTGAGTAACATTCTATGCCATTCTCTATAAAAATTAATTGGGTTGCTTGACTCATCCCTAACAGGAAGAGGGATCTCAAACTCCATTTTTTTATAAGCACCATGTTGTTGTCCCCAACTAATCTCATTTTGCACCCAAAACATGAATGCTCTCAATTGAACATCCCCAACATATAGCAGTGGGTTCCAATCATGGTCTTTTGTGACAACATAATTATGTAAATAAAATTCACATAACAAATTCTTCATTTCAAAGGAGGCAATCCTATAAGCATTTAAAAATTCCATAGGAGTATCAATAGATGGATTCAAACTTGAGGCAAGTCTTGACATCTTAAAGGAGAGATATTTCTCTTTCAGGAGTAGGGCATAGATGCTTGGAGGATCTCTACATTCCAGAATCTTTGGTGTCAAGGCTACCATATCATCTACCCTCTACTTCAAGATATCAATTTTTGTATTTTTATCCTCAATCTCTTCATCCTTCTTTTGAATTTCCTCCTTTAATTGTCATTTTTACTTTTTCCATTCTTCCTCCCTTCTTTGTATTTCTTTCCACAGATTCAAAATTTACCGCATCTTCTAAAAAATTAGGAGGATTATGAATGCCTACCAGTCTTTTTGTGGATGATGGCTCCTCATACAACATTATTTGCATAGACTTAGGTTGTCTAGTTATCTCCGGCTATAAGGGTGTTGTTTCTTCTTCTTTTTGCTACATGGACTCTTTTTCTTGTTGCGGCTGGAAGAACTCTTGCTCTTGTTCTGGTTATTGTTGCAGGACTTCATGTTGTAGGACCTCTTGCTCATGCTGCAGGAGGTTCTAATTTTCCTCCAATTCTTCCACAATGCTAGCAAGATCGGCCAATGTTATGTTTACACTTTCTTAAACATGTCTTCTCCTTCTTCAACATTCTTCTACTCATATGAGGTCTCCAGGTTTAGGGCTTTCTCACAGAGGTGTGCCAATCATAGGCCCAACTAGTCTCAATTTCCTAGAAGGCCTCTCATGTTTTCCTCTGGCTACAAGATGAACAACATCAACTTTCATTTTCTTAGAACTTGGCCTTTTTCTTCCTTCAGGCCACGGTTTAGTCTTGCCTTTTCTCATTTCTACTTTTCTCCATTGTGCCCTAGTTTTCATGAGGGTTTCAACTAGAGCTTCATCATCAGAATCTGAGGGAAAAGAACTTCCTTTTTCTGAATGCCCAGCTTCAGAGGAACTAATTTCTATAGCTTCTTCTATTGCAAAAGGATTCATATTAGAGGTTGAAGCACTAGGAATGGCTTCGACCATGCTTACTCTCCTACTAGACATATGGGATTGAGGTAAAGCCCTAGATTGCAAGTGCTTAGGTCCAATTTGATCAAAATTTATAAAATCTTCCCAGGTCATTCCAGATACATTGTGCATAGACCCTTCAACTAGAATTTTAATCAAGCAATGGTGGGAGACAGAATTATCCCTACCTTTTTTGGTTTTCAACGGCTGTGATTGAGAGAAGATTGTACAACATGTTGGGCACATTAATCCTTCTTCCGTGCCTCATGTGATTCAAAAGCTTGAACTGCACAAAATGAAAATTTGACTGGTGACCCTCACAAGTGATGTATTTGATAACATACACGGCTATCTACTTCCATGGCTCAGGCAGGGACATTCTTTTTGCATCCTATTTGTCTATGCTCAATGGGGGGTCATTTGGCTCTATGATTTCAGCCCTAGCTAACTTGGTGTTTCTGGAAATATGGTAATTTTCACCATCAGCAAGTAACCTTGTAACCTCTACAATTGTTTCCTCTGTTTCCACAATATCTAACCCTCTCAATGTGGCTTTTCCTTCTGAAATTTTTTGGGAAAATTCAAGGGCAATGCCTTCATCAAAATCATCCAACTTCAAAAAGTAATCTATCCATCCACAATTTTGAAATTCGGTCAGGCATTGTGCATCTTGCAATAGAATATCATGCATCATGGGTTTGTTTCAAATTAACCCACCTCCCATTGTCTACAACCAAACTAATTCTCATCAATACTTTTTACAATTCCTCTACTAAAAATTGAATGCACCTCCCTACAGTGTCTGCTAAATCTCAGGACCAGCCTGCTTAATTTCTAGTGCTTGTGTCGACTGAATTTTCTTGTTTTTCCCTTTTTGCTTGCAACTCAAGATTATGGCAATGTAATAATGGTAAGGAAAGGAGTGATAAAGGGAGTTAATGATAGGAAGAAATGGCAACTGCAACCATTGTCACTTCACACATGCAAGTCGTCCTTCCTTGGATTTCAAATTGGCTTGCTCTCTTTTAATTTCTGACATTGGGACAATAAAATATTTGTATTTTTTTGTTCCCCTCCCCCCAACCTAAATTTGGACATGTGTCCACACATGCAAGATGGGGGCATTGATGTGATAGGGAAGGATGGAATTTTATGCAAACACCTATACTAACGTACAATGATTAAATAAACGTAATTAAAAGATGATTAAAGATAACAATTAATGCACACATACTTGAGTGTCTGGAAGATTTTCTGCAAAGATCGTAGATAGAGTAACGCTTGCTTTGTTGCAAAAAATGATTTGAGCAATAAATGAAGATGAGGTGGAAGAGAGAGAAAGGTGGTGATGGATGGGTGGATGGGTGGATGATGAAGAATTGGAATTTCACATAAGTGAAAGTATTTATTATGAAAAGTACGTACCTGAATTAGGAAAAAGGAGGGACACTAGGCCCACTATCTTTTGTTGCAAGAAGCTCTGAGTGTTGGATGAATTGCTACAAGAAATCTTCTTTGGAGGCTGACTTATGCTATAATATGAGGCGATGACCATTGACAAGTAATTTAAACTAGACAGTGTCAATGATGGTGAGTTGAACAACTCCATTAGGAAAGACCTCAACAACTTTGTATGGTCCTAGCCACCTTGTCTGCAATTTTCCTGCGTTATCCTGATATCTTGAACCATAGAGCAAAGCCCAATCTCCTGGTATGAACTTCTTGTCTTAATAAATTTGTCATGCCATTTGATTCTCTGATTCTGCACTACCTCTGTATGTTGTAGGGTTGCTATTCTTATCCCATCCAAAGAATTTAGTTGCATGATTCTTTCTCTTTGTGCTTCAGAAATATCCATCCCCAAATTTACTGCAGTTCGCAGTCTTTTGTTCAAATTCGACTGGCATCATGGTTTTCTTTCTATACAATAATTCAAATGGGGTGAAGCCTATAGTTGTCTTTCATGTTGTCATGTAGGCCCAAACACCTTTTGGTAATCTCTTTTCCCAATCCTTTCTATGAACAACTATTGTTTTAGTCAGAATGGCTTCAATTTCCCTATTGGTCACCTCAACTTGGCCATTATCTTGGGGGTGATAAGGAGTAGACTTTTTGTGCCTTATATTGTACTCATTTACTAGTGCTACAACAAAATTTTATGTGAATTTTGGCCCTTGATCAGTCACTATTTCTCTTGGGACTCCATATTTGGTGAAAATTTCCTCATAAAGAAATTCTGCAACCTTGTTATCTCTTGCATGTTTCATGGCCTTATCTTCTACCCATTTAGTTACATAATCAGTACATACCAGTATATAAGACTTACCATTTGATGGAGGGTCAATTGGTCCCACAAAATCTAATCCCCACTTATCGAAGGGAGTAATTACTTCCTGAGGACATAGTGGCATCTCATCAGATCTTGTTGGTCTGCCCATTCTTTGACATCTATCACATTTTCTGGTATAGCTTCCTACATCCTTGTGGAGTGTTGGCCAATAATATCCTGTGTTCAAAATCTTCATTGTTGTCCTCTTGGCTGCAAAGTGTCCACATGGTTCGTTGTGACATGCATGCAAAATGTTATATGTCTCATCTTCTCTCACAATGTATCTTCTCATGACATGGTTAGGTCCAGTATAAAACAAACATCTAGAAATCCAAGAGAAAGGAAAAGATCTTTCAATAAGTGCCCTTTTCTCTTTTGGAGAGAAGTGAGAAAGAATTCTACCTACACAATCAAGTAATTGGCTATGTCAGCATACCATGGCATTTGCACATTGAGAGAAAATAGATGCTCATCAAGAAAAGAGTCATCTATGGGCTGATTATCTTCTGATGTAGTTAACCTTGAAATAAAATCTGCAACAACATTAGCTTTCCCTGGCTTGTCTACAATGGTTATATCAAACTCCTACATCAACAATAACCATCTTGCCAATCTACCTATGATCAAAGGTTTATTCATGAGATACCTAATGGCTGCATGATCAGTGTGTACAAAGATTTGGTAGCCCGTTATGTAATGTCTAAATTTGTTTAGTGCATAAATTACTACCAACATCTCTTTCTCTGTCACTGTATAATTGAAATCAACTCCTTGCAATTTTTTGCTGACAAAGTAACTAGCATTTTCAATATCCCCCTTTTTTTGTCTTAAGACTTCTCCCTTGGCATAGTCCGATGCATCAATGTGAATGTGGAAAGGAAGCTCCCAATTGGGTCCCTTAAGTATAGGAGCATTTGTCAAAGTTGTCTTCAAGTCAGAAAATTCCTCGTCACAAGCTTCAGTCCACTGAAATTCAACATCATTAGGGAGAAGAGTATACAGTGGTGTTTCTACCTTGCTAAAATCTTTAATGAATCTTCTGTAATATCTTGCATGTCCTAAGAAACTTCTAACATCCTTCTATTTTGCAGGTGTAGGAAGATTTGTGATTACCTCAATTTTCCCAGGATCTACTTGAATTCCTTTGTGGGAGATGTAGTGGCCAAGAATACACCTTCTTGCATCATCATGAAACACTTTTCACTATTCAAGGACAAGTTTTGATCTTCACATCTCTGCAAAACTCTCTGGAGATTCTCCAATGCCTGATTAAATTCAGCACCATAAGTGAAGTCATCCATATAAATCTCCATGCAATCATGATAAATGTCTAAGAAGATGCTAATGATTTCCCTTTGGAAAGTTGCAGGTGCATTGCACAAGACAAATGGGAGCACTGAATAAGCATAAGTCCCCCATGGACATGTAAATGTGGTCTTCTCCTGGTCTTCTGGTACAATTTGGATCTGGTTGTAGCCACTGAATCCATCTAGAAAAGAGAAATATTGCTTTCCTGCAAGTGTGACCAAAACTTGATCAATGAAGGGTAAAGGAAAGTGATCCTTCTTGGTGGCAGCATTAAGTTCTCTATAATCAATAAAACCTCACCATTTCCCTCCTTTCTTGGGCACAATCACCAATGGAGATACCCATTGACTATCTGAAATGGGGTATATAAATCCCGCATCTAGTAATTTATGCAATTCTCCTTTCACAATCTCTCTCAATGCAGGGTTGATTCTTCTTTGTGGTTGTCTTACTGGAGTGCAATCATCTCTAATATAAATTATGTGTGTAAAGAGTTTAGGATCCATACCTTTCATATCATGATAATCCCATGTGAATGCATGCTAATGGGCCCTTAATAGATTTTCCAATGATAGTTGATGTTCTTTATTCAATCTACTATTGACATTCATGTATTTTCCTTCAGACACCTGGATTTGTGTAGTTAATTCTATCATGGCTACTTCATTAATACATGGTACCTTTAGTTCACATGACAACAATATATGGAACATACCTTTTACTCTAGGAAGAGTGTGTGCAAGAATGGTTGTTGCGAGAATAGTGCTTGTAGGAAAAACATCTGCAGGAACAATGGTTGCAAGAAGAGTCCCAAATGAAGTAGAAGATGATGCTTCTTCCACTTCATAATGGTTCTGAATGAGATTAGACAACACTTCATCTTCATCTTGGAGATGCATAAAAGAGATTCTTCCTATCATCATAAGCTACACCACAGAATTAACTTCCTCGACTTCTTCACCAACTTGTGGCCATACCAAGTCTTCTTCAGCATGAGATGGCTGAGTGAGTGGGTAGAGAACAATATTTTTAGTAGTCCTCCCATCTGAAATAGTCATGTCATTGGAATGACATCCAATATATGCATCAGCAGTCACCAACCAAGGTCTTCCAAGAATGATGGGGTACCCGCCCAATGTAGCCTTAGGAGAAAAAATCATAAAGTCTGCTGGATATTCCTAGGAGTCTAGGACTACCACAACATCCTCCACTATGCCATCAAGCTTGATAGTAGAGCTATCACCAACCTGTAGGACAGTAGGAGTAGATCTTATACTTACAATATTTAGTTCTTACAAGATGTCTTTGGTCATTTCATTGATTGCTGCCCCTAGATCAATCAAAGAATTCTTCACTTTGATCCTTTTAAGACAACTACTACCATAGGACTGACTACCTGGGTCATTATATTTGGGAATGGTCACTTTTTCCAACATGATATTAGCTAGCTGGCCCACCACATGAACTGTAGTTGGGTATTTCTTCTTCCTTCCTAGCTTCTTAAGACAAGCTTCCATGATAACTTTTCCGTAGATTGGAACATCATTTATGGCTTGAAATAAGGGTATCTGAAAACATATATGCTTTAGTTGATCTAGGATATCAAAAGTGGTATCCTCCTTTTCTTCTTTCTTCTTGGTAATTTCCAATCTCTGAGGAAATGGTGGTTCTTGCTTGGTCTATTTGGCTTGGACTGGTTTAGGAATTTTAGGTGCATTTGGCTAAATAGGATCATTCAGAGGCTCCTCCTCCTCTTCCACATGAAGCTCAGTAATGATTGGCTTGGAAGGGCCTAGTAGAGTGGCTCTTGAACGCAAATGGATCACACTTACACTCACAACATATGCAAGGAATTGATTTGAATTAGTAGAGTATACAAACTACTACTATAGTTTGTTATTAGGATTGAGTGTGGGTTGGGCTAGTAGCTGAGTTGGCTTAGGTTCATTTGAAATTGGATTGGTAGGTGGAGAAATTAGAGCAGGTTGCTGGGACTGAGAAGGTGGTTGCATGTAATTGGTTGTCTGAGTAGGCCATTGTTTTCCTCCTCTAGACATTGATTTGTTTGCTGCAAATTTCCTAGAGGTGGTTGCTAGTTTCCTTCGAATTGTTTCCAATTCCTCTGAGGGTGTTTTCATTGAGGTGGAGAACTCTAATGACTGGGCCAAGAATTTGGAGGGTTACTCCAAGGCTATGGTGGATATCCACCATAACTAGATGGGTATTGGGGTTGTCATTGGTTACCAGATGAATAAGAGTTAAAATATGGCCCAACATAGGATAGTGGATCCAGTGGCGTACCTTGTCTTGGAGTCCAAGGCTTCCTTTGCGCAACATAGTAGACTTGGTCTTCTTCAATATGAATTGGCTTGAACTCAGGTGACATCTGCTTGCTTTCTAGGGTAGCTAACATCTTACATCTGTAGTCCTTCTTCTTTTGTCTACAGTGGGGACAATATTTTGTCAACATAATCTCTGCCTCTTGCTTTTTCTTGGCTTGAAGTGTGTCTAGCTGAGTAGCTAGACTTTTGATAGTGTCTTGCTTGAAGTCTACTAGCAAATGAGTGATCTCCATCCTTGAAACTCCACCGACAGTTTACTTACCCATGGAAGACTGATAAGCTCCCCCTTTCTTTGAAGCTGCCCGAGAGTAATTCTGGCATATTTTCTTGATATCCTCCCAAGGGACTTGGGAGATATCTCTTCTTTCCATGAGGTCCAAGGCATCAATGTAGCTATCATTGATCCCCTTCAAGAAAAATAACTTTTGTGAATCCTCATTAAGTGCATGGTGTGGAGAATTTTGTAGGGAAAACATAAATCTCGCGATGTAGTCTTCTAGGCTCTCATCCTCCTTCTGTTGCAACCTGAAAAAGTCACCTCCTCTCATATCACTACCCCTATAGTATTCCTTGCATTTTTCAAGGAACTTTGTCTTCATGTCTTCCCAAGTTTCCATAGTATTTCTACCCAAGCTCATGAACCATCTTAATGCAGCTTCCTTCAGAGTGGTGGGAAATAACTTAAGCGAATGGGCATCAATAGTGTAATGATAAGTCCTGCAGAGTATGTCAAATTCAAATAAAAAGGTATTAAGATCTTATGTGACAAGTCCATAAAAATTTGGGAGTGTTGAAGCAGGGATGTTCTTAATGTTGCCAACATCATTCTGCTAGGCAATGGGAAAAGGAAAAGTTGGTTGGTTGGGTTTGTTCCCATTTGCATCACCCATGCCTGCTTGATGTTGTTCCAAAGCAAGGGGATTCTCAAGCTGATTTTGATCTTCAGAGGAGACTTTAGAACTAGTCAGGTCAGGATATGCATCTGCAAAGGGGTGTGGATCTTCTTCTTCTTTTAATAAGTTTTGATATTCAACTAGTTGGAATGGATTAGGATTGTAAGGAATCTCCCATAAGCATCCCTTCTCCTTACTCTATGCATGTGGTAGCACTCACTATCAGTCAACTCACACACAAAGAATTGGTAATGAATAAAGGGTCATTACTTTCTAAATGTAGATATACTAAGAACAACTCCAAAAACATTACAACAAAAACTACCGATGACTCCAAAAAATTTCTAGCTTGACACCATCCTTGACAATGGCACCAAAAATGTTGGCCTCCTACAATGATTCCATAACTAAGCCTTTACAACCATGATTCAGAGATTGGACATCTAACCTAAATAACTACTTCAACCATCATAAAGGTGCATTTAAATTTGCAACCCAGGGACATGAACTTGAAATTGGCCAGCACTATATTTGCACTAGGGGCTCAAGTAGTCATTGCATTCTATAGCTAAGAAACACAATGCTGAAAGTAAATTATTTGAAAGGAAGCAAAGAAAATACTGAACATCAACCAACAACTATACTAAACTGAAACACATGATAGAAATAAAATATCTGAGCAGCAAATAGGAAACTACTCTGTCTGCTTTGGCTATAGGACAAACACATAATGGACTTCTAGTGGCTATAGGAACAGTCGATGCTAGATGTCCAACTAGGTACTGAACAATAAGTAATACTAAACTAATGAAATGGATTACTCATCAAGTGGGCCCCTTTGGATAAGTATCCTCTAAACTAACAAGAACTCAAATGCTTGAACTCAAAATTTTATTTCATTCACTCCAAATTGAAATTGGAATACAATATCAAATGGTGAAACCTCTTCCTCTATTCTTATTAATCAACTAGATGAATAATCAACTTACTAACTAACTTGGAGGAAGGAGCATCTGATTATTTATGCTAATAACTAAACAAGGCAGTCAACTCCACGACTAGGAGGATGCCAATTAGGGAAAGCAAAGAAAGTGGAGTGATGACGGTTACACATGCATGGAATCTGGTAAAACATGCAAGTCAAACATTTACTCAGCACAACAGTAATGCCCATGCATGCTCGAACATTAAAAGTCCATTTCAACAAGGAAGTTACACTTCGGCTGCATGGAGAATCTTCTTCCGCCGGTCTTCTTTCACTTGGATCACTTCCTTTGTTGGACTGTCATGGTACATGCCTAGCTAGAAGTGTCTTCCTCAACTTAGCTCATTAATTCTACATGGCAAGCTTAGTACGCATAATAACTACACATATATAACCACCTTAAGAAATGTTCGATAACCACATGCAAAATCAATATAGATAGTTCACATTTTATGCCAAACATCATTAAGATTTGCAGAGATCAAATGTCAACAGTTTGAGGGAAACATTATGCCAATGTCAACACTTAATCACTAAAGTCCATGACATCCATGAGAAAATAGACTATAGATCCTCCCAAAACTAGACCAAAAACTAGGCTCATCACTTATGATCATCACCAAGTAAAGAGTAAATAAAGCAAAACAAATTACAAGTAACACACACAATTCTCATGATCTACCAATGCCTATGTTGAACTCATGAGGTGAGTAGATCCTATCATCCATTTCTTGCATATTGATGTCCTTAAAGTCCACATGCCATTGGTGGAAAACAACTAACTATCTAGCATAGCACTCAGCACCATCACCTACATGTTAATGGGCTTAATACATGCATGCCACTAGCGCAAATCATGTAGGCCACTAGAGTAATATGAGGCATCCATTTCCTACATGTTGCAAGCCATAAGGCCCACATGCCACTGGCCATATCCATTCCACTATCAATGACATATGTCTAAATAGTCTATAGATAGTTCATGCTCCTTGACTACTATCAAGATGGAACATCATTAAGCTTATCTTATGCAAGTCATAGGATATATCAATCAATGATCACCTTAAAAGGAAATGATTAATCTATGTATTAGGGGGTATACACAATCTATCTATTCCCTTGTAGATTCCTTACTCTATCCATCTTGTATTTCCTTCAAAGTCAGCCTTATATTTATCTGCGTTCAAAATTGTGATATTTTCTTATTTCCTTCACCTACCAACATGTATGCTTGTGGAAATTTGGAAATTGAATTTTTGGACCATTTGAAGCTACAACTAACAACCTACAAACATTTTTAATGAACAACAGTAAAAAATGAAAGACAACCAATTTAAGTGGGATATTTTTGAACTCAAATGGGAGATAATTATTTAATGGGATTTTGGAGCACTAGATGGAATTTAGGAAAGATTTTTATGGAAGAAGCTTCGATATTTTAGGATTGGGAGAAGATGAGTATAAAAAAATATAAGAATAAGAGGAGGACAAAAAAGAAGGGTGAAAAAAACATTAGCAAAAGATAGCAACTGGAAACAAAAGCAACAAAGGATAGCAAAGGAACATGTAGTAGACATAAAGCTAGAAGAGGAAGACAAAAGACTTGAAATTTTGTTGCAATATTTATAATGTGTAAAATGATTGTAAATAATTATATTTTATGAACTAATGAAATAGAATGTTACTGCCATAATTTTTTACTTCTAAATTTGTGTGTGTTTGAAGTCTTAAATGTGTTGAATTTGTTGTTCTAAAAGTATTTATTTATGTTTGCAAGTTTAGATTATTTTATGATTTGAGCATTGTATACTATAACCTACAATATTATCTTCTGTTACTTGCATCAATTGTTATATTTTTGGCACCGGCATAGTTATTTGTTCTACAATTTATTTTATGCACCTTAGATCTATTTTTGACCTACAGTCAGTGTCTAGAACTCTATAGATGTTGTGAGTTGCTTACAACAACACAACGATCTCTCCTTTTCAACTTGCTAGATCTCATTTGAGTGGGTTTTTGGGTGCCTACACGAAGGTGGGTGTCATCACCATGTTATTAGAGCCCAACTACAACTCTGGGAAGGAAGATAGTGACTTTTTCTTAGTGTAGGACAAATACTTATGAGTTGAAATAGTGGGTATGTCCCTACAACCAAGAAAATTGCAATAAGGAGGAAAAGAAAGAAAGGAGAATTAGAGTAGTAGGATTCTATCGAGGAGAAGGAGGTTGTAGCTATAGAAGCAACATGAATAATATATGAAGTTATATAGGATTTAAGGGGAGTGCAAGCAAGAATGGATACAGTATAAGTTGGAATGAGAAGAGGTAGAGCACATGAAGATACCAACAGTGAAGATGATGAAGGAGCAAATATAGATGGACAAGAAGGACATGGAGATATGGATGTAGGAGAAATAAGGATTATAAAAGCTATTTCTAATATTGGGAAAGGAACAAGGGTGAAATTACCAAGCTTCTTAGGAAATTTTTAACTAGATGAATTAATTTATTGGATAACCAAGATGGAGGAATACTTTGAGTATGATGAAGTGGAGGACCCCAAAAGAGTGAGGGTTGCTCAAACAAAATTGAAAGGTCATGAAACACTTTGGTGGAAAGAGGTGGAGGCTAAGAGAAGAAATGGTAGATATAAGATTACTTGATGGGATCAAACAGTAATGGAGATGGTGGTTAAATTTCTACCTGGTGATTATCAACTTGAAATTCTCAAGAAATTCCTGAATTTAAGAAAAAGAGAGTTAAGTGTGAAGGCCTATACAGAGGAGTTTTATGAATTTTCCATAATATCTATTCATAATGATTTAGACCATGAAAAGGTAACAAGATATGTTAATGGATTGAGGCTAGATATTCAAGAAGAGCTAAGTATGGTAAGGTTGCAAACTTTGGAAGAAGCATATAAGTATGCTATAAAGGTAGAGGAGAAATTATAAATAAAGCAAGGAAAAATCAAAGGTAGAGGTTGATTCAAGAAAGGAAAAGGGTAGTATTAGAAAAATTAAAACAATGGTTAGGAGGCTAGACCTTTGAAAAGTCGAAAGGAGAAAGATGAAATAATATCAAGACCATACCCTATGAGAGGTATAGGTGGATATGGAAGAGGCAATAGTAGAGGCTTCCAAGGAAAATGTTTACTTGTGGACAGTTAGGCCATAGATTTTATGAATTCCCACAACACAAACCAAAAGGATCAAGGAGAATAGGGGCTACAAGTGCACATGTAGAAAAATGAGATACCAAGTCTACAAGGACTGATAGTCAACTAGATGAACTTGAAAGAGGAGAATCACTTATGATGAAGAGGATGTTATTGAAACCAATCGAAAGAGAAGATGAACCTGACCAAAGAAAAAATTTGTCTAGGATAATATGTAAATCAGATGGAAAATGTTGCAAGGTCATAATAGATAATGGCAACACTGATAATTTAGTTTTACATGAAATGGTAGTTGGGGTTGAAAAGGATAGCTCATCCTACCCTTTACAAGGTGTCATGGTTACAAAAAGGTCACCAAGTCTTGATTGATCAATAATGACTAGTGAATTTTTGAATAGGAACTTATGAAGATGAGGTGTGGTGTGATATCATTCCTATGGATGTATGTCTCTTACTCTTAGGGAGATTATGGCAGTTTGATAAGGAAATCCATAATGGAAGAGCGAACACTTACAATTTAGAGAAAATAAAAGAAAGCATACTCTTATGCCATTGGAAACTAAGGAAGAAGAGGTGGAAAGTGGTCCAAGAACACAACTAGTGGCAGTAAAACAATTCTTGAAAGAGATTAAGGGGGAAAATTTATGTTTTATAGTAGTTCCCAAGAACCTACAAGTAGATACAACAGTGAAAAACAATGGCATGCCTTTAGAATAAAGAGATTGTTGGAAGAATACAAGTAGATACAACAACAAACAAAAGTTACATGCCTTTAAAAGTAAAGGGATTGATGGAAGAATATGAGGAAACTATGTCCAAGGAACTACTAGAAGTACTACCACCTATGAAGAGCATTTTCCATTATAGTGATTCTAGAAAAAGTGCATGCTCTAATTGAATGGTCAGCACCTAGAAGTGTACATGAAGTTTGAAGTTTTCATGGTCTAGCTAGTTTCTATCACAAATTTATTCAAAATTCCAGTGGGATATGTGCACCCATAGTTGAAACCATAAGGGAGGATAAGAAGAGTTTAAGTGGACAACAACAACAGATAAATTTTTTGAGATTTTGAAGAAGAAGGTTACCGAGGAATTGATGTTAGCACTGTTTGATTTTATAAAAGTGTTTCAAGTGGATTGTGATGAAAGTGGGACAATCGTAGGAGTGGTTCTTAGCCAACATGACAGGTCTATTGCATATTTTAGTGAAAAACTTAATGATACCAGGAAGAGGTATTTTGTTTACGATCAACAATTTTATGCCATTATATAAGATTTAAAGAAGCGACATCATTATTTTCTTCCAAAGGAGTTTATTATTTACACAGATCATCATGCTTTGTAATTTATTAATAGCCAAACCAAGCTTAACCAGTGACACATGATGTGGGTAAAATTCCTACAAGGATATACTTTTTTTCTCAAGCATAGAAGTGGGAGTTCAAATAAAGTAGTTGATGCATTAAGTAGGAGTGCAGTGTTATTGAATAAATGAGAGTTGAAATAGTTGGGTTTGATTCTATGAAAGAGTTATACAAAGATGATTTGGATTTTAAGGATGCATGAACAACATGTATGGAACCTACTAGTGTGGATAAGACACCATGGATGGATTACTTTATACAAGATGAATTATTGTTCAAAGGATAATAACATTGCATACCTCAAGAATCAATGAGGTAGAATTGGTCCTCGAGAAAAATATTATGGTGGTTTAGCTTGACATTTTGGAGCTAATAAAAATAATGGAACAACTTAGTGAAAGACATTTATGGCCAAGGATGAGGGAAAAAATCATAAAATTTGTGCAAGGCTACCAATTTTATCAATATGCCAAAGCAAGGAGTCATTATATAGGTTTATATAAGCCATTACCCATACTGTGCAAACCATGGGAAGTTGTAAGCATGAATTTTGTGCTTGGACTGCCAAGAACTCAACAAGGTAAGGATTCTATTTTTTGGTACTTGATAGATTTTTGAAAATGGATCACTTTATAGCATGCACGAAGATAGATGATGTACACATGTAGTAAATTTATTCTTCACAAAGGTTTTTAGACTACATGGTTTACCAAGAAGTATAGTTTCTTATCGTGACACTAAGTATGTGGGGAATTTTTGGAGAACACTTTGGAAGAAATTAGGGATAGGTTTAAAGTTCAACTTTGCATATCATCCTCAAATGGATGGACAAACTAGATTTGTTAATCAGAGCTTAGGAATGTTTCTAAGGAGTTTAGTTAGTGATAAGCCTAAGCAGTGGGATTTGGTATTGCTTTAAGCTAAGTTTGCATACAATGACTTAGTAAAAAAAATGTACTAGTGAGAATCCATTTCACGGGTTGTATGAATATAGCTAGGCTATGGGTATTTCAAAATTGAGGGATCCTACAAACATTGCAAGATATAAGAGAAGTGTTGAAGGAGAGCAATTTTCCAAACATATGCAAGATTTGTAGCAGAAAGTAAGAGAAAAACTCAGTTGGAGCATCTAATAGTATAAAGAGAAAGTGGATTTAAAGATGAGAGAAAATAATTTTGAAGTGGGAGATGGTATTGACACATCTACAAAAGGAAATATTTCCTAGTCATACCTACAACAAGCTCAAGTTGAAGAAGATTGGATTGTGGGCTAAATGCAAGAAGATGAATCCATGAAACATGGAAGTTTTTTCCTTAGACAAAAACTCAAAATTGGCTTCAAGAAAATGGGACCCCATTTTTTAATAAACGAGATCCGTTTAGCTTCGGGGTCCTGAGCTAAAAATAGGATGTCGTTTTAAAACAGAGTGTTAAAAATGGGATCTCAAATTAAAATAGAGCGTTAAAAACTAGGATCCCATTTTAAAATAGAGCATTAAAAAAATATTGGATCATGTTTTTTACTGTTTCTTAAAAACCAGGATCACGTTTTTAACAAACAGGATCCCATTTTTTAACGACCAATTTCATAAATGGGATCTCGTTTCATTTAAATATAAAAAATTTATATTTTAATGAAACGGTGTCCCATTTTAGAATTGGATCTCGTTTTAAAAAAAATTAATTTTTGGTCAAGTTTTTTCTTTGCTTTTCAGTTCAGGAAAAGGCTTGGAGACCCAAACCTAAGCTTTGAACCTAGTTTGACCTACAACTTGAAGGTCATGTCAATGTCACAAGAAAATAGTGACTTTGGACATATATGTTTGAAGACCTTTTTTGTAGAATTTTTTGACGAAATTAAAACCCATTATAGATGAGACAATGTAGATTCCAAATATTTAAAAAAAATTTACAATTGGATTATTTTTTATTTTTAATTAATTTATGATGAAACTGGTCCATAAACTTGAAATATCAGGGTTTTTAGTATTTTAATAATTTTTTATTAAAATAGAATTTTGAAAAATGAATTGTGTGAAAGCGTACTTTAGACAATTCTTTTCAATTTGAAAAAAATTCAAAAAATGATAGTTTTAGGTCATCTTATGTGTGACATACATGACGATTTTTCAAAAACAACAAATATGGCCAATAAAAAATTAACAAAAAAAATATTCAATAAAAGATTACGAAAAAATATTGAAAGTGTGGTTCAGTGAGTTACAAATCTTTTCCCAAAAGGATTTAGAAAAATATGATTATTTAGGTCAAAATATGGATGACGCACACATGCATGGTATGATAAAAAGAAATGACTTTTAAATAGTGGTTTTTAGAAATGCCTATTGAAAATAAATTTGTATCATCTAGGTATAAAAAAAATTACATATTTGGAAACTAAACTTTGAGTACTACTTTTTATGATTAGTGACTTTTTTAAAGATTTCATCTCTAAGTCCTTCAAATTTTAAGGTCAAATGTGATAAATTCTAAAAATTGGGGAAAACACTTCCACTTTTTGACCAAAAAGTGGACTCAACTTCTTGCACACACCCCGTGCAAGATCATCAAGAAGTTTGCACCAAATGTCTACAAATTGGAGCTACCTACAAGTTTGGAAATCTCACCCATTTCTAATGTTTCATACTTACATACTTATTATGAGGGAAAGGTATCACAACAGTAATAAAAAGAAAAAAAAGGATGAACTAACAAGTTACATTATATTTCTTACCAAATGTCGAGGATAGGGAGCAGGAAGAGGATTTTGAAATCCTTTCAAGATTTTGGTGCTAGCAAGTCTGATTTAGATGAAGATGATGAGGCTCTTTAGCTGGTTGCATCCTAGAGGCTTAAGATCTGGTGGCTTTTGCGTCTGGAGTTGAGTGGCGAGGCTCCTTAGATGTTCCCCTATCATGAGGAAATGTTCGACTATGCTAACACCTATCTTGAGGTTTCTTCTACTCATTTTTTGGAGTGTTTGTTGCATGGTTGGAAGAGCTATGGGGTTGTCCTACCCTCTTTTCTACTTCCTGAGAACCTATGGTTTGTAGTTTTGGAAGCTTCTAAGGCTACGTTGGTTAGTTTCATTATGGTTGTCGTTATGCTTGAGGTCTCTTTGTTCCTTGTGACCTTCATGATTGGAGTGCAACATTTTTACCATTGCTTCCCATTGATTTGGCTCCTTTCCCTGGCTGCCCCTTGTTCAGTTTGTCTCTATGAATTTCTCTTACTGTTTATTGGCTCATTCTGCTGAGATTTTTGGCTTGTGTTGGCACCTTACTTTTCTAGGAAGTCTTCTTCTACTCTCTGGGAGTGGGTGGCCTGTTGCTTTGTCGTTGGTCTCATTTGTTTCTCTCGATTTCCCCTGTTGTTGCTGAGGACGATGGCTCTAA
The DNA here is from genome assembly GCA_007258455.2 of Sequoia sempervirens. Classification (NCBI taxonomy): domain Eukaryota; kingdom Viridiplantae; phylum Streptophyta; class Pinopsida; order Cupressales; family Cupressaceae; genus Sequoia; species Sequoia sempervirens. Next base: position 903,153,491 of record VDFB02271358.1, read on the forward strand.
TGTGGACTTTGAAGATTTCAAAGACGTTGTCCATCCTTTGTTGGAGGTTTGGTGGCCGCAGCTAGATGCGATGGGTTCAAGTTTTCGGCAGATCGCTAGTGACCTGTAAGATAACTCACCATGAGTTTTGCACATGCAGCTGTGACTTCTCTTGACGTGCCATCCCTGCTGGGTAGTAGCTCAGCAGCTGGCATCCAGATATCTCAGGTGTGGACCAGGAATGAAAGTTCCACCATGGTTTTAGCAGATGGAGTTCCATTCATCGTTTGTGTCTCTCTTGGCCTGTGTTTTGTCTTTCCTTTTATCGGACTACTATTTTGACCTTTCTTGTGTTGGGTTAGGAGTTGGTCCTGGTGTGATCTTGGTCGTGGTTTTGGTGGATGGTCGCTCTATGGTTGGTTTGTTGCCTCTGAGTTTATTGTTTTTTATTTTCCTTGGCTTGGTTTTGGCTAGGGATTCTCCTTTCTGGTGCGAGCTTTTGCTTTGTCTTTCTTCTTTGAAGGGTGGTTGAGCCCTGGTTTTGTCTTGGAGTTATATTTTGGAGGTTCCATGGTTGGTGCTGGTGGTCAATTTTTTATCAATGTTCTGATATTAGCTCTTCAAATCTTTTCCCTTTCAGAGTTTGGTTGCTTTTGGATGTGGTGGAGGGGGCTTTTCTCAGCCTTGTTATCCCATGTTTTTAGCTTTGGATCTTTCATGCATGGTTGGATTGTGGGTCTTAAAGTCCTATTTATGAAAGTTGTGATGCTCCAATCATTCTTTTTGATGGCTTGGGGAAGTCTATTTCCTAGACTATTGGCTGAGGTGCCTCCTTTAACTTACTTCATGTACCAGTCATGTGTGCTACCAAGGGCTAAGGTGATAAATTTTTCTACTAGCGCATCAGATTCCTATTTGGTTCTAAAGTTGAGGTCTCATATGGAGGTGGAGATTGCTCCTTCAGAGGTGGAGCCCTCTCCTTTTGAGGCAGAGTTGGAAGCTGTAGTCATGTTGGGAAGCTCCCCTTTCTTTTGTTGGTTCCTTTTGAGGTGGATCCTGTTTGTGTAGGAGATTGGTGGCACTAGTGGTTTTGGTTCTCACTTCATCCCCTCTATTAGAGGGGAGCTCTCTACTATAGAGGTGGATTCTGAGTTGGTGCTTCATTCGAGGTGGTGCTTTGGGTTGGCTTTTTCTCCTTAGAGATTTTTTGGGCTCTCTTACTTCTCTATGGTGGTGAGGAGTTTTGATGTGCTGGATTTGCTTATTAATAAGTGTTGGTGATATACAAGTGTTGTTGTTTGAGTGGTAATGCTATTGGGTTATGCTTTCTCCTATAGAGGTGGAGAGGTAAGTAGGTTGATGGGGGTTCTATACTCCATCAACATTAATGTTATTTTTTTATTTTGAATTGGTTACTCTAAGTAATAGGTTTGATGTGGGATGGCTCTATCAGGGAGTTTTGATGGGCTTGGCTATTTTTTGGTGGTTGAGGTCTCAGGATCCTCATAAATTTCTATCGGTATATGCTCTCTACTATAAAGGTGGAGAGGTAAGTTGGTTGATGGGGGCCCTCTACTCCATCAGTGATAATGTTGTTTCTTATTCAAAAAAGGATTCTCTAAGAAACAAGCTCAATGTGAGATGGTTCTACCAAGGATTGTGGATGGGATTGGCTATTTTTAGGTGGTTTGGGCTTCAAGATCCTCTAAAACTTGTTTATAGGGGTTTGAAGTACAGTTTGTCTTACCCACCCTTGGGGTGGTTACTGTTTTAGGCTATTGTTTTTCCTACTTAGAGGGTGGCTTATTGGCCTATTCTATTTGCCATAAGGCCTAGTTTGAAAGTTGTTGATGGTCCTAATTGGATGGAGTTACCAAGTTTTCTCTAGTGATATGGCTACTCTAAAACTGTCGATGCCTAATTTTATTATTCCTAACTACTATTTCATGATAGCTATGTTATGGTTTCGTACTTGTTGGACTTTAGTTAATCTCAAATGGTTTGTGTATTATTTTATGGATTAATATGGGGATTTTTTAATTATGATTCAAATGGTTCTATGGTTGCAATTTTGCTTACTTGGTCTGTGTGTCATTTTTGGCTTTGGTTTGGTTTGTTTGTTGTTGCTTTCTATTGGTGGTTGGTGTTGTTTTTCCCAATCTATTTCTTTGTTTGTTGTTCTAGCTTTTTAACCATAGGATTAGGGCCCTTTCCCTACTTATCTAATCAAAAAAAGTAATGAAAGGAGAAAACATTGATTGAGAGATGGATGGAGCAACTACCCAAGCAAGAAATAGAGGAAATTGAATGCCTTTCTATTCTAGAGTGATTATAAAGTCAAGAGCCAAGGAGTACAATGAGTATTTAGTGAAATGGAAGGTACATACTAGTGGAGGATGCAGTGTGAATACGCCCAATATATTTGGCATCATTTAAGTTAACACAAGATGATCATTGTTGACCCATAGCAACATAACCATTAACTCACAACAATACAAAGTTTTACTCAGTGAACTTAGGGGCCACAAAAAAAAATTAGCTTGGAATTTTGATGTAGAGGCATCATTAAACGTACCAAAAAATTTCTTATTTACTTCACTAGGCAGCACTGTGTATGCTCATGGTAGTTTGGAAATTGAATTTTTTTGACCATTTGAAGCTGCAACTACCAACCTGCAAACACATTTAATGAACAATAGTAAGGGAAAATGAAAGAGAACCAATTTAAGGGATTTTTTTGAACTCAAATCAAAGATAAGAATTTATTATGGGATTTTGGAGCATTGGCTAGAAATTAGGAAAGATTATTAGGGAAGGAACTTCCAAATTTTGGGATTGGGAGAAGAAGAGTAGAAAAAAAATAAAAGAATAGGAAGAGAACAAAAATAAGGGTCAAAAAAATAGTAGTAGAAGAGAGTAGCTAGAAACATAAGTTGTTGAGGAAAATCAAGGAACACATAGCAAATACAAAGAAGGAAGAGGAAGACATAAGAATTGAAAATTTGTTGCAATATTTGTAATGTGTAAAATGATTATAAATCATTATATTTTTTGAACCAATGAAATAGAATATTACTTACTGCCACAATTATTGACTTCTAAATTTGTGTGTGTTTGAAGTGTTAAATGTATAGAATTTGTTGTTTTGAAAGTATTGATTTATGTTGGCAAGTCTAGATTTTTTATTTATTTAGGTGTTGTGTATTGTCACCTATAGCAATAGCTTATGTTACCTACAACAACTATTTTTTTTTGGAAAAAATCATAGTTATTTGTCCTAAATAGTTTATTTTATGCCCCTTAGATCTGTTATTTGACCTATAGCTAGTGTCTACACCTCTATAGAGGTTGTGTGAGTTGCTTACAACAACACAACCTCTAATTTTACACCTGCTAGCTCTTGTTTGAGTGGGTTTTTGGGCACTTGGATGGAGGCCTAGGTGTCATCAAATAGATTAGTCAATTTCTAAAATTGTTATAGGGATGATGATACAGTCGAAGACCAAGACCCAAAAATGAGGTGTTGATCTTCATAGCCACCACACTTAATTCTTTTCTATCCAATTAAAAATTAATTCTCACAGGGAGAATAAGAAAACCCAAAAAGTTCTAAAATGTAAACCATTAATCATTCAATTAAATGCAAAAAACATTATTGACATACCATTTTTCAAAGTCACTTTTGAATATGCAAACAACTACCATTTATTGCAAGATGGTGTGTCCCTTGGTCTTCTTTGTGCAACACAGTGGTTGGGTTCATGACATGGCTTAACTACCTCTTGTGGATCTTGTATAAATCTAGTGATTGTATTGGGCATTAATAGGTCAACCTTTTGGTGCAACGACAACCACCAATGTAACAATTGGTATCAAAACTGAGGTCATAGGTTTGAACCCATCACTTGGGCTAGGTGGGATTGTTGCAAGATGGTGTGTCCCTTGGTCTTGTATGTGTAGTGTGGCGCTTTGGTTTGTGACATGGCTTAGTGACCTCTTGTGGATCTTGTATAAATCTGGTGGTTGTATTGGGCATTAATATGTCGATCTTTTGGTGCAAGGACAACCACCAATGTAACACTATTTTCTCTAAAAACTTGTATATTAAGAGCTCCCACCTTCATCTATAGGAATGCAGGAAGATCAATTTTTTTCTACCAATGCAACCATGTGAAAAACAACCCTAAAACCTTGAAAAATATTTTTTGAACACTAGTACTTGGACCCCTTCCAACAACTTTTCTCAATTTTCAACTTTTCTCAATTTTCATCATTTTTCCCAATTACTTTCCATGCCATGATCTAATACCACTCATGAAGGAGAAAACTAACCCTCATACACAAAATCCCAAAAACATAATATGCACTCAATAATTGTTTGCAACAACAAAATCTACAACTATGTCTTCAATATTTTAAGTGCAAGTTGCAAAAATTGATTGCAACTTTAGGAAAATCTAATTACATCAATTTGCATAATCAAAAGGATTGATGAGCAGCAATACAAACTGAGTAAAATATGATTTATGACAAAAATAATAATAATAAGCAACAACAAAAACAACTCCTCTTTCAATTGCAACTTCAACCTACAAACTCTAACATGTAGCTTGCAATCTCCAATCTTCCATTAAATCATTCTTCAACAATGGTCTCTAGGACCTTTTTTTGTTGTTATAACCTTCTCACATGTGCAATAAAATACTACTAAACATAGCCCTCAAAACTGAAAAATATCTTTTCCCTACAAGCTCACAGTCTTCATCCTGCAAAACTTTTTATGAAATGAAATCTCTTGCTATTTGTTTGTGCAACAATGAAATATCATTTCATTTTATTTGGATTAATTTCCCATTCCCAAATGGTACGCCCAAGTCCAATATTCTCTCCAAATTTTCATTCAAATGCATGTTATGTCATTTTGAATATGCTCTTACAAGGTTATGAGAATTTGCTAAAAGTAGTTGATTCTTGTCACACCACTATCTCCACAAGATTCCTTTTGAAATTCAAACTTACAACTCCAAATGTGAGCACCCAAATTTGAAGGGAATATCATGAAATAAAATATTTAATGCATACACATATGCCTCCCAATTTTAATGCCCAAATTTGGGTAGATGAAGAGTCACAAGAAAATACCACCAAAATGACTTGAAACTCACCAAAATACACACTACAACTTGTCAACGTATTTCATAAAATAATTGACATTATTTCACCTACAAAAAAAAATATTCCACCTAAAATATTAATCTATTGAAAGGAAACAAAATAATTAATTTTTGGGATGCAAGATTTTCTGGTACCCTAGATGCTCCTACATCAAACACCCGAGGTAAGAAGAAATGTTTCATGAGTTAGAGCTCATGAACATTTGAAGATCATGTGTTTGCTCTTCAACCATGTTTCTTCATTGTCAACATGTTTATTCTTCTTAACCATACTCTGAATCTTCCTATCTCTTCCTTCCTTCATCCTTCCTCTCTTCCTTCCCCTCATGAAATTCATTTCATTATACCAAGATTATTCTTTCCACCCTACTTCTTCATTATCAACACCTACATACAAATTAGCATTAACAAATTCATAGAAATCAACGAAATTTGCTTGCACTTCTTTCTCACCTTGTCTTCCTTCATCTTCATCTTCTTCTATGTCAAAAAAAATTATCATACCTTGCTATTTTTCAGTTTGTGACCTATTATTGCTGCTCCTAACCATCTTTCCCATTTCCCTTTTTTTCACCATTTCATCAAAATACAAATCAGATTTGACATCAACATCACTAAATTTTGTGTTAAGCTGAGTGAGGACTTAATTGGTGAGATAACAGGTCTTTCGACTGAGGGTGTTAAATTCTATCAGGACCGTCGATTCTCTGATGAAGCGGTCATTAAATTTCCCAAAAAAGATAAGGAGAAAGCAAAGATGGTTAAGGTTTCCAATAGCTACTTTGATGTTGAGTCCATCAAATCTATATGGAAGAAAGTTGTAAGAGTCATTATGGAATATATCATGGTTGACGGGCGCTTCACCAGAGTTTATGGTTACCACTTTGCCATACTGAACCATTTCCGTCACAAGGTTCATATATCTATGCCTTTTTACTTATTTTCTTCTTTGAAGAATTGCCTTGATGATGTGGAAAGAAACCCGAGGAGGAATGCTATTATTCACCTTGGTCTTGTTAGGCTCATTTTTGAGCATTTTCAAAACTTACCTGCTTTGCCTAAAACTGTTGAAATCGAAGATTTGGATGATGAGGAGACACAAAGTAGTAGGGAGATCGAACCCCGGGCCCCCCCTGCTTGTGTTCTTGTTGGTCATGAAACCATTGCTCCCCAGTCCCTGTCTTGTCAGAAAACCCTTAAGGATTCTGCCCGTTGTCTTGTCCTAAATTGTAGCCTCTACATGAGTGCCCTAATCCGGGTTTTGCTTCACCACCCTGTCTTAATCCCCAACCGTCTCCTGGATGCCCTACTCTGGGCTTGTCCCTTGGCTTTAAAGGTACCCCTGTTACGAAACTTGTTTCGTATTCTAGGAATTCTATGGAAATCCTCTCTGATAAACCCATGGTTAGTAAGGAATCGGCCCTTAGTGCCCCTGCGTCTGGAAGATTGGGGAATGATCATTATGAGTCCCCTATTTAGGATGAAATTAATTCAGCCCTGAATAAGCTCAAGCCTGAGGACATGGTGAGTATAGCGGAAAAAAGTACGGATGGCCTTTTCATTGTTCTCAAGTGGACCCAGAAAGAAGTCTATGATTTGAAAGGCCTTATTAATGATCTCAGCAATAGGGTCACAGACTTGGAGCAGAAGATTAGTTGGAATTGTAGAGATAATGAAGGACAGGAAACTCCCTTACCGAGGAAAAGACAACAATCACAGGAGGATAGATTGACAAGTATCGAGTGCAACATGTCCAAGATTGGCCAAAACATTAAGGCCATTGTTGCGAACAATCACAAAATTGCTAGGCATAACACCATTATCATCAATGCGATGGTGGAAAAGCTTGAAAAAAACCAAAAGGGTTCGTTGGTCATGGATTTGGATGCGAACAGGGGAGGCAACAGATCGGCTGGTGAAGGGATTTTGACTCGTACCCGAGCTAACATTAAGAGAAAGACCCCGACTTCATCACATACAGCTCAAATTCTCAAGCAGGGGTTACAGGACATGCAGGATGTTGAAAAGGAGGCTGAGGAGTTACTGAACACCTTGGAGTAGCGTGGTGGTGTTTGTTGCTATTTTTTTGGGCGGTCCTTTTTTGGGTCCTGTTGTCTCTTGGTGCTGTTTCTTTTTTGGGACAGCCATTTGCTTGTTTGAACTTTTTATGTTATCTTTTGTTGTTTAAACTCTGCGGTTTCAGGTCCCTGTAAAACCTATTTTTTCCTTTTCAAAAACATCACTAAATTTTGCAAAATCATCAAATTCTCTTTTTATCCTCTTTCCCTATTAGTGCATCATCAATTTTAGAAGTCTCATCTCCTTTCATTTTAACATGTCATTTTCATATGAATAAACTTTATTTTTATCATCAAATATAATTCTAAAAATTGAAATTTTACCTCTTTGTCAACTACAACTCTTGTTTCACCTATTGTTAATGCTATCCACTCCCTTTCAGATACTACAATTTGTAGTAACATTTCATCTTCTTCTTTAGTTTTTTCTACTCCTTCACTTTCCTTTACCTCTTCTACATATAAATCAACATTAATAATTTCTTTACAAAACTCAAAAGAAGGAGATCTAATACCTCTATTTTTTTTGCTACAACTTCTCTTCCTATGCATGCAACTTCATTTTTCTTCTCTTTTATGTCTTTAACAAGATGCATATCAATTTCTACCCCTTTCTTTGTGCTTCTCTTCTTTTCTTCCTCTTGCAACTACCAATGTGTGGGCTTCTCCCACACGTCTTTCTCTCCATGCTCTTTCCATCACAGGGCTGCAAAATTGCACTTCAACATTCCTAATTTTCATTGTCCTCTATTACAACTTATTTTCCTTCTTCATTACCTACACACAAATCATAACATGCAAACTTGTTATGAAACAAACTATTTATTTTAACTTCATCTTTTTTATCATCTTCCTCAACAATAGCTTTCTTCTTTATTCCCAAGCTTTCCTCAAGGGCATTTAATCTTACTTCTATCTTCTTCAACTCTGCAATCAACCTCTTTTCTCTCACTTTATACTCTTCCCAAAATAGCATTCTCATATTTCTTCCCATAACCCATCATGTCTTCTTTTTCATTGTCATTTTTAGAGACTCATAAGTCCCTTTGCAGTTACAAGTACTCCTTGCAACAATCTCTCACTCGCATAACTATCCTCTACCCAATAAAGACTCTAGAAGATGATTCTTCTACCCACCCTCTCTCAGTGGAGGAACTCTACACCTTCTACCTAGCTTTATCTCTACTGGAGGATAGTAGCCACATAACCTCTTTCATTCCTACAATAAACATACTTTCTCACAACTCTCTCTCTTGCGGTTTCATGCTTCACTCTTCACCAAAACAAGCTCCTGCAACAAACTCATACTCAACACATCTCACACCCCAACAAGATCAACCTACTCTAATACCATATGATGCATTCAAATACCAAGGCCCCAAAATGAGGTGTTGATCTTCGTAGCCACCGCACTTAATTATTTTCTATCCAACTAAAAATTAATTCTCATAGGGAGAATAAGAAAACCCAAAAAGTTTTGAAATGCAAAACATTAATCATTCACTTGAATGCACAAAAAATTATTGACATACCACTTTTCAGAGTCACTTTTGAATATGAAAACAACTACCATTTTCTCTAAAAACTTGTATATTTAGAGCTCTCACCTTCATCTATAGGAATGCAAGAAGATAAAAAAAATTCTACCAATGCAACCATGTGAAAAATCAACCCCAAAACCCTAAAAAATAACTTTTGAACACTAGTGCTTGGACCCCTTCTAACAACTTTTCTCAATTTTCATCATTTTCCCAATTACTTTCCATGACATGATCTGATACCACTCATGAAGGAGAAAACTAATCCTCATACACAAACTCCCAAAAATATAATATGCACTCAATAATTGTTTGCAACAACAACAAAAATCACAACTATGTCTTCAATATTTTAAGTGCAAGTTGCAATTTAATTGATTGCAACTTTAGGAAAATCTGATTACATCAATTTATACAGTCAAAAGGATTTATGAATAGCAATACAGACTGAGTATAATTTGATTTATGACAAAAATAATAATAATAAGCAACAACAAAAACAAATCCTCTTTCAATTGCAACATCAACCTTCAAACTCCAACTTGTAGCTTGCAATCTCCAATCTTCCATTAAATCAGTCTTCAAAAATGGGCTCTAGGACCATTTTTTGCTATAATAACATTCTCACATATACAAGAAAATACTACCAAACATGCCCCTCAAAACTGAAAAATATCTCTTCCCTACAAGCTCCCAGTCTTCATCTTGTAAAACTTGTTATGAAATAAAATCTCTTGATATTTATTCGTAGAAAAATGAATGTCAGTTCATTTCATTTGGATTAATTTCCCATCCCCAAATGGTATGCCCAAGTCCAATATTCTACTTAAATTTGCATCAAAATACATGTTATATCATTTTGAATATACTGTTACAAGGTTATGACAATTTGCTAAAAGTAGTTGATTCTTGTCACACCACTATCTCCACAAGATGCCTTTTGAAATTCAAACTTACAACTCCCAATGTGAGCACCCAAATTTTAAGGGAATATCATAACATAAAATATTTAATGCATACGCATATGCCTCCCAATTTCAATGCCCAGGTTTGGGTAGATGAAGAGTCACAAGGAAATGCCACCAAAATGACATGAAACTCAACAAAATGCACACTACAACTTGTCAACTTATTTCACAAAATAATTGACATTATTTCACCTACAAAAAACATTATTCTACCTAAAATATTAAATTGAACTAAAATAAAATAATTAATTTTTGGGATGCAGGATTGCCTAGTACCTTAGATGCTCCTACATTAGATGAACTTAAAAAAATCAACTATGAGCTGGATATGATAATCATGAGGAAGCTACTAATATTTTATGTATATGGGAAGTAATCTATGATTTTCTTCTACAAGTGTTTTTTATTTATTTTAGATGCATATAATACATAAATTCTAGGCAAAGCTTTAAGGGATTTTTTTTGCATCATTGTTGAATCTAGACACATCAAAGGTGCAAGGATTTTTTTAAGGAATTCATTAGTGAAACTCAAACAATATGACTTTGATGTTGAATGCAAGTATACATCACAAAAGATAATGGCCCAATGTTTCAATCTTATCATATTGGACAATAGAACTCTTGAAATCACACTAGTTTGAAGGCTGCAAACTGAAAAATACATAAAAGAAAGTTCTTTTAGCTGTTTTGTTATTGAACTTGTTAGAATTTTATCAATCTAGTACAACTAAAAAGGATTCCTATTGATATTATCATGGACCAGATTTTTCAATTTTCATGTTAGAATGGCTCAATAAGAAACAATAGCCATTCTATCCCTTTATGCAAGTCAATCATATATATGGATGTATATATGTCTTGTGTAAATCTTGTTCTTTTTAATTATTGTTCAAAATGGAAGGTTGCAATGCTAAGAATCTTTGATTGATACAATTTTCTAGATGCATTCTATCTAAAATTTATCAATTTTTTGTTTGGTGAACTTCAACATGGTCTTGTTATCATGACCATCGTCTTAAGCTAATTTTGCAATGCTAAACTTCTCAATACTTTCTTACTTGATGTTGACCCTTCCACTTATCTTTCTTTATATTTTCTTTCTTTGAAATTTAATATCTATGTACACTAGTGGTTACTATATTTTTCTCCTCAAGCTTAAAACATATAATAACAATGTTTACATCATAACTCATATATTTCTAATAATTCACTTTCATATTATAAGGAAAATATTTGTCATAATATGATGGCAACCATGGTGTCTACCAGTCAAAATCCTGAACATTGTGTTTCTCATCTAATGCTTGGTGCATGGTGGATGTTTTGAATGTATTAGTAAGTAACTATATTCTAAGTTTCAGAGGTACCCATATTGGATCTAGATTGATAGCTTCAATAGTAACTTCCTTAAGCTTCTTAATTAGTTTTTTTTTTTACCAATTACTTAAGTCAAGTTTGGTTACTATAAACTTGTTTTAAATAGGTTATGTGTTGGTCTAGACAGAGTATTGTTAAAGGTGAGAAATATTTGCCACCTAAAGAAGAATGGTAGACTAAAGTGATTGGACACTAACTTCTACTAGATATATACTAGATAACAAAAAACAACCATACATTTTAATTTCTAAATATGTTCAATTATAATATGAAATGTTACAAAAATTAAATTGTGGGAAACTAATAGACTAAGGAAGAATGGAGAGTTGAAAAGATAGCTTTCTAGGTTTCATGAGCTAAGGGCCAAAATTAGAACACATGTTGGAATGATTCCCACTTCTTGCAAATTGGATAAAGAAATGGTTAAACATGATGGAAATAAAGGTAATAACCTATAGGTAGTTTAAAGTGGATTGGTTTCTAAGAAGTTCTTGGGGGTTGGGATTAAGCTTTAGAGCACAAATGGAGGCATTAAATTTCATCCATTTTTAATCAGGAAATGAGTAGTATCATTCTTTGAGTTAAATTATTTTCTCAACTTGAATTTTGGTAAAGATTTGTATATTTGTTAGGGGAAATAAAGAGAACTAACAACTATTTATCCATTTGTGGCCCTTAAGAAAGTTACAAGAAAAAAGGTGGATATTTTGATTATGATAAAATGTGGCACCACAATTGATGTTAATGATGGTCATATTAGTAAAAAAAAAAAAAAAAGTTTTGATCAAAGGCATTGCCATGACATTCTTTAAACATTGAGGACACCCATAAGTTAAAAAATCCCTAAATGTCTTTCCAAAATATTCTTCTTCCTTTGAATTATTTGCATAGAGGAAGTAGTTGATCATTGAATTGGATGAGTTGGTTTCACCAAATAGAAATGAAGGGAAGAAAAGATATTTATTTGGAATGGCCAAATGTGCCAAATTGTGTGTTCTAGATTGAACATAAGCTTCATAAAGCAAGATGGAGTGCATGATTTTCTAAGAGATGGTGGGAAGATCAGGAAGAGAATCCATCAAGTATCTTGATATGAAAATGGATAGTTGTAGCTTTTGATATCAAATTTGACTCCATCATAAGACCTTACACTCATAATAGAACACTTTGCTAACAATAAGAAGTACATATAGTTTGCTATAGATGATATAATACTCTTTACCTATAATGGAAATAGATTTGGTATAGGGAAATTTTGTAGGTAGTCATGAGGATGGAGGGTGGGGTAAGAAGATAGTAAGGAAACAAATTCCAAAGAAACCATGCAGTGTGTTTGGAATGGAAGAACAATATATGACACAAGTTTCTACCATAATTTTTGGTGAGGGATTGACCTATGGAATTAGAGATATAAATAACCATAAATAAGTTGAGAGTTATGATGTAGAGGAATCTAGTTTTGACCAAGATGAAGCAAATGGGATGTAACAATTTTTCAAGGCTTTTCCAAAGGATAGAACAAAGAAGAATGAAAAATAATTTTATGGGAAAGTTGAGATAACAATTCTTGAAGATGGAGAAAATGATGATCAAAGTAAAATTAATGTGGAAGTTTATAATCTAGCAATATAGAAAGGAGAGGAAATGAAGCTGAGATGAGTGTTATGACTTTGTTTGTTCATGAATAATAATAGTCTTAACCAATTCAATAGAAATTTTATTATCAAATATTAGTAGTGTGGGTTCCCATTGACACAAAACCAACTCTTCAAGCATCTAGAGCATTTCGTAAACATGCAAAAGAACACAATAGATAAAAAGATTGGAAATGATTAACATATATGTGAAACAAAAACATAGGCAATTTCCCAAAACAACATATCAACATCTAAGTTATAAGACATTCCAACATATTATTATCATATTAGCATCTAGCACATTTAAAATGGTTTCGATTCTAGATACAAAAAATCATAGGAGTGCTTCAGATATACCTCCCAATACCGTGTTATATCCATATAGGTTTGATATGTGGCCGAAAAATATCTAAATAGATAAAGAAATATTTGGGGTGTATTTGATCATGAGATTGTGGTAAAACAAAGACAATATAGAAAATACATGTGGGAAAATAAATTTATAGTTAAAGAAATTTAAGAAACTAGTTTAGTCCAACCCAAAAATAATATACTTAAAGTTTTGCACAAGATGACCTGTATTGAAGTGAGTGATAATCATTTAAGATAAATGTTACAAAATGAAAAATTATGTATGATCCATGGATAAGTACACAATTGAATTAAGTTAGAATATATAGATGCAAATACATGGAAGTGAGTGATAGTCATTTGAAATAAATGTTTTGAAATGGAAAATTATTTATGGTCCATGGTTAAGAATTAGGTTAGAAGATATAGATGCAAATACATGGAGAAGGCTTTTAAACTTTGGAAAGTTAACCTTGGATGGAAAGACAAAAGAGGAACATGAAATAAAGTGAAAATTATTACCAATATAAAGAAAGCAAAAAATTGCAACAAGCAAAAAAAAAAAAACAAGTAAAAAGAACATAGAATAGATATTATAAATATAAGATAGATGAAATTTTATTAATTTGACACAACTAGGTACTTGATTTTCCCTTTACATTATTATATTTAATTTAATTATTGTGACTCGAATACATATTTAGATGTCAAACACTTAGCTACAAAATACTTTCTATACAATTAGAAGATTTACATCTTCTCAGCTTACTACTCTTTATATGTATATTCACTGCAATTTCATATGATTTGGCTTCATCCAAGTTATCAATTTTTTCCACATTGAATGAACCTATAATTAGAAAATAAATAACTCTCTAGAAATAATTGGCAGCTATGTATTTCTCACACCTAAAGAACACTGATTCTTCTAGGCATAGCCCATACTGAACAATATAGTATTTTAATCAATTCGGTAACATTTTGATTCCCAACTCTTACTATTTAAAGTAGTATATTTCTAAATGACACTTTTGAAAGAATAAAGTTCAGAAATAATATAACAAACCTTTCAATGGAGATGCAACTAGCTGAAAAGGTGTGAGACATTTCTTCTTCTTTATGATATGGTACTTCAGGAACTGTAGACAAAGAGAAAGTTAAACATAAGCATTTAGAAGACATCTATTGCCACAACATCCTATAAATATCTAATTTTGCATCTACTAATAAAAATATATAAATTAATTGATATTGTCTCAAGAAATATTATTTCCAATACTCAAAATAGTGCCATTATGTTATTATCCCTTGAAGAGGGGATGCCAAAAAATTCTCAACAGATACCGCTGAGAAAATTTATATCCTTTTAACAATCATACAGTTCCATAGTTTTTATAGTAGTAGCTAATGTTACAAAATTCAGCTGAGAACTTTCTGGAAACCAGTGGTCCCCAGAAAAATATTCTTCAAAAATGATGAAGAAAACTAAATAACGTCACATGAATAATATAAGATTCATTGAACACCATTAAGTAATTGGGAAATGTGTTGATATTCTTAGTAGGTGCTCGCTAGCCAAAGGAAGTTTGAGTTTTAATGGTTGTGAATAAATCAACACAAGGCCTCTTATCTTTCCAATTAACTTAAAAGACAATCATGTTTCAGAGATGTTCAATATCAATCAATTAATGACTTGCAAGAAAGATAATAGAACTGAAATAAACATGTTTCAGAGATGTTCAATACCAATCAAATAATGACTTACAAGAAAGATAATAGAACTGAAATAAAATTAAATTGTGTGTTCTGTACATGGTACATCCTCAAGAGTGATATATGGCTGTCTATTTCCTCTCAGCTTCATCTATCCTATGACTATAGTTATGAAATAGTTGCAATATTACAAAGCTTGCAGAGTTTTACAAAATATGATAACTCTGTTATGAAATAGTTACAATATGACAAAGCGAACAGATGAATAGTTACAATATTACACTTGTAAAACTTTAGCAAGCGGTATTAGATGAATAGCTTCCTCGATAACAGACGAAATACAGAGTTTTACAATTTTTATTCAAACCTGGGCATGCGCTGAACAAGACCACCTCCAAAATGGTTAAATGCAAAAGTTATTTGCATTTTAACGTCCTGAGTACAGTCGTCGTGTGTCCCAAGAGGCAAAAAAGCACTAGATATTTAACTCGAGCAAGTGTTTTTTATTGATAACTTAATAGCTACTAATATTGTTTTATGTTTCTGACTGATAATGGGATTTTCATACACTGCTCTAAGATTCTGTCATATAAATACAATTATGAATCGTTTGTAAAGAAAAAAACATATATGACCGATGGAATCACGTGTTGATTACCTTGTGGTGGTGGGTGAAAATGTTGTTTGAAATGGTAATATCAGTAGACCCTAGTCCATCTGCACAGCTTGACAATGATGAGTGGTCTACCCAAATTGCACTTCCTCTTGGTGATTATAATTGCAGAATCAAGTGAAAAGAAATTGCAGCAAAGGAACAGAAATTAAAAGATTGAAAATAATCACAGAATAAGAACAAGAAATTTATAGTGGTTTGTCCAAAGATGGCTACGTCCACTTTGAGGGAAAAATCCATTCGAAACAGACAACTTCTAAATTGGAAAACACATGTCAATAGAAGTTATTACAAAGAATGGAAACCATTTCGAATTGTGAGAGAAACTTGCTAATTTGGGCTTCACTTAATTGTAAGAGAAACTTGTTAATTTGGGCTTCACTAAACCCAACAATCTCCCACTTGAAGACCAAATTGCTGCTCAGAGATATCCCTCCACTGCAGGTTTATTGTCAAAGCTGAACAAGTCCGAGAGAAGCTCTACAAAATTTGAATTTCTCCCTGGGTACTGCATTTGTCAACATGTCAGCTGGATTCAACTTCGTGTCAATTTTCTCCACCTGCAGCTTACCCTCTTCAATACAATAGCAAATGAAATGATATCGCAGCTCTATATGCTTCGTCCGATTGTGAAAGGCTGAATTCTTGGACAAGTGAATAGCACTATTGCTATCACAAAAGAGAGTAAAAACTAATTGCTTAAACCATAAGTCACCTAACAACCGCTACAACCATATCATTTTCTTTGCTCCTTCAGAGATAGCAATATATTTTACCTCCGTAGAAGAAAATGCAACCACCTGCTACAACTGAGAAACCCAACTAATCGCTGCCTCGGCAAAAGTGAACACATAACCTATAGTGGAACGTCATTTATCCAAATCTCTAGCCATATCTGAATCTACATAACCTCATAGGTGAATTCCCCTACCACCAAAACATAAAATACGACCAGAACTACCTTTCAAATACTTGAATATCCACTGGACTACCTGCCAATGTGGTTTACCCAGATTACTCAGAAATCTGCTCACAACTCCCACTACATGAGCAATATCCAGATGAGTACAAGTCATGGCATACATTAAACTACCAACTGTTGATAAATATAGAACACTCTTCATGTGTTTTTTTTTTCTTCTATTTTAGGACACATAGCTGAGGATAACCGAAAATGATCAGCCAAAGGAGTACAAATGGGTTTGGCATTCTTCATATTGAATCTATCTAAAATTTTAAAAATATATTTTTCTTGAGATAATCTAAGTTCTCTCTTATTTCTATCCTTAATTATATTCATCCCAAGAATCCTCTTTGTTGCCACTAAATTCTTTATGGAAAATATTTGAAATAAATGATGTTTCAACTCACGAACTATCCTCACACTATTTCCAACAACCAACATATCTTCAACATAAAGTAATAGAATAACAAACTCACCATTATGAAGCTTCTTGTAATAAACACATCAGTCTAATTCATAACGAATGAAATGTTTTTGAGTCATGAAGCTATCAAATTTTAGATACCATTGCCACGGGGCTTGCTTGAGCCCATACAAACTCCGCTTCAATCTGCAATATAAATGTTCTTGACCTATTTTTGCAAAACCTTCAAGTTGCTCCATGTATAATTCTTCTTCAATATCTCTATGAAGAAAAACTGCTTTGACATCTAATTGCTCAAATTCAAGATCCCAAACAACTGTCAAGCCTAACACTACTAGAATGGTGTTCATTCTCACAACTGGTGAAAATATCTCATTGAAATCAATTCCCTTTTCTTGAGCAAAACCTTTCACAACCAATCTAGCTCTGTAACATTGATAACCTCCATCTTCCTCTTTCACACGATAAACCCATTTATTCTTCAGTGGTTTCCGATTTGGCGGAAGAGGAACCAAATCCCATGTCTCATTTGCACACAAAGACTCCATTTCTTCATTCATTTCCTCCATCTATTTTACTGAATTTCCATCTTTGCAAGCTTGTTTGAATGTTGTCGGCTTAGCCTCACCACAAAGCAACAATTCGTAATCATAATAATTAGATAATAATAGCTCATAATCATCATATTTTGTTGGTGGCTTTCTCTTCTGGGTTGATCTCTGTAATTGAGGACCCATTTCTAACTGTAAATTATCATGTTTGTCTACATTTACTTCATTTCTCTGTAAATTTTCTTCAATGCCCTATTTTGCTACACTCCCCTATTACATTTCGCCTATTTGCTGCCCCTGTACACCTTCATGTGACAGAGATTTATCAAAAACAGAGCCTCTTATAGCAACATCTGTTTGATTTTGAGGTTGCAAATTACCATGAGGAGGTTGTGTTTCAACCAAAGGCAGCGATAGAGCTAGTGGAGAGTGCGATTAAACTAAGGGAGGAAACAACAAATTAGATGGAGGCATATAAGGCATCACTTCATGTGGCAAGGACTGTGCACCATTTAGGAAAGGTTGCGAATGACTTGGAGTAGGTAGCGATGGAAAAAGTGAAGGTTGCGAATGAGCCAATGAAGGAATTGATATCTCATTCAAAGGCAGCAAATTAAAGATTGATGGCTGCGTAGGCATTAGGGGAGGTTTTTTGGTCTTTGGAAGGTAGCGACTCAACATTTAAAGGTTTTGAGTGGGGCATGAGAGTTCAAAGGCATGGCATTTATAATAGGCTGGGAATGAAGATGAGGAGGCAGTGCTTCACTTATAATAGGTTGCGTATTTCCAAAACAATGTTGCATACTAACAATAGGGGCGCCAATGTTTAAAGGCGGAGATGTTAAATTAGATGGTTACAAACAAACACAGGTGGTACTATTTGAAGAAATCACTAAAGACTGGGAGAATGTAACAAAAGTTTTCCTGACATGGCCATTATCAAATAAATCAACATCAAAATATTCATCTGAAGATGTGTTCTGAGGCTACAAACCTAGAAATTTTTTATCATTGAAGACAACATCCCGACTGTGAACAATCCTTTTTACAACAGGATCCTACAACTTGAAACCAAACTAATCCTCTCCATAGTTGAGAAAAATACACCTCTTTGATTTGAAATCAAGCTTCGTTCACTGCTCCTTCAGAATATGCACAAATGCCTCATAGTCAAACACCCGCAAATGGTGATATGAAATTCCTTTTCCAAGCCATCTCACCTCTAGAATATCAAAATCCAAACGAGGTGACGAAGCACAGTTGATTAAATATACTGTAGTGGTACATGCCTCTGCCCAAAAACTCTTTTCCCAAACCGGCATTGGAGAGAAAACAACAAGCTCTCTCTAGAATTGTCTGATTCAACCTCTCAGCTGCATCATTTTCCTAAGGGGTGAATGGGACCACCTTTATTCTATGAATGTCGTTGTCTTCACAAAAATTGTCAAACTCTGAGGAGCAAAAATCTCTCCCATTATCAGTTTTAAGACATTTAATTTTATGTCCTATCTGGTTTTCGACAAGAGCCTTAAATATTGTAAGTTTTGAAAAAACTTCTAATTTCTTATTTTACGTGTAAATCCAAACTTTTCGAGTGTAATCATCAAGGAAAGTGACAAAGTAATTTGCACCACCAAAAGAAGTTTCCTCAGTGGGACCAAAACCGTCTGAATGCACAAGCTCCAAAGGAGTGGTTTTTGGATCATGGCCTGTCCTCAAGAAGCTGGCCCAACTTTGTTTTCCATAAAGGCAATACTCGCAGAACTTCAAATCCACCGATTTTAATCCGGTAAGTTGATCTTGTTGAAGCATTACTTCAAGTCCTTTCTTGCTCATGTGGCCGAGCCTTTTATGCCAAATTTTAGAATTGTTGTCCATAACTGTCAAGGCAACTCCCACTTCACCATGGCATTTTAAAATATAAAGATTACCCAACTTCTTTCCCTTTGCAAGCACTAAAACTCCCTTGGTTACTCTCCAATTGTCTAAAGAAAATTTAACATTGCACCAAGAAGCAATAAGCTGACTTACAGAAATTAAATTTCTTTTCAACAAAGGAACATATCTCATGTTGGTGTAATTAATTATTAATTACACTTTGCATAAGTTTACTTAGGTAATTATTTAATTCCTAAGTTATAGGTTTTATCCTTATCTTGTTGAGCTATCTTGTTGCTCAAGATAAGATTAGGTTTATGCATTTTTTCTTTTATAAAGCAAATTATCTCTTGTAATATTTTGTACTTTGAATATATCAATTTGCACATCTTTTGCAAATCTCTGTTTTTCGGTTTTTCTCTTCTGTGGAAGTTTTTTTTGGTTTGAAAATCTGATCTTGGTTTCTAACATGGTATTAGAGCCTTGATTTGCAGCCTCTTCTTAGATTTCTGGAGAAAATCAATGCAAAGTCATTCAGGATTCCTCAAGGGTTTCATACCTTGAATTTGTCTCTCTATTTGGGTGCTCTTGCATGGTCATTTTCGGCACACATTGGAGGAAATCTGAGCTCATTTTCGAGTCCAGGGCTATTGAAAAAGTCAAGATTGACTTTTGTTTTGCCTAAATCTGACATTTTATGCCAGAGTTATGAGGGTTTGAAGATTTGCCACATCTGGGAGTTGCAAAGCTTCTGGTACTTTTTCAGTCAGATTGGACCTCGCCATCAGATCCAGAGCATCTAAGAGATGAAAAATGACATATAATATGCCCTATTTCGGCATCAGTTGTTCGTGAGGCAAAAAAAAATTTACTGGGCGGTCGTACGGCCTACGCAGGTACAGGGTACGATTTATTTTTCTATTTGTAAAAAAAATTCAAATTTTTTTGCACATATTTTCTATCGGGCATTTTATTATTTGTATGGGGCTTTTATTAAAAATTGCAAAATTTTCAGTACATGGGGAGAGTTTTTAAATATGCGAGCTGTTGGTACTATGGTACCAGGCCTGTCACATCTGGCAGGGCCTGTGCTCTATACCATCCATAGTTTTCGCCTCCCGCTGTTTTGTTTTCCCCACCGACCAGCATTGCTCTTCCCCCCGGTGTTTCCTCCTCCTCCCGTTGGTGTTCCATTCTAGGCCCACAGGTTGTCTTCACCACCTCGCTAGCTCCTTACATTCCAACCCCCGGTTTTATCGCCGCCTCAAGGGGGCTCTATTGTCAGTGGGTGGCGCCAGGAGCGGCGCCACCTTATCACCATCATCACACCACCCGCCCGCCGCCCACCTGGCGGCAGGTTCTTTTTTGCAAGGTACAAGGGTGTGGTCATATGGTGGACCAAGAGCTAGGCCGAAAGGAGCTTGTTTTTTGTGCCCAATTAGCATTCAAGTACCCTGAATTGCCATTATATAGCTGTTGTTTTCATTTCATCATAACTTTTGATCTCAGAGGCAGATTTTTTGAAACGAGATATTGCCAAAAAGCTGGCAAGCCCAATTTTCTGATGGTGTAGTTTGTTTTTAGAGATTTTTCTATTTGATGGGATATTTTTTCAGTTGAAGTTAGATGTTCAGATTTTTCTTCGGAGGGCATATCTTTTGACTCGGTGATTCATCATTCTGGCGGCATCAGAAAGCTAATTCTATCCTCTACACAGATTTGACATCAATTTATATTTTTTGTTTATGAATATTTATCATGCTCTCCTTTTACAATCATTGGGTTATTGTAATAAATGAACTGAGATAAAGTTCCATCAGGGGGGTTTCTTGCATAATAAATCTAATTAGAGTGTAGTTTTCACTTTGATCTCCATATCCATTTTGATTTTTTGGTAGCTCATATGGGTTATTTGGTTTCCTAGTTTCTTTTGGCCACATTTTTGCTATAGCTTGACACATCGGATTCATCGGCTCACACTTCAATTGAGAGATTATGTTTCTTGATCCTCATTGGTTCAGATTCTTCTCAGTTTGAGGGCCATATTTTTATGGTTAATGTTCCAGATTCTTTTTTGGTACTCCTTCCCATGGAAGAGTTTCAGTCACAGTTTGGCATCGACATCAAGATACACGGTTTCCAGATTCTGTCATCATCTCATCTACTGTTGCTTCACAGATTCCAAGGTTGTTCCAGTTTATGAGTTTTCCAGTTTTCTGTGGCATCGGGTCTATTTTCACATTATCATGATTCTAGTTTTGGTTTCAGTTGTAGACAGAAGTATCTTTCCTTGCTTGTTAGATTGTGGTTCTAGTATTACTCCACAGTGTTCTTCGAGTGCTTCTTTGCAGCAGTCATCTCATTATAGGGGGGTTTTGTCCCACTAGGTTTTACTTCTCTACTTCATCATTACATTTGTAAATGAGTACCTGATCAAGCCTTGTTGTCGGGACTCATATTTGCATAATAATCTGCTTCTCCCTAAGTTGCACTTATGGGGGGTGTTGGTGTAATTAATTATTAATTACACTTTGCATAAGTTTACTTAGGTAATTATTTAATTCCTAAGTTATAGGTTTTATCCTTATCTTGTTGAGCTATCTTATTGCTCAAGATAAGATTAGGTTTATGCATCTTTGCTTTTATAAAGCAAATTATCTATTGTAATATTTTGTACTTCGAATATATCAATTTGCACATCTTTTGCAAATCTCTGTTTTTCGTTTTTCTCTTCTGTGGAGGGTCTTTTTGGTTTGCAAATCTAATCTTGGTTTCTAACATCTCACATACTTTAAAAGCCATTGATTTCCATTTTCCAAATTCAAAATTATATCACCTGTACCAACGATTTCGCATTCCTTATTGTCACCAAGAAAAACTTTACAGAATACACCTTCCTTGAAATTTGTAAAAGCTTGCTGGCATGAAGTAGCATGGAAAGAAGCCCTGGAATCAAGTACCCAAGAGTCTACAGTCGTGTCTCTAGAAGCCAAGACCAAAACACCATCATCTTTTTCAGTTGCAGTGTTTTCTTCATTGTTACTGACTTTGTCCTATTCCCTTTTATAATTCCAACAAGTTTTCTTTGTGTGGCCCAGTTTGCCACAAAACCAACATGCACCAGTCCTTCCTCTTGACTGTGATCTATGTGCAGATTTTGACCTTCTTCTATTTATTTTTTTGCCTCTTTTTTTACTTCTACCTCTATTACCTGTACTTACAACAGTTAATGCCTCACTAGATAAGGGTTCCTAATTTTTTCTCCGCATATCTTCACTCAGAAAAGTGGCTGCAACATCATCGAATTTCAACTTGCTTTTGGCAGCCACCGAAGGGCTCACTACCATCACCACACCTTCCCAACTATTTAGTAAAGAACACAGTAATAAAATAGCTTTGATCTCATCATCCAAATTAATGCCCACAAAAATTAACTGGGTGACTAATGTATTAAATTCATTTAAATGTTTTGACATAATCCCTCCTTCACACATTTTCAAATTATAGAGCTTTTTCATAATAAATACCTTATTCGAAGTCGATGCCATCTCATACATTGAAGAGAGTTTCTCCCACAACTCTTGTGTTGTCTTCTCAGTAGAGACATTAAATAGAACATTACTAGATAGCGAAAAGAAAATTGTAGCTCTTGCCTTTTTGTCCAACTTCTCCCAATCTTCATTAGATAAAGAACCTTACCCTTTGGCTTTCCCATCCAATGCATTTGAGAGATCTTGCTTGATGAGCAACGACTCCATCTGCACCTTCCATAGACTAAAATTCTGACCTACAAATTTTTCAATCTTCCATTTGTCTGCATCTTCCATGGCTTTAGAAATTCTTCATCGATTTCCAGCACCAAATTTCTCTACCGAGCTCTGATACCAATTGTTGATTATAATTGCAGAATCAAATGAAAATAAATTGCAGCAAAGGAACATAAATTAAAAGATTGAAAATAATAACAAAACAAGAACACGAAATTTATAGTGGTCCACCCAAAGATGGCTATGTCCGCTTTCAAGGATTATCTCTTTATTAATTCTCCATTGAAAACATTTTTAGCCAGCAACTTATTTATAAAAGCAATCTCAACACCAATAATGGAAAAATCCATTCGAAACAGACAACTTCTAAATTGGCGAACACATGCCAATAGAAGTTATTACAAAGAATGGAAACTGTTTCAAATTGTGAGAGAAACTTGCTAATTTGGGCTTCACTGAACCCAACACCTCCAAAGATGGAAGTTGTGCAAGTGGGAAGTTTTGAGAAGCTCTGCCACCGCTCTGCTTGACCAGCTCCAGGAAGAAACCTCATTCGTGAGCAACAACTTTATTTTGAGGATAGTTTTGTGGCGGCGCTACTTGGATGAGAATGGTGGTAACAAGATCAAGCCCCATGAGTTTGAGGATCTTTTCGTGCTCAATGGTGTCTTCAACATTGGAGACTATATCCCTGCCCTAAGCTTCCTTCGTCTGCAGGTTTATGTCAAACGGATGAAGAAAGTTCAACCCATAATTTGATGTATTTCTCGAGTAGCACGACCGACAGTGGAAGAGTGTGCCTGATTATGCGCTTGCCGATATGGTGGACATTTTTCTGCAACAAAGTGTCGATCCTACCAATAGCCTTACTAGGAACAAAATCAAGGCCTTCACTCAGCTAAATTATACAGTTCTTCTCTTTTATTACTAAAAAATATAAAAAGAAAACTTCCTCATGAAAGATGTGTTGGGTTTGCAAGACATGATAGGTGGAGGAACAGAGAGCTCTACTACACTTGTGGAATAGGTGTTGGTAGAGCTACTTAGAAAGCTTGAGAACCAAGCAAGAGCGAACGAAGAAATGGATAGAATAGTGGGGAAAGAAAGAGAAAGACATTGGCGAGCTGGAATACATGCAGGGGATAGGGAAAGAAACAATGAGGTTGCATGCTGGTTCCTCATCTTTCCACTCACCACTCACCACTACAAAATTGGAGGGTACGACATCCCCGCCAACATAGAGCATTCGTGAACGTGTGGACGATAGGTAGAGATGAAAGACTGTGGGAATTCAGGCCAAAGAGGTTAATTGGGGATGGAAGTGTTGGTAATTTGAAATATTTTTTCTATTTCTTTTTAATTTTAAGTAGTGGAAGTATTTCTATGTAAAAATATTTTATGAAAAATGGTAATTTGGAAATATTTTTTATTTTTTCTTAATTTTAAGTAGTGGAAGTATTTCCATGTAAAAAAATTATTGTAAAATATAGTAATTTGGAATTTTTTTCTATTTTAATAGAAAAAATATTATTATTTATTTATGAATTGAAAATAAGGTTAGGCTCTCATGAGGGAGTTTCAAGATCTTATTATACGTGGTAGGTCAATGCTACGTGGTAGGTCAATGTGTCTATAATGGTTGTGATGTACAATGCCATTGCAAAACCCAAGTTCTTATTACCCTAGAGAAAAAATAGTAAAGGATAAAATTTATCAAGGAAATAGATATTTTCTTAAGTATTTGTCTGTCTATTTCTAAACTTATTTTAAAGCTTTTCTAAATAAATTTATCTGGTTGTCTGTTTGATTTATTTGAGTAAATGAAGTAAGTTTTTCACTTTATCTCTACATGCTACTAATTTTGTTTTTGAATAGAAGACATCTAATTATATTTTTCTAACATATTTAGAATGGGATAATTAACCAGAGAGTGAAGCTATTCATTGATCAGTAGGACATATCTAAGATATATCCCTTTCTAACAACATAGGCTTCAATACCATTGTAATCTCCAGGCCTGAAAACTACACAGCATAACCAAATATAAGTGCATTTTATGCTCATAATTTTAATGAGCTAATTTATTTTAGAATTAGCTGCATGTTGACTCAATCATTTAGTGCATATAAGTGATGCTCAACCGGCTGAAACACCCAACTTGTAGGGGATGTCATTCCTTCATCAATTCCATTCTTGCAACCTATCCCTCCTCCCACACCTCATTTACCTGAACATAATGGTAAGGAGTATGATCTTGTTGAGCAACTTCATGCTACTTCAACTAAGAATTCTCTGTGGGACTTAATTTAAACCTCACCTACCTACCATAACATGCTTCAGGAGGCTTTACAAAATATTATTGTGCCACCTTCTATTAAACCAAAAGATGTAGTGTCCTTGCTTGAGGATATGAATTTGAAAAAAATTGGACATTGTCTTTCACCAAAGTGAATTATCCCCTATCGAAATTCAAACTAGTGATATTTGTGGTCAACAACAAAATTGGTGTTAGGAATACTCTTATTGATAATGGGTTAGGTCTCTTAAATAAACTTGGTGTGGATAAATCTCTCATTCAACATGATGCTCTCTCTATTTGCGGTTTAGATAATGTCAATAGGCAACCATTGGGAACAATCACATTACCTATTAAAGTAGGGCCCATAGTTTTACCTACCCTTATCCATGTTATGCTAGATGCTCTTTCATATAATGCTATCCTTGGAAGACCATGGATTCATGCTATGGGGGGAGTTCCTTCCACCTTTCACCACATAATGAAGTATACATATAACAATAAGATTTGTATGGTAAAATTCAATCCTAAGTCAAAAAGTTATTTACAAATTAAAATGGGACATAAAGATCCTAGTCAAAAACTTTTTAACACGTTGATTCCATCTTCAAAAGTGAAATTCTATTCTTTACAATGATAAGGACGTTGATGATTATTTCACCCACAACTAAACTCTTTGGCGATGATTGAGGTTCGTTAGATTTTACAACTACTTTCATGGGGGAATATAAAATCTCACCATCTATGCTCAAAGAATCAAATGAAGCCGTAGTTGCATCTACACAATCTTCAATAGAATCTCCTCAAACATATAATTTTACAACTTCTATCAATAAAGATGATGCTATTTATACGTTTGTTTTTTTATGTTAACAATTATGAAAAACCACCTTCCTCAAAAGAAATGAAATCTATTTATGGGAGAGGAATTAAAATATTTTCTTAGTTTGGGTATAAAGGAAATGGTTGTGGTGTAAAGGAACAAGGTATCAAGGCCCCTCTAGAATTGAGCACATGAGGCACAAAAAATGATCTTGGTTATCATCCTTCAAAACCCACAAAAGCTTCCCATAGACCTTAGCTTAATGTGAATTCAATAACACTAGGCTCTCCTAAGGTATTGTTCAATTTAGTTTTTCTTGAATTGATAAATAAAACAAATCAAAACTTTCATTGGATATATTTTTGATCGATGAATCCTTACTCAAATTTTTGGGAGTTTATGACAACCTACCCACTTATCACCATGATCATGGATTTCCTTATTATCTAAATTCCAAAGCGCATTTTGGGAAATACGCTTGAATATCAAATGATACACTAGATCTCTTATCAAGGCATATCCCAAACTTTCCCTTGTGTTCCAAATTGTAGCATACTACTTGCATAGGAGATATTGTTGATGTCTTGATGGATCTATCTAACATAGATAAGGTTATTTTAATTGGAAAATTTCTCGACTCTAATGAATAGCAAGCACATTCTACACTTTTACATGTTTTTCCTGAATTGTTTGCTTGGTCTTATTCCAATATTCTTGGCATAGATTCTAAGGTAGTTATGCATAAAATTGTGTTACAAGATGATGCTAATCTAGTAAGACAATAGATTTTATGAATCCTAAAGTGGCTTTTTTGGTTAAGGTTGAGATTGAAAAACTTTTACAAGTTGGCTTCATCCGCCCTATCGACTATTCACCTTGGATATCAAACATTATTTCTATTGTGAAACCTAATAATCGTATTTGAATGTGTACAAATTTTTATGACCTTAATAAAGAATCTTTGAAAGATGATTTCCCTCTTCCTAGCATAGACATGATTGTTGATTCTACCATTGGGCATGCTTTATTTTCATTCATGGATGGATTTCTAGATTAATCAAATCTTTATCAATCCTCAAGACCAATTCAAAACTACTTTTAATACACCTTGGGGAACATTTTATTGGGTTGTTATGTCGTTTGGACTAAAAAATGTTGGAGCAATATATCAAAGGACTATGAAATTGTACCATTGTAAATTGTCACCCTTGACAATTTCACCTTATGTTTTGTCCCCTTTAAATTATTGGACCTAATTGAGTACTTAATTTCCTAAATTATGCATTCTATGGCCCATTTTTAATAATTATTGATGAATTACAAGTGGGAAACAAGTTCATTTATCTAATACCTTTCCTGTGACACTAAAATTATTAGAAAATAGGGCCAGGACATTCACACTTTGGGCATGACTATCCTACTTTTTCTCCAATTTCAAATATTTTAGTGTCAACAATTTATTATTTGCAATTCAGTTGTCTAAAGTCAACTATTGGGATTTATTTTGCAGTAAATTGAATAATTGTATATAAATACCTACTTGTTTCATCATTTGAGCATCAACAAGCAAGAGGTGAAAATTAAGAGCAATTACTATCATCAAGACCACTTTCAAGCAAGTCAAGAGTAGCATTTTAAGAGCTTTATTGCAGTAATTCAAGAACCTAACATCATGTCAAATCCTATCTGAGTTGATATGTGTTTATATTATCATTGTTTGTGAAGACTTTAACCCTTGTTGTAGGTCTCCAAGCAATTAAAGAATTCAAGCAAACAAGATCCAAGACCTTGAAGTGATGTGCATGACTTTAGTCCTTCAAGCAAGCCATTAAAGGGTGGTGAGTTGTAGCATTTTATGATTTCATCATTCATGAACTTATCATTCATCCATTTTCACTGACATTGCCATTGTGGAAGTGGAAACACTACCAAAAGATTTGATTTAAAAGGAAAGCGATTAAATTGCACAACCCTTACTCTTTTTTTGAATGTGTGGGTTTCAAATTTAAAGGATATTGAAGGAAGTTTGAAAAATAATTTTCCATTATTGTAATTGAGATCCTACATCTTATCAACACATGGAAACTCACCTACAACATTATCCGATGGTCATCCAAAAACTTTGCAGGCAGAAATGGAAGGCTCTAATCTGACATTAGCAAATTATGAAGATAGATTTGGAAAAGCACTATAAGGAAACTCATGCCTTGGATGCATGTGTTCTCCATTTTCAACCCCATATTTGAACCAAAGGTGCATAGTGTTTTTCTCTAATCATTTCTATTGTTTGAATATGTTTGTGAATTTTTGTGTCTTCTGTATTTGCATCGAGAAAGTAAATTGCACTATTAGCCTAGTTAGATCATTGCATTTCATTTCTAAATCCATCCTAGATTTGGTCAAGGGCTAATTGACTCACGGTTTAGGTTGTAAGTCATTCACATACCTTATGAAATCCATCAAAACCCCCACAAACATCCTAAGACACACTCTTTCATTGAAACTTAGAAACCTAAGGAAAATCAAAAGGGAGTGCAAGCCCTATCATTTTGTGATTCCCCTTTACATATTTTCCTTTTTCTATGTTTCAGACATTAATATTTCATGATTTCATTCATAATATTTTAGAGTTCTATGTTGATGATATCTTGGCCAAATCTATATCACATCAAGATTGTGTCAAAATCCTCCATAAAATATTTGAGCAAATTGGTAAGTATAACATCTAGTTGAATCCTAGGAAATGTGTCTTTGGTGTGGACACAGGAAAATTATTAGAATTTATTATGTCACATCAAGGTATTGAGGTGTAAACAAATAAAATTGATAATATAATTAATATGCCACTTCTGAAAAATATTTCTCAACTTCCTAGCTTACAAAGGAAGATTTAAGCTATTTTTCATTTTGTCTCATCATTGGTGGATCAAACTCTCCCCTTCACTGAATTTCTTAAGAAATATTCCTAAGCCTTATGGCTTGGGTATGGGTACCCACAAGCTTTATGAAGCTTTATTTTTTTCTTTTTTTATTTTTCTAAAAAAAAAATGCTAGTAAAAAATTGAATAAACGAGACTTTTAAAAAAAATTTGAAACCTTATTTGACATATGCAATGATTTGATGACATCTTAGGGGTCATATGGTGCCCTACAGTCATAATAAATTCTATACAAAAATCCTACCTAAAAGAAATTGGTTTTTTGCAATTGCTCCAAATTTGAAAAAAATGATTGGCGATTTGTAGGTTTTTTACCATTGTGAACTCAATGGTGATCCCTATTTTTCTCTAGGATGAGATTATTTTTCCCTCAAGGCTATATATCTCAAAATTTAGATAGGAAGTTACAGATCTAGTGCTTTGATGCCATGTTGGAGTTGATAGTGAACCCCATGACTCCTAGAAATCACTTGCAACCAGAGTGCCTATCATAAACTAGAGATCAAAACAACTAATTTACTATGCAACCAAGATGGAATGATTGATCCACACAAGTATCTAATATTGAATAATGAATGTTAATTGTAAATAAATATTACAACTTGTATAAATAAATTCTTATAAAAGAAAAAGTGCAAACCCTCCCTCTCAGGGATAAGCGCAAGGAAGGTCGAGTTCAGAGCTCTCAACATCTTCCTACTACACTATGAGTCTTGCATCACAGCTAGCAAATCAAATTTTATAACATTCTAGAACTCCTAAAAAAATCAATCAAAAAACCATCCAAACCAGGGGCCTTTCATTTTTTCATTTTGAAAACAATCTCTTCCACCTCCTCTAAAAGGATGGGCTTAAGCATTATCTCATTCACCTCGGGGGAAATAATTGAGGGAATACAATCCAGGATAAGGTTAACCTCCTCATCTACCATAGGCCAATCCTCCTTGAATAGAGAGGAATAAAACTGAACAGCTTCCTACGAAATATCCTTGAAGGAAACAAATTGTTGCCCCTTGGAGGACTCCAAAGGGGAGAGAAAAATTTTGTGCCTTGTAGCTTTAACTGAATTAAAGAATAAAGTAGTATTTCTATCCCCTCCTATAACCAATTAATTTGTGCCTTCTATTTCTAGAAAATCTCTTCCCTCAGCTCCCATTCAGCATACTCTTTCTTGGCATCTTCTTCCTCTCTAAGAGATTCCATGGGCATCTCATGATCCCTATTCTACCTAGTGATGGAGTCCAACCACTGTGAACAATTAACTTTGACTTGAAGATATAACCAAAACTCTATTTATTCCACTTCTTAAGATGTTATTTCACAAACTAGAGTTTTTAAACAAAAGTAAACATAATAGTACCATACGCAGGAAAATCCAACCTCCACCACTCCTTCATGAGATCCTATAGAGAAGGCTCATCACATAAGATGGAATTTAAAACATGGACTCTTGGCAATGTTCCTACCACTAGCACAAAATTTAATGGGCCAATAGTATGAACCCTTCCAATCTAAAATTTTAGAATGAGAGAGCTAATTGCTACCAACCCAGAAGGGAGAGACCAAAAAATCTATCTAATCTCTCTGAAATAGAGCCCTCTCCACATCGTTTGAACATACCATTACCAAGCCTTACATCAATCAAACCCAACATATCAATATTTTCTCTAAGCATTGCTAATGAAGTTTCAAGCATATCCACCCCTCCCCTTTTTTCCTCTAGACTGTTAATACAAATAAAATCACTAGCCAAAATCCAAGGAATAAAGGGACCTAAGGAATGAACAAGCCTAATATGGGTCCAAAGCTAACACTTGGTAGGAAGTTTTGTAAGAGAATGTACACATTAGTAAGTAGAAGTATTTTTCTAGATTTAAAGCTTGACGCAACTACAAATAAGGAATTTCTACTAGCTATCTACCAAATAGGAGAAATCTTGTGTGGATCCTAGACGCAAGCAATCTCTCCAAATCTACCATACACCCAAATACACTAACATTGACCCCTCCCCCAAATCTTGGAGGCCATAGAAGTCATACCATTTACTAACAACTTAGTCTCCTAAAGGAACACAACATCAAGAGATTGCAACTTAATTAAGTCCTGAACAAGCTTTTTTCTAGTGGAGCTATTCAATCCCCTTGCACTCCATGATAAGACAACCATTGTTGAATGTTAGATAAATGGGAGTCAATAATCCTGACTAACCAAAACTCCTCCAAATTCTCTCCCATGACTTTAATTTTATCCTGATATTCCTTTCTATCCACTTTCATAGCCTTCTCTAAGCTTCCTTTTTAAATATTTTTTTGTTGTACACCCAAAGAAGACCCACATTTGTTATTCAAGTACCTAAAACCACAATTGTAGCCTCTTGTAACGAATCATGCAGATTCAAGGCCAAGAAATCTCCCATCTCCTTGTCCCTCGGCACAGTAACCTCTCTCAGGAACAACATAGCCTGATTTGTATCCATTTGAGAATCTAAACGATCCTCCACCCAAGAAGTTGGTATTAACAAAAGGATCTTGTTAGATCAATCTCCTAGTATCTGACCTAGCATGCATCCCATCCAGAAACCCAACCTGATGGTCCAAATCGTCTAATGCCTCAAAATGATTGAAAGAATAATTTGATTGCCTATCCTTCAAAGTTCTCTTCAAACCTATACCCTTGTTATGGGGCTTCACTGGAATAAAACCCTCCTTATCAACTTCTCCCCCAAACACATGTGTCTTCCCTTTATCCTTTAGTGGAGAATATTGAGTCAGTAATAAGGTAGACAAGGCACCTACATTCCCCCCAAAAGAGATAAGTTTGGGTAACTTGCTCTGCAAATTCCCATACTCATGATGTATTTGGAAACAAAAGGAAAAAGCCTCATAATCTAGTTGTTGAATCCAAGAAGTAGACCCAACTTGAATCTCCATTGAAACGAGTAATAGATTATTCAAGCCTATTTTCATACGAATACAAGCACATGAAATAACCATCTTTTCCGTCGTTTGTTGTGAAGGTCCCACTAGCTTGCCCAAAATAACATTAATCATATACATGACATCATTCCTTCAGAACTCTTGGGGAAGCCAAGGGAGTCTCACCTACATAGGAATATTCAACAAAAGTTCCTCAACCAAATTGAACCCTATATGTCAGGGTTTAATAAACAAACCCACCTGGTTATAGAAATAGGGGCCTCCTTCAAAGGCCTTGTCTCGATCTACCAAGCATGGGAAAAGCAATATGAAATAATTGTTTGTTGCCTGCATGACCTCCATATCCCCTTTAGGATTCCAAGTCCTATGCGCCCATGACTCCAAAAAGGTAAGGGAAACCCAAATACCCATAAAATTGCAAATCAAAGCATGGCTACTTAAATAATTAACATCCTCAACTATCAAATATGGCTGAATAACTAAAATTGGACGAGTACAACTCCTCTGTAGACAACCACTAGTTTTCAAAACCGGAGGACTTCAAGAAGATCCCCCATAATTTAAGGATTTTCCTAAGAAATTCACTGCACTATCAAGACCCAAAGCAGAAGGATCCACCCCCGAAGTCATTTCAGCGTATGGCATTTTATTCAAGATTTTGAAACCCACACCAAAAACCATTAGAAGCACCCAAAACCAGTTGAGTAAACCCACACCACCTCCCACCAAACACACAACCCACAACCCAAAATCACTTTAAATAAGACCACTGCCACCCCACACAACTCATATGCATAGAAAGAAGAAACAAACCCCTCCCACCATAGCCAAAACACCCCCAACAAAGGCTACCCACATGCAACAACCACCCACAATACCAATTTGCAACACTAGTAGGCCTTAGTAGGCCATGATGAGGACATGCATGCCCTATCACAGACCATGTAGGCCACAACATCCACCCGCAACCCTTTGCAAAGCCATCACCTTCCCCCAACTACATCATTGAACCCCTTAATCTTTACCATTTAACAAAAAACTATTTTAGAAAGTAGATTCAGAGCAAGTTACAACTCTTGTTTCCGTTATATCTTAAAATTTTGAGTGTATTTATCTTCACTTTCTCATCCAAGGTGATTCTTTCCTGATTTCAAAAATAACCACACCACTAAAGACCCCTTTTTGGTCCCCCATCTTTGTGTAGTTACCTAAAGAGTAGTCTAGCAAGATTTGAGGAGCCTCGACAAAATATGCTCTCACTTTGGTATAGATGTAGGAGACAAGTTTTTCTCAATGAATAAACATAACGAAACAATATGAATTAAGTGTATGAATCTAATTAAAAGAACATGTGGTTAACCATTTAAAATTTTAAATGTGGAGAAAATATGTAATTAATAATTCAAAAAGAACATAAAATCAAATACATAGCACTAGATGTAGGTGGAGAAACCCTTTTGAAAGAAAGCTCCACCATGAAATAAATTATGAGTTTGTATTAATCATAATAATAGTGTTACATCAGTACATCAACTCTAACACTTCAATCTATAGCATTAGGTTCTAGCATAATAATACTCATATAAAAGACCATAAAACAATTGTCTAAGGTATCTAATTTATAGAGAAATGGAGTAGGAAAAATTGTATGTGGATTCCTCAAAACCAAGTACCATAAAACTATGGTATGAAAAAAATCTAGTGCCCTCATATGACCAAATCCTTCAATGCCCACAAGAATAGCAATTAGTAATTGTAGTCCCTTTAAAAAATAGATCTCATGGTAGAAGTCCCCAAAAGTATAACTTCGTTTTCAAGACACTCTAACATGTGGATTGAACTCAAGTCATGACTAAATATGCTCTAAGTTCTCTACCTAGTGCCTAGGAATGAAAGTGATATACTTAATTTATTTTGAAACTTTAAATGCTTGTAACGTTTGTGTAAGAAATTATTTTTCATTGAATTTTTAAAAATAATTTATGAAAAAATCACAAAGAATTCAATGGTGTTATTTATTTTGTTTTAGAATAGCTTGTTTGAAGTGTTTGATCACAATTAAAATTAACCATCACATTTCAAATTTTTTCCTAGAGTTTATGTGTCTTTTGATCTTGAAGTTGTATTTGTGTATGCTCTCCTCTTGTACCTTAAAGCAATCTTGAGGATTAGAAACAAGTGTAATCTTCTTTTCTTTTTTAGCGGGTCTACCTAGGGATTTCATCAACCTAGGGGATAACCTCAACTCTAGAATTATGATGGATTATAAATAGTGGGGGGTGAATAGAAATATTTCCTCTTGGAAGTGAAAATATGTCATTTTGGGCTAAGCACCCAAGAACTTCATACCATGGGGAAGTGAAGGTGGAGGGTTGGGAACTACCCTATCCTCTCAGTTATGTTCATTTTCATTATTCCTCGCAAATTTTTATCATCAGTAAATTTGGGAATATTAGGTGTCATTTGATCTTAATTTTTTTAATATTCTTTAATTGAAAAAATGTTTTTACATTTCAAAAATATCAGTAATTATATAAATTTTAAATTTATGAGGTTAGTTTGAATGGTTTGGTCATTAATTTTAAATATATGGTTGATTATCCATCCAAGTTTAACTTCTACCTTGATCATGGTACATGAAGTGGGGTTTGTGTGTTGCCTAAAAGTTCTAGGGGCTCACCCTATTATTGCATTGTCCTTCAAGTGGTTGATTGAGATCATAAAGTTGTTAATTCATCTAGTTATCAAAAGAAAATAAATAAGTAATATAAATTGTAGAATAGTAGATGTAGTTGTAAGTAGTGATCTAGAAGAGTTATGCAAGAATGAGTATTAAGATATTGAAATTTTATCATATGATATATATAACATTGTAGTTTTGAAATTTGCATACATACCCATTTTAATTCTTATTTAGTTTTGGGTTCATTTGAAGGAATCTCATAATATAATTGTATATTTAATACATTTCATGTATATTTTATAGTATCAATAATAGAATATACACATCAATCATATTTAATGGGTGTCGAGTGTTGAAAGATTAAATTTTTTATGCTCAAAAGTTCTTTTAAAGTTTAATGTAGAAAAATGATTTGAAAGTCGCTTCAAGAATGGATGCATCACAAGCATTCAATTATGGCAAGACTAGTGAACATAGGAGTAATTCTATTAACTTTGTTGTGATCATATGCAATATTGTGTATTTTGATCATGTGTTGGAACTAGCTATTTGATTTGGCCATCGTAAAATTTTTGTGTCCCTTTCAAGAGATTAAACAATTGGTTTATCATATTTAATTATTAACTAGGGGAGAGGGTCCCATAGTGGAGTGTGCTAACTTTGGGGTCCATGTGAAGTGTCATGTGGACTGAAAAATCATAAAAAATATACGCCACCTTAGAAATTCCATGGTGGACAAAAAAAATATTTCACTTATGTGGATGTAATATGTCACATGTACGGCCATGATAGGTGGTGAAAGTAAAATAGTTGCATATTTGGATGGGTGATTGATCATGGGTTGGGACCACTCTCGATCATTGCATGGTAAGGAGTAGTACGAGCTCGCCATGCTACATGGTGATCAAGTAGAGAACCACCATATACATCCACTTCCTCACATTTAATGTGTGTCATCTCTTCTTTAAATCCCTTCACATTTACTTGTTTTAGATGACACCAACTTTCAAAGATTTTGAGGATTGAATGTACTTTAGAACCCCACTTATCTCACTCACCTACGCCCCACTATGAAGATGTTTCTTCTCGAGTGTTTGTTTTAATAGGCACCAAAACATTTTTGAGTCATCTTTGCATTCCATAGGTCTTCTGCAAAAGGAATGGTTGTCAATAATGGGTTTATCCTCATCGACCCTCTTCAAACTAATGCTTCCTACTAAGGTAACTACATTGAATGCTTCCTTGTTGAATTCTCTACTCTGCATTTTCTATTTTCTGTTTGGCTACATTTAATGCTTCCTCATTTAACAATTTTTACAAGTTTCATATAATGTAATGGTCGCCAATGTTATGTCATGTTCACTGTTTCTCTTCTTGACTATTATGGAGTAGTGTTTGACATAGGTGATATTTCATTTCCTCAATAAGGTAGTTAATCATATTAATTTTGTTGTGAGTTCTTCTTTCATTTATGGTTTTCTATTTTTTTGTTCGTCTTCTTTGTATTTTCTAACTTGAAGGTTCTATTGTTTTGTGGGTGCTTCTTTCAATAATGGTTTTATGGTTTTATGATTTTTTGTTTTATTTGATGTTCTATAATTTAAAGTTGAATGTGTGAGGTTTTTTGTTTCTTTAACTCTCTACAAAAAAAGGTTGAAAGGTTTCTTTCAAAGGTATTTATGAACATGACGTGGTCATATTTTGTGTTCATAAACACATTTAATATTCATGTGAATTATAATGTTCTATTAGAGAATCATTATGAATTACCAATTAAGTTATAAATATAAGTTTATAGTTCTATGAATTCATTATACAAATGGGTTTTCAATAGTTTTATTATTTTCTAGTAATATTGTCAATTTAGTTTGCTATTCATTATGATCTATGAATGTTATTGTTTATAATAATTTTTAACATGTTTCTTTAAACCCCTAATAAATATAGGGTTTTCTTGTAAGTATTCATGGGGTTATTATTATATTTTATATGTTTTTCAAATTTTTATTGTTTTTGCAATATTTTTTTTTTAGTCAAATAAACTTAATAAAACTTAATAATGATTTTATTACAATTATTCACGGGGTTATACTTAGGTTTACATCATGTTAATTTGTTTCTTTGATTCTTATGGTTTATAATTGTTTTTGTGGGTAATTTCAGGGGTTTTCTATTCTAAGAATAATATTTTTGTTTATTAAGGGGTTGTTGTTGGAATAACTTAGAAAGAGAGTCATAGGGTCTAGGTTGGGACACCCATTTTGAAGGAGAAATCACTTTTGTATTTTTTCAAGAACTATTATCTTCTTATTATAAATATTTCATTGTGAGTTAGTAGAGTATACAATATAGGATACATGTTAGTTTCTATACAACATTTGTTACTGTGGAATTTTAATTCATTGTCCACATGAGAAGGGTATTAAGATTATAATAATAGAAGTTGTTAGCATTAATAACATGAAATTAGTCCATCAAGGAAAAGTTTAAGCTCCATAAAAATGTATCTATGGGCATGTCTCAATAAATATTCATATTAATGGTAAATTATGAGTTTTATAGTATAAGGGTTTTCTTGCATTTAGAGTTTTCTTATTCTATTCACCCTCTCCTTAAAACATTCCCCAAAAAGTTGTATTCAACTTGTGAAATTGTTATCAAAATTACACCAAATTTATTTATCATGGTAAAAGGTACTTGTAAATAATCCTAAGATGGTTTTTAAGTGTTGATCCACTATATCATAAGTTATGGTGAGAGATAGATATTTTCATTTATTTTGATTAGAAAATTTCCCCATCATTGAGTGTACTAAGAATTTTTATATAGTATGCTAGTTATCATTCTTACACCAAAAGAGCTATCGTTGGTGCCAATCTCAATCCCACTACTTCCCTTAATTATTTCATTTATGAGATAATATTATTTCTCTATTCCTATCAGTGGTGATATTGAGCTTGCATATTCTTCATTTGGCCTCTTATGGATACATCCAAATATTTCAAAGAATCTATGTCTATGATTCCAATTTAGTTTAGGTGTTCATTCTTATGTGAGATGTTTGACATTAATAAGTGTTTGTTTTTGGAATGGTTGAGTAGAGGATGCTCCTATGTTATTCAAATGGTTTTGCACCATAAAAACTAGTTAGGAAGATGATAATGGCCACATAACTCACCTATACCATTCTGAATTTGTTTACCTATTATGAAGGTGATTGAGTGGAAAATAAAACCTAATACTTGGGTTTGTCCTTTTATAAAATTATTATGCACTCTACTGATAAATTGGTGATATTTGAACCTATGTATACATTTTTTAGTCCAACAATATTCAAAATAATTTTAAATCAAATTATACTTTAGCAGAGGCTCATGCATTACTTCATGGTTTAAAACTAGCAATAAAACTCAGAATACAAAGAATTCATATAAAGGATGACTCTCTAATAATAGTAAATCCATGCAAAGAAAAGAGAGTACAGAAGTGGCAGCTCAAATATATTCTACAGAAGGTTTCGTTATTGCTAATTAGCTTTCAAGTAGTCTATATATCTCATATCTACTGAGAAGTTAATCAACTAGATGATCACCTTACAAACATGGGTTGTGAACAAGAGGAGGTGGAAATACTAAAGGGAACCAACCTCATCAATGCATATCCTCAACTAGAAGCTATAGTAACTTTTGAAAGTGCAAATTCAAATCAATGTAATGTACAAATAAGAGCGCTATGTTTTTTTCATCAAAATTATATCAACTCGAGGAGAAAGGATGAATGTTCATGTCTAGGCATATTAATAATATGCGAAATAAAGAAAGGTGTTTCATGGGAACACATGTTACCACGATCTAATTCTAGTTATCTTCATGATTTTAAGCTGAGAAAGGAAAGTGAGTCTCCAATATGCCTGCACGAGAGGAGAAATTTTCACATAGGCTTTACTAAAAAATTTAGTCATGTTCCAAAGGTGGTAACGGGAGAAGCTAATATCATACACGACCTTCACTAAACAATTTATCCACACTCCAAAGGTGGTAAATCTTTCAAAAGCTAACTTTTGTTTGGGTGGATGTCAGTTCTTTTTAATGCATTTTCGTAGGTATTTGTAGGTCAATCTTTCCAAGAAATGATTATGGGGATTAATGCATAAGCCAAATGTATCCCTAGCTTGTGTCAAATTTCATGTTGCATGCGAGTGAAAAAACTTTGGTATGATTGTGGCATTGATTTCTGAGCGGTTTCTTCTAGCCAAGTGTGTGGAGTAGATATTTTAAATCCTATATGGATTCACATTTTACAACATTATAGGCAGCTATATTCTCGACAAAGGCTCCTCTAGGTTGTTTTTATCAGGGTTTTTGCATGTTTCAAGGTTCATCATCTAGCAATGGGGAGGTGCGAGTGAGTCCACGTGCTTGTAGTGCTTGTCGAAGTTCCACAATGGAGTAATTCCCGCACAACTATAGGACTTGTTTTCCTTTAAATGAATGGGAATTACCTCTCACTGAGTGTCTTGATGTTACTCAGTTTTAACAGGTTTTCAAAGACTAGTACCTGCAAATCAGGAAAAATATTAAGCATGTAATTAGTGACGAAATTATCCACCCGCGAGAAAGAAGATTGTTGTTTCCATCTCAAATTTTGTCAATTTTCATTTCCAATTTGATAGACTTGTTGCAGTGTTACTGTTCTATAGAATTGATGGCAAGAAAAGTGGTCACTGAAGTCTTTTTGCAAGATAATGCACTGTTAATATTACTGAAGTCTTTTTGCAAGATAATGCATTGTTAATATTACCCAAACATATGACCTCTAGATTTTCTAAACCTAGCCAAAGCCAATTCTGAGTCCCACTCCAAACTCCTGGATTGGACTTTCACTAAAATCAATGAGTTTAAAATAAAAAATTGGGCCCTTCAAAGTAAAATTGAAGAGCTAGTTGCTAAAATTGTTGACAATGAAAAGAAAGATGTGGACAGGGGGGTCCAAGGTAACAGTAACAGAGACATTGACTCCAAGGTTGATTATATTTTGAACACCATCAAGACCGTCATTGAGCAAAACAACAGAATGGATAGACATAATGCCATTATCATTAACGTGATGGGTGAGAAGCTCGATAAAAACCAGCAGGGTTCTCTGGTGGTGGATCTGGAGGAAACAGAGGACAAAAACCAGGACACGGATGTGGGCATTTCCAAAAGAACAAGAGCTAACCTGAAGCAAAAGGTCCCCCCTACTTCTAAGATGATTCAAACTTTTAAAAAGGGTGTCAATGATATGCAAAAGCTGGAGGAGGAGACAGAGTCTATCCTCAAGACTCTGAAGTAATGGTTGGGGTTTCTGTGTCCTCTATTTTGTCCTTTTTGGTTTAGGTCGGTTGGTTGCTACTGATCTTTTCTTGGGCAGCAGGTTTTTGTGGTTGGGATTTTTTGTCCTCTCCTCTGTTTTGTAAACTTTGTGGAACTTTCGGGTCCTTGTAAAACCCGTTTTACCCTTTTATCAAAAACATATGACCTCTAGAAAGTTTGGGAATAAATTGGGGTTTGTTTCCCTGATACTTTCTCCTCCACAAAAGAGCATATGTGTCAATTTATGACACAATAAAAAATGCTTTTGAAATGAGCAATCTAAGATATTTGTACTTAGCTCTTGACATAAATGTTGGTGAAATTGGGGAAGAAATGGTAGAGAAAATCAAGGAGTAGTACCACGCCATTATGGTGCTATTAGTTCATGACCATAATCGTCCAACTTCTAGTGTTGTAGAGAATACTATTCATTCCCATGTCCCATGTTAATTTCATCATGCCACACTTCTGAATCTGAATGTCAGCCATTCTTTTATCAGTTACCTTCTCAAAGTCTCTTGCTTTTTTTTTCCCTCAATGTGTGAAGAAAGATCCTTGAAAGAATTCATTAATAGCTTCAACTTCTATTCTAGAGGCAAGGAAGGCTCAATGTTTACCTCTGGTTAACCTTTCTCAATAATTTTCATTGCATCATCAATTAAACTAGTCTCCTTCATGTCTTCTTGTAAAATTTCCTTTCTTGTAGAGGCATACAAAATATCACCAAGTTATAGTTTATGGAGGGGAGAAATGTTTGAAAAATCAACTTTCCCCTCATGAGTAGGAATCTGCAAAAGTTGGGGTGTTACCACTAGTTTAAAACACATATGCATCCCTAGTAGGTCCTTGAAACAATCTGATGAAGAAGATCCTTAACCTACAAAAGAATCTTTCTTCTCAACTACCTTCTCCTTTGTATCCTAAACATTTTTAAGATTCCCCCTTTCTTTTGTTCATCATTTCATGTACTCTTTAGAGGGGGAACACCAACTTCACCTTGTTTTTTGCACCTTGTGCACCAGTATTCACTAGAGGAGTAGTCTCCTCATTTTACTTGACATGCTTATTACCTTCAGTCAAATTTCCCTCAAAAACTAATATGTCTATGTCTAGAAAGGACATATTAAGTATATCCTATAGAATAATTTCATATGGAGGAGTTTGATCTGCAGAAGTCACCTCATCCATCTTCATTTCTTCTAGGATTTTGGTTGTCTTTTTATCTGACTCTTTCTCTTCTTCTTTTTCTACCTCCATACTCAAGATTGATTGCACTTTATGCACATCAAAGATACACTAGTAGAATTTGGCAAATAAATGACTACGTGACTAAAAATTTTAGTTAGGTGACTAAAAATTTTAGTCACATGACTAACACTAGTAGAATTTGGCAAATAAATGACTAATTTGGTCATTTATAAGTGACTAATTTGGTCATCAAGTAAAACCACAACTAAATGACTAATATTAGACAAATAAAAATGACTAAATAATTGACTAAATTAATGACTAAATAAATGACTATTATTCTATTCTTTTTTCTTTCAAATTTGATCATAATCCATAGAGCTTAAGCCCCCCTCATGGGACCCCTACCTAAGTAGGCCATTTGGCCTCCTAGGTTGCTTGATGAACCAAAAATACCTATTGCATGGAAGGAATTGGCTCTTGGTGCAGTCTTAAGGCCTTCACATATTTTATAAAAAAAATTAACATTTACATTCTTTAACTTTTATTACTCATTATGTTAATGAATCATTAATATTTTTAACTATGATTTGAAGCCAATTTGATTTTCCTATTGTGTTAGCATGTCAAATGTATCAAAGAGCAATTGTGGTCAATTTCACTAATAAAATATGATTTAAACAATCCAATTGCATTTTGAGGGCTATCTTTCATTTCAAAACACAAATAAAGATGACTAAATAATTAGTCACACATAAAAATTAGACAATATGACATTAAAGTGGTTAATTAAAAAAAATTGAATTAAGGGAGTGTATTGTATTATGATATAATATAATAATAATAATATATTATATTACAATACAATATATTATAATAATAAATTATAATATAATATGATATTATATAATATATATTATTATATAATATTATATTATTATTATATATATAATATATTATATAATAATATAATATAATTGTTATATTATATAATATAATATAATATTTAATATTATAATATAAATGTAATATTATAATATATTTAAAAGCGATAGATTTAATTTTGAAATCAAAATCAAATGAAGTAAAGAAATGAAGTAAAAAAGTGGGAAAGTGGGCGATGGTATTTGATTTTTCCAATAAAAATCATAAAAAGGTACCTATTTTCTTTAATACAATGCGAAAAATCAACCATTCAGTCTAGGGTAGTGAAAAAATCCTAAATCAAAAAGAAACCGAGCCCTAATCTCATTTCATTTTTCACTTGTATTTTTGGAGAAGAAACTCATTCCATTTTTCACTTGTAGTTTTGGAGAAAACTCAACACCGCCATGCCTGGGTAGGGTTTGAGAGTGGAATGGTGACTCATTATGTTGTTTTTGATGATTTTCCTAAAAAAAAAATCTTGCAGAGGTAAATCTTTGGTTTTGAAACTGAAAAAGTATTATCCATTTTGAAGCATTTTATCGAGCTCAGTCGCGACTGAGTATTTTTTGTTGTATTTCCTTTTCTTACCATTTGTTGGTATCTCTCCTCTTTGTTTGACCGCCATTGGAGTATCTTTGAGGCTCATTTATGAAGAGTTTGGAGGGCATCTCCTGTACAACGTTTTTGTGTAAGTTTCATTATTCTTATCTCTTAAATTTCTATGAGAATAGGCTCGATTCAAGCTCAGTAGAGGCAATATGATAAAAACCCTTGTATCTCCTTGCACAAATCTTGATGGGTTACTTTCTTTCTGTAGAAAATGTAAAACTTTGCACTCTCAACTTACTATTTTCATTATTTTGAGGGATTTTTGTGTTCTAATGGTCGTGACCTTCATAGCATTCTGGGCATTTTTCTTTCTGTTCATTTTCTCTTCCTCATGGGTGTGTGGTAGAGACCCAATACTCAATAAAACAAACTTTTGTATACTTGATGTTTCCATAAAGGAAACTCCAAAAATTATATAAATGGCATACCCTAAAATTCTTTCTTTAATTTTCTTTTATGCTTTTCATCCAAGTAAAGTGTCTGATTGTGAATGGGATGAATGACATATTGGACAGGAGAAGCCAAAGTGTGTCTGAATTCCCAGAGAGCACCTTCATAACTGAGAGAATTATTATATTTATTGGAAATCTTGATTTTAATAGAGGGCTTTGTTTCAGCTTCTTTCCACTTAATATCACAACTTTTGGCATTTCCTGAAATCTTTGGCCTATTTTCATTCCTTTTCAAATTTTGTTCTTGAAGTAGATTTTGTAAATAATCTAGGCTTGTATTCTTGAACCCATTTTATTCTCACAATGCTTTCAATAATTTATTTTGAGCACATTCACAGCTTCATAGTGTATCTTCCATTCATAGTTGTAGTCACTGCTGATAATATACATTTAAGTTTTTTTGAAGGTTTTAGTTTTTCTTAAATAATTTTATTACTAGCTTAGTTTTTTTGAAGCAATCTTTTTTTTTAGTTTTTATTTTTCATTAGAAAAGAAAAATTAAAAAAGAAAGGTTGCTTTTATATCTAAATTAGTGATTGTTAAATTAGAAATTAGAATTTAATTTAAATTTAGAATGAAATTTATGTTTTTAGTTTTTCTTAAATAATTTTATTACAATAGAATTTTAGTTATCAAGAGACATTCTAATATTTTTTTTAGTTTTTCTTAAATAATTTTATTACTAGCTTAGTTTTTTTGAAGCAATCTTTCTTTTTTAGTTTTTCTTTTTCATTAGAAAAGAAAAACTAAAAAAGAAAGGTTGCTTTTATATCTAAATTAGTAATTGTTAAATTAGAAATTAGAATTTAATTTAAATTTAGAATGAAATTTAAGTTTTT
This sequence comes from Sequoia sempervirens, assembly GCA_007258455.2. NCBI lineage: Eukaryota > Viridiplantae > Streptophyta > Pinopsida > Cupressales > Cupressaceae > Sequoia > Sequoia sempervirens. The sequence goes on from VDFB02271358.1 coordinate 903,197,611, forward strand.
AGTTTTTCTTAAATAATTTTATTACAATAGAATTTTAGTTATAAAGAGACATTCTAATAATTTTTTTAGTTTTTCTTAAAAAATTTTATTACTAACTTAGCTTTTTTTAAGCAATCTTTTTTTTCAGTTTTTCTTTTTCATTAGAAAAGAAAGACTAAAAAGAAAGGTTGTTTTTATATCTAAATTAGTAATTGTTAAATAAGAAATTAAAATTTAATTTAAATTTAGAATGAAATTTAAGTTTTCAAGATATTGTGGTGATTTGATTTAAAGAATAATACAATAATTGAATACAAAATAGAAAAAGTAGAGATTATTTCTTTTGCAAATATATTTATTTTGCAATATCACTAATTATATGCATTTTTTATTTATTAGACTTACTTTGATAACTACTAATATATTTAAAATATTACTTTGATATTTATTTTTTGCAAATGCATTTCTTTTGCAATACCATTAATTCTATGCATTAATTCTATGCATTTTTATTTATTAGACTTGCTCTAATGCTTATGGGTATCTGCATTTAAGATATTCATTGTTTATAGCTATTTAGTAATATGTTTATGGATAGTACATAGCAAGGAGATATTGCTTTGATAAGCTAGTAATATTTAAGATATTACTCTGATATTAATTCTTTTGCAAATGCATTTCTTTTGTAATATCATTAATTCTATGCATTTTTATTTATTAGACTTACTCTAATGCTTAAGGGTATCTGCTTTTAAGATATTCGTTGTTTATGCTACCTAGTAATATGTTTATTTTTTTTATTGTGGATAGGTACAAAGCAAGGAGAAAATGCAAAACCAACACTTTACTGGATGCATTTACTGCCCATCTCATGTGCAATAGTGGCATCACTGAAGACATGCATTCACACCATTTAGTTTTAGTTTTTTTTCAATTTTAAAAGTATAATAAATCAGCAGTTTGCATACTACAAAATATTTTGTATTCAAAACTCTATATATAGAGTTCTTTGTAACATATTTTATATACAGTTTGAATATATAGATAATTATTTTCCAATGTTGTTTCAATCCCAAATTTGTTGAAGTTTTAATAATATAAGAGCTTTAAAGTTTTATATTATTCAATCACAACAAAATTTTCTCTTGGTTTGCAATTTCATAGACTAGTTATTGTAGTAGCATTCTCCAAACATAAAATTTTGCATACACATCTGAAAGCATTAGTTCATAAATGACTAAATAAATGATTAACATGACTAAACCATGACTAAATAAATGACTATAATGACTACCATGACTAAATAAATGACCAGTTAACAATAATCAATGACTAAATTAATGACTAAATATATGAATAAATTAATGAATAAATATATGACTAAATAAATCACTACCATGACTAAATAAATGACCAATTACCAATGATCAATGACTAAATTAACGACTAAATCAATGACTAAATAAATGACCAAACCATTAACCAAATCAATGACTAGATAAATGACTAAAATAGTTTAGTCATAAATTTGGTCGCGTTATAAATGATTGGCAATAAACTACTAATGGTCATGTGACCAAAATTAGTCATTTATATGCAATTTTTAGTAGTTTATTTAGTCATATATTGTTGTTTTTGTACTAGTGATATCTTCTCCTTCTTGTAATCTAGATGGTCCTTATACTTATTTCTGACTAGTTAGATATGTATTTCTTATTTGTGTTTTGAAGATTAGGTACTTGTGGATCAATATCAACTTCATTGTGCTAAGCATTGATGGTTTTCTTTGTGGCCTCTTTAGTCTCATTTTGGATCTTCCTTTTGATGCTTTTATCCAAGCTCATTAGCAGATCAATTCTCTTTTTAGTGTGGAGCTCCTTAACTTGTCTCCAGACAATCTTTTTCTTTTCTTCTCGAGAGACAAAGACCCCAAATTTTTTAATTACATGTTATTTCATTTCTTCATCTACCTTGATAGCTTCTTCTCTTCTCTATCTCAAAGCCTTAGCAAGGCTATTTGGAGCTTTTCCAAGAATACCGCTGAAGGGAATATTCTTCACGAGCATATATTCAATGATTGCCTTCTTAATTATTTTCTTATTGTTAGGAGGGACATTTGGTTGTAGCTCCATTATACTATCCAGTAGGCTATACTCAACAATTCCATTCAAGATGGCCCCAAAATCAAGTGGTACATGTGTAATCGAAGGGGTTTGTGCAACATCCTCTTTTGCAATATTCTTCTCTTTCTTCTTATGCAGGGAGATATCTTATTTTTCAACTTGTCCAACATCATCTGATTCTTCCTCATTTTTCTTCTCTCTTTTCCTTTCGTTTAGGCCTAGCAAGTCTAGCTTTAGTGGCCTTCTTCTTTGGAGGAGTTACAGATGTAACTTTCCTCTTACTACCAAATATTTATGTGGAGTTAGAGGGTTGTGGATAAGATGCAACAACAAAGGAAGATCTACCTAATCTCCTTGGACCTTGACTAGCTTCTAGAGGAACATATTTGGTAATAAAAACCTCTGCGAGGATATTAGATGTAGTCATTGAAGAAGTACCCAATATCTTGTGGAGCTCATCTTGATCTTTTATCTTTGAATACCATGAAGCACCAATCTCCTTAAGCATTCTTTCCACTTTCTTTTCATTGGCTTCTTCTCTTTGATTCTAGTAAATCTCATTCATAAGTGTTCATCGCTCCCTTGAATGAGCCTCCTCTCCTGATGTCCCTTCCAGAAATCTCATCTTTTCCTATTCCCATGGATATGTTGAAAACCTTGGTGGTGTCCACTGTGGTTCTTTCCTCTTCCTCCTCACCTTCCACTTCTTCTGTGGGGATCTTGCATCCTCTAATGAAGCATAAGTTGGAGTACAACCCTACTTCTAATGGGGTTGGAAAAAGGGATTGCCTTCTTCGGGAGAGGGTTCTACTTTGGCTTGTGTCATCCTAGTGATGGAGGCAGCCTTGAAATCCCCCGAGTTTTTCACTTCCCCCAAGTCTTTAGGCGAGGTTGGAAGTGGATCTTAGGCACCTCCTTCTTTGCCTGCCTAGTTGACACATGACACCCCCTTCAAGTGCATGTTCAACTCGATGGATGATGTCCCAACTCTATTGATGATCTTTGCAAGATTGATGGTGTTTACCTCACAAGAGTTAAGCGAAGAAGACCTTGCTATCCTGCCCTTGCAGGCTCATTCATCCTCTCCCTATAATGATCTAGATTGGGAGAACAATGACCTCCTAGTTGATGAGGACTAGGAGAGCACCTTTCTTTATCTGTATATTAGATTTGTGTGTGTGTTGTGTTTCCCCTGTGCTTGTTTTATGTGTGCTTGGAGGACCCTTGTCGACCTTGTCGGTGCTTGGATATAGGAGCAAAGTTGTGTTATGAAATTCCTCTATTTGTTACATCATTCTTCTATTTGTTGTGCCTTGATTTTTGACATTTGGGGATGATGTAAAGTGTTGGGGGCATTTAGGCCTCCCTTCCATGTTGACCCAATTTTTTATTTTTATTTTGTTTTCACGTACCCTTCATGATTTGATATAGTAGGAGATTGATGACAACTCATACATATATTATATTATATCTATATATCTATATCTATGAGTTGTTCTGACCCCAAATTATCAAATCCCCTGTCTCTTGATTTCTTTGTCTTTGTTTATCCTTTCTTTTATTTTTGCTTGCTTCTTGATATTGTGGTGCCTATTTTTTGTCCCTTGCATGTGCGACAATATTTCCACATCTGCATCTCATCATGTATAGTGGGCCATGTCATCTCTACATGTTCATCCTTTCCTTAGGATGCTACGTGCTCCTTCAGTTCGCATGCATCATCCTAAGGGGGGCCTCTACCTCTCCGATTTTTAGTAAGGTGTATTCGGTGGCCAAGAAATCCCTTAATAAAAATCTTTACATTTTTCAAAAAATGCATCCTTCAAAAAGGATCCCCTTAGCAATATTTTCTTTTGAAATCAAATTTGTAGCAAAAAGAAATAAGAATTCACCTTCAAGGAGGCCATTCTTCTTGTTTCAAATTCCTTGATGAAAGAGAATCTTTCAAAAGGATTCCTTGATGATAGGATCGTTTGTGAAGAATGTCATCACTTTTCAAATAGAGTGACCCTTGAGAGGACCCCTCTTTCTTTTGAAGGGTTCCTTAGGGACCCCTTTGAAAGCTTCTCCTTCAATTGATTGCTCTAAGATATGAATTTGTTTCTATCTGCATGAATTTTGCTTTCCAAGCATATTTTTTCTATGGATTAACATGTTGCCTTGCAGGTCAAGCACCTGTGAGGATCAATTAGACTTTGTAGAGCCTTTCACATCTAGCCTCCCTTAGGACCGAGTACTTGTGGCACCTTCTTTGTAGGACCGAGCACTTGTAAAGCATTTTCATTTTGCGGGACTGAGCACCTATACAACCCTTTGTTCATCTTATGTGGGACTGAGCACTAGTGGAACCAACTCTATAGGACCGAGCACTTGTAGAGCCCTTTTTTCACCTTTCACATGACCGACCAGGGTATGTGCAGGATCATCGTGCAAAAAACAGGCCCTTAAGTGGCAAAAAATTCAGAAAAATCAGTGTTAGGCAACTTGACGTAAATATTTGAATAAGTTATCTATATTATTTCAAAAATATGGAAAAATTGAATTTGTGGAAAATTGAATGTAGTTTCTAAAATACTAGGTTTATTTAAAAATAAATAAAATCTATTTGGTGAAAATTTGAAATTTCAATGTAGTAGTACTTAAATTTTAGGGAAAAATAAAAGTAGGTGTCTGTCACCACCTAACCATAATAAAATGATAATATTTTTTGTAATATTTTATATATAAGTAGAGGACTCATGTCCGGATGTGATGCATATTTTTTTTGTAATTTTTCCAAGTAAATTATTAATTATGAATTTTTACAACTTTTAGAAAATATAAAAACTCATCTCTCGACCACCTTAACTTGGTCAAAACTTCATGAAATTTAATTTTCTTTTTCAATCCTATAGTATGAAGCATAGAATGTGATGCATGTTTAGTTCAAAAAATATGATACCGTTTGAAAGTTATAGATGTTTTTCAATCAGCCTATCGATCAGGAGTTTAGTCGTAATTCTAATAGAAAATGAATAATAATTATTTATTAAATTCAAATTAAATCATAATTTATATTTTTGGAAAGCTGAGAATCTCCTCTAGAAACCTTTTTCGTTTCATTAATTTTGGGTGAAAAAAAAGTCGTCAACCACATACCCCCATAATATTGCCACTTTTTGGCGCACCATGATCCTGCACATACCCACCACCTATAGCTCTTTTGTTTAAATTTCCTCAGGACCGAATACTTATGATGGTATATAGCAGCTTCGGGCTCATTCTCCCATCCACATGTGAAGAAATAAAATTGCATATAGCCTTTGGCTATTTATTTTATTAGACAATTAAGTGAAGAGGAACTTCACTTGGAAACATTACATTTTCTCTTGGATTAGCCTTCCTTGTAATTCACAATTATTATTTGTAATTATAATTCTCTATTATGGCCGGCCTTGTACATGAAGAGGTGTGACCTCTATATTATTGTGTATTTATACAAGGTCATTTCTCCTTCTTTTCATCATCAAGCAAGTTTGAATTATCTTCTTCATTCAAGTGTGAATTCCTTCTAGAGCAGATTGTGATTTTCTCTAAGTGCAGATTTGAAGATCAAGGAAGGGCAGATTATTGTTTATCATTGCATCTAGAGTTGATGCTATATTTAGGCCTTGTGTGTGGCCTCATTGTAAAGATATTTGTTGGCATCTTTTATATATAAGAGAGATCTTTGTTGTTGGATTTTTCTCCCTCAAGAGGAGGGTTTTCCCAGGGTATTTTCTATGTTATGTGTCTAATTTTTTGAGTTAAATTCTGCTTACATAATCTGATTATTAAAAAATGGCATGGTATCAGAGCAAGTATAAGAATATTGTGATCAGATTTGTTCAAGCAACGTTATCCTACATTCCTTTTCTCATCCTAATTGCATCGATCTTATTGTCAAGATGGTGAATGGGCTGAAGGTCGAAGATAGACTTGAAGGCACTTCAAACTTCACATCTTGGAAGTTTAGAGTGATGCTAGCATTGGAAGAAAATGAGTTAGCATAATTTGTGGAGGGCGAAGTTCCCAAACCTTCCGATGAGAATGAGAAGCCTCAATGGAAGAGGAATGGCACTAAGGTGAAATAGATGTTGGTTGATTCCATGAAAGACCACATTGTGCCAATCATCTCCAAGTTGAAATCAGCAAGGGAGATGTTCAAGACTTTGGAGGAGATGTATGAGATTAACAACACAAGTCGAGCTCTTGCATTAAAGCAACAACTTCATCACATCAAGATGGTGAAAGGAGAATCTGTCATCTCATACTTCATGAAGATCGCTGAGTTGAGAGATCAGCTCTCTACTATTGGACATATTGTAGACAACAAGGATTTGACTATGTTGGCTCTCAATGGTCTTCCTTCTTCTTGGGAGTCATACATTTAAGGAATAAGTGTGAGATAAAAACTCCCTAAGTTTGATCATTTGAGAGCAGATTGTATTCAAGAAGATTCTAGGTTGGTTGCAAGAGCTATTGGTCAAAACTCCACAAATGAAGACATTCATGTTCTTGTTCAATCCTCGAAGAAGAAAGGGAAAGAATGGAAGAAATGATACTTCAAGAGGAATAGAGATAAAGGATCCAATGGTGCTCCTGCATTCAAGAAGAGGAAGGATCTATCTTGCGTTCAATGTTTTAGATGTGACAAGTATGGTCACTATGCAAAGGATTGTCCAACCAGGCCTAAGCAATAGGCTTCCATTGCAGATGTTGGTGAGATCTCTCCGCAGAAGGATTCAAGTGAATTTCTATTCTATTCTACTTTGTCAAGCAATGTGCCTACCAACATCAACACTTGGTTGATTAATAGTGGTGCCTCTCACCACATCACTGGTTTTAGAGAACATCTATCTAATTTAGTGGAGAGAGATTCTAATGTTCAAGTCATTATTGGTGACGATGCAAGTTATTCTATGAAAGGTGTTGGGACCTCCTCTCTTCACTTGGATTCCAACATTTCCTTACAGTTGAGTGATGTTCTATTTGTTCCAAGTATCAAGTAGAACCTTGTCTCTATCTCAGCATTGGAGGACAAGGGATATCAAGTTGCATTCTCTTAAGGAAAAGTTCTTGCATGGCCGAAGAATTCGAGTTTCAAGTCTGCCTAGGTGATTGGAGTTCGACATGAGTGTCTCTACAGACTTTTCACTCATCCACTTTAGGCTTTGTTGCACATGATTCTTCAAGTTCATGTGGACTTTTGCATAGAAGACTTGCTCACCTTCACTTTCAATCTCTACCAACCATGGAGAATATGGTCACGGGCCTTCCTAAATTCAACAAGGAGCATGAAGGTACCTGCCGAGGATGCGCTTTAGGTAAGAATACTAAATGTTTATTTCACAGTAGTGAAAGTAGATCTAAATGTATTCTAGATCTTATTCATTCTAATTTATGTGTTCCAATGTCTATTGCTTCTTTGAGTGGTTTCTTGTATTACATTATTTTTATTGATGACTACTCTAGAAAGACTTGGATTTATTTCTTGAAATCAAAAGAATCTAGGGAAGTACTTGAGAGATTCAAGGAATTTAAATCTCAGGTAGAGAACTTGTCCAGGAAGAGGATCAAAGTTCTAAGGTTTGAAAATTGAGGGGAATACATCTCCAGAAGTTTTTCGTAACTTTTGTGTTGAGGCGGGAATTAAGAGGAAGTTTTGTGTTCCCTACAATCCACAACAAAACGGTGTTGCAGAAAGGAAGAACATATCTATTGTAGAAGCAGCTAGAGCCATGATTCATGATCAAGATCTGCAAACCTTCCTTTGCGTTGAAGAATCTGGGACATCTGTGTATATTCAGAATAGGATCCCTTACCGAATTTTGGAGAACATGACTCCCGAAGAAGCATTCACAGGCGTGAAACCGAAAGTAAGCCATTTGAGGATCTTTGGTTGTCCAATGTATGTTCATATACCTAAAGATAAGAGGACAAAGCTGGAACCGTCTGGCAAGAAGGGAATATTTGTGGGCTATAGTGAGACTTCAAAAGCCTACAGAGTTTACATTCCAAGTTATAAATTGATTGAGATCAGTAGGGATGTTACATTTGAAGAAGATGTTGCATTCAAGAGGTCTAAGGGCATCCACATGGAGATAGAAGACCAAAAGTCTCCTCATGATATGGAGGTTGACCATACTCCTAAGATTCAGAGGGAGGCTAATGATCCTAAAGAAGATGATGATCTAGTTGAGCCTTTGGAACCTACTGATGGGCCTACAAACATTGTGATTGGTCGTAAGAGACCTCTTTGGGCTAGGAAAACAATGCAGGAGGAAGAAAGGTTTGCAGCCCTGAGAGGAACTTTCACAAAAAGCAAGAGACCTCATAAGTTTTCAAGCTATGTTGCTTTGATGAGTCAAAACATTGAGTCAAAGCCTTCTAGCGTTGAGGAAGCTACTAATCAGCAAGTATGGAAAGATGTTATGGTTTAGGAGTATCAATCCATCCTGAAGAATGATGTTTGGGACATCATACCTAGACCTAAAGGAAAATCTATTGTATCTTCTAAGTGGCTCTTCAAGATCAAGCATGCGACTGATGGGAGCATTGAGAAGTACAAGGCAAGATTCATGGCTAGAGGATTCTCTCAGAAAGAGGGAGTTGACTATGAGGAAACCTTTTCTCCAGTTGCTCGCTATACTTTAGTCAGGACCATCATTGCTATTGGAGTATCTAAAGGATGGAAGATTCACCAGATGGATGTGAAGACAACATTTCTAAATGGTGTAATCGAGGAAAAGGTATATATTAAGCAACCTGATGGCTTTGAGGTTCATGGAAAGGAGTCTCATGTTTGAAGGTGAAGAAGGCTTTGTATGGCCTTAAGCAAGCTCCTCATGCATGGTACAAAAGAATTGATCGTTACTTTCCAAGCTTGGGATTCTCTAAGAATGATGTTGATTCAAACCTTTACTTCAAGGTAATTGATGGAAAAGAATCAATCTTGGTTATATATGTTGATGATCTAATTATTACAGGAGAAGATCACCTCATTATCAAATGTAAGAAGGAGCTAGCTTCTGAATTTGAAATGAAGGATCTTGGTCTCATGCACTACTTTCTTGGCTTAGAAGTATGGCAGAAGCCTGATGAGATGATTCTAAGTCATGGGAAGTACACTATTGACATTCTAAAGAGATTTGGTATGATGGATTGCAAATCCATGTCTACACCTATGGAGACAAATTTTCATAAGCTTAAGCAGGTTGCGGCTAGTTCAGATCTGGTGGATCCTACTATGTATAGGTAGTTGATTGGATCCTTGATGTATCTAGTCAATACTAGACCAGATATTTGCTATGCAGTGAGTGCACTTGGTCAGTTCATGTGTGAACCAAGGAAAAAACATCTAGTTGCAGGAAAGCATATCCTGAGATACTTGTGTGGCACAATTGGATATGGCTTGAGTTATTCTTCTGATGTGGACTTAGAGCTGCATAAATATACTAATTCCTATTGGGCAGGGTGTGTCACTGATCGGAAGAGAAACTTTGGATGTTGTTTCAGTTTGGGGTCAACGATGATCTCTTGGTGTAGCAGGAAGCAATCTTCAATGGCACTAAGCACCACAGAGGCTGAGTATATTACAACTTGTGTGGTAGCTTGAGAAGCGGTGTGGCTTCAGAAGCTCCTTGCAGGATTGTTTGGTCAATTGATGGAGTCAATTTCCATTCATTGTGATAATCAAAGTTGTGTGAAGCTTTCTATCAATCCAATGTTTCATGACATAACTAAACATGTTGAGATCAAATACCACTATATCAAAGATATGGTATTGAGGAAAGCAATCCAGTTGAAGTATATCAACACTGATGAGCAGATGACAGACATTCTCACCAAGCCTCTTGCCAGAGTAGAGTTTGTGTACTTTCAAGACAAGATTGGTATTGTGGAGAATGAAGCCATAACTGAGAAGGAGTCTCAGTATCAGTGATCTTCTGATTTTCTTTAATGCACTTCTCTTTGAGAGATATTTGAGGTGTAATCCCTTGTTAATGCATTTCTCTTTGAGAGAGATTTGAGGTGAAAGCCCTTGTTTCCACCCTCTGGGAGAGCCATGGTGGATGTCATGTGTGTGACTCCATGACAACATCACGTGAGAGAGTCTGTGATGATTTTTGTACTTGTTCTTTTCACCCTCTGGGAGAGCCATGGTGAATGTCATGATGAGGTGACAACATCATGTTGAGTGATGAGCACTTGTGCATACCACACATGGGTGTAGCCATGGTGGTTGATATCACGATGAGGTGATATGTTCCTTTTCCACATATGGGAGTAGCCATAGTGGTTGAAATCATGATGAGGTGATGTGTCTTGTACAATTGAAAGTATTCCTCCCTAGCTAAGAGGGAGTGTTGATGTTATAGCAGCTTTAGGCTCATTCTTCCAACCACATGTGAAGACATAAAATTGCATATAGCCTTTGGCTATTTATTTTATTGAGACAATTAAGTGAAGAGGAACTTCACTTAGCAACATTACATTTTCTCTTGGGCCGACCTTCCTTGTAATTCACAATTATTATTTGTAATTATAATTCTCTATTTTGGTCGACCTTGTACATGAAGAGGTGTGACCCCTCTATTATTGTGTATTTATACAAGTTCATTTCTCCTTCATTTCATCATCAAGCAAGTTTGAATTATCTCTATTATTGTGTATTTATACAAGGGAAAAATGTAATGGCATGAATTTGCACTGCTAAGATAATTCTACATTTATGCTACCTCCTACCTTAGAAATTTGAGTTCGATAATGCAATCCCTCTTTCCACCACCTTTCCCTATCCACTTGGTAAATATTGTATGTGTCTGTGGGGATATTTTTTCTGGGATGCTAGCACGGCCCCCAAACATCTGTGTGGCATGCTACTATCCTAACAAGATTCCTTCCTTTGGAATCCATAGAGGCATTACACTCCTCTATTGGTTGTGAAGTGTAATGTCTCCTTCTGATCTGAAAAATTCTAGAGTGTGCTTACTCAACTAAGTTTTTCATTTATCAGATTCAAAATCAGTTGCTTAACTTACTTAATCTCAAATTTGTGCCAAGATCTTTAATTAACGATTTGAATCCAATATGTAAATTCAATTCATCAATCTACTAAGCTCACTAATAAGTGCCTTAGTTGAAATGTGGAATCAAGAACAATAATCAATATCAAAAGTAAACCATAAGATTAAGGACACATTTGATTATAGAGTTCACCTCTCTGGGCTACGTCTCCAGATCTGCTCAATAAGTGTGATCAATTCTCCATTAATGTTGAACTTGCAAACTGATTACAACACCTGGTCTTCTGACTATATGTACAAGTTGTCACTGCACAGGAAGTATCAAATCCCTACGAGCACTTCCTAAATCCACACAATACTAGTGCTTCCAATAATGACAAGGAAATGTGGTCCCAATTCTTACAACATCATTTGAATGCGAACTAGATACCGAGGTGCTTTTCCTTGATTACAAAACTTAATTCAATATGCCAATATTAAGTCAAGTATCAAAACACTTTGTTAATACCTAACACTGGATGCCCATATGCATAATTGCACCACAACCTCGCAATAGAAAATTATTCAACTAGATCTCACAATACTCCTTCAAGTTCAAGCACCATAGTCTTCTAACATACCCGCACAGAGTTTCAGAACTACAATTCTTCTCTCAATTTTTCCTACAACAATTTTGTCACTAGATCCTCAATGAATCCGATAGGAAGAACTCAATCTTCTAAATGAGAGAATTCACTCCAAGAATGTGTTGATGGAATGCCTCCTAGCCTTCCCTTTTATATTTGAAATTTTCCCATTTGGGCCTAAACCACCATTTTGGCCTTTTTCCCCCCTTAAGGAGGAAGTTTAAAGAATCCCCTTATTTTTACAAATAAAACAATAACCCCCCTTTTAACATTTAAATTTTCTTTCGAGCCCTTAATATTCTTCACTCAAGCTATTATGATTTTGGTTTTTGTTTGTATTTGATCTCAAAACTCATCTAATAACCATTAAAGGTTATTTTAGTTATAACTTTGGGTTGACACAATAGCAAAACCAACCCTTCACCGCACATATCTTCAGCACCTTACATGGTGCAGTAGTGACATATCATTTTAGGTGGCGGGTGGTTAAGGGTTTGACACCCGTCGGTTTGTTTTTTACTCACCGTTTCAAACTTTAAAGAAGAAAAAACCTATGCAATAGCTATACATAGTAAAGGAATTGTCGTGGGTGTAACGGTAAGATAGGTGGGCTTGTAATGTGGGGGTCATGGGTTCGACCCCCACTACCCTTTTAGTAAATAAAACAAACTTGCCCATGGAGGAGAAAGAAATGAAGTGGCATGTTTCGCTCTCTGAAGATGCCACATGTCATAATATGATTCATTGTCAAAGACAACTATGCAACCACGTCATTGTCCACATTGTTGTTCACATCAGCCGGTCAGTCAGCCATCCACATTAGCAAGCCGCGTCGTCCACGTCACCGTCCATGTCATCTGTTGACTCATTTCCACCTTGACGTACAGATGCAAGGTGTCGTTCTGTCATTGGTCCATGCCAGTGTATGGTCTGCTAAGTCAATGTGCCGACATCATGTTGATGTCAACATCTATACGGTCCACCAACAAAGTCAACCCTGAAGTTTGATTAGCCATATCTTCGCCTTATGAGCTTTGTTTCGATGAAACGAGCAGTGTTGGGATTGTTTTGACAAGCTCTTTGATTTGACACCATTTCTGATTGATTATGAATTGATCAATTTTTTTTCCTTTTTGGATGGCCTCGGGTGCTTGTTTGACCTAAAATTTGACTGGTGATAACTTGGGCATACAAACTCCTTTTTTCCCATTCCAGTTGTGTCGGATTCTATTTTTTGAGCACTTCGACATGGTGTCAATTTCAAGGGAATCAAGAATAGTTTGAATTTTTAGGTTCACAAGATCCACTTGGATCAAACCTCCCCACTGAAAAACTTTTGGTCTCCAAAAGTTTACTATTCCTTTAATACACACCTCAAATCAACTTTGCTACCACCTCTGAAGCCCCACTGTAGTACTATTGTTGACTTCACCTTTGAAAACTTGGCTTTGATCCTGTCACATCTGAATACTGTCACATTTTCCTTCTACAGGCTTACACTTTGACAACACGAGAAAGCATACATTGCTACATCTTCTTGCTAGGGTCTTACACTTCAACAATGCATTGTCAACATGAGCTTGCCTATTGCCACATCTGCCTCTAGGGATCTTACATTTCGACAACACTAGGACTTCAAAACTCATTAAGATTTAGTCCAAAACAAAATTTTACATACCAAAAGTAAGAAGAATATCGAGCATGATTAACCTGTCTCACGACGCATCTCACGGTGGTGGCTCTCATTTTGTATCAACACCAAGAAGATTCTAGCATCACTTTAATGTGCCTCCTCACTTACAAACTACTTGAGCAATGGTAAATTGTGCCTCAGCCTGATACATTCCTTCGCCTTTGTTCTTCATAATCGTTGATTAAAGGCTTCGCCATTCAACCTTGTCTTTTTTGTTGTAGCAACAAGGCCATAGGAAAAGGCCTTCAAGGGCTTCGATCATCATTTGATTAAGTCTTCAAGTTGAGAACATAAAGTTCACCTCTGACCACTCTCTGCAACTCTAAGTCCTGGATAGATATTCCATCTATCTTTTACAAAATGTTCTCCTAAAAGCCAGTGACATATTGATAATTGTGTCACCTACTAGAGCACTCAAGAAATCTGCAAGCAACAAGTCCTTAACCTACAATAAGAAGTCTTCAAGTATTCTCCTTTGGATTACAAGATATATGGCTTTGAAAGCCTTACAAAATCTCAAAATAGAGTAATACAACTTCATACAAATACTTGAAAACAATTACATTTAAATTCTTTCACTCATAACCACACTAGTTTTACATCAACTACATATTACCACAATCAAAAGTTAACATAAAATGAAGTTGACACAACTACATAGTAGACATGTTTTCCCCTCTCTTACGGAGTTGAACAAAAGAACTTTCCTCTTCTGACTGCTCCTATTTTTGCTGAGGTTCTTCACGGACTGCCTCAAGGATGGCCATCACAAGTTCTACTTTTACCTTTGTAGCCTCATGTTGACTCAGTTCTTTCGTAGACCTCGTTGAACGTTGAAGTTCTAGGTGTAGCTTCCAACACTTCTTGACCCAATGCCCACTGATTCTCAAGTGAGTACAATAATTTTGAGCTTTGTTCTACATTGTCATTTCCTTCTTCAGAGTGGAATGTTGATGTTTTGTTGCATGCCTTGTTGTCTCCTTAGCTTCCATGACTAACTTTCTACAAAGCCTCTACTTCTTATTACACCTTGCAACACAGTGGTCAGGTGCATGACAAAATGTGCATGGTCGTATATTCCACAAGGCTTGCACAAATGAATTACTATCAACAATAGATTTAAAGTATTCATCACCTTTGGATTTACCTTGACTAGCTTGAGCACTGTTCTGCTTACGAGAATCTTCTTTACCTCTGTCAGATTCTAAATTGAACTATTGAAGATAATCTTCCTTAGATTTTCCTCCATCAAGTTCATCTTCAACTTGACTTCTCAGAAATGTGGTTTTGAAACATCCTCCAATTTCTCCTTGATTGTAACCCAGTCCTAAATGACGAGGTCATTCTACTGCTTTTATAGGACTAGCTATGCCTTGGCCATGAATTCCAAGGCCTTCCCCACTATAGCCCATCTTCGTCAGTAGCTTTACCAATACCCTTGGTATTTTTTTCAAATGTTGCAAAAGCATGATCATGGGTAAAGGAAGGAATTGAAATTAATTCATTTATTACCTTCTATATTGCTTGATCAACCTCCTGAACGTTTGCCGATGACTCCTTTTGAACTGATGTAGTGAAGCCTCCAAACTGTTAGGTTGTGTAAGGGGTATATGAGGAATCCTCTGAGTGTAGACAAAAGGTGCAGATGTCAGATGTTCAAACCGAGAAGGGATCTTTGCAACCAAAATTTCTCCCATCTATTCCTCCACAACACTCTGCAACATTAGATAAACTCCTCTTCTCATCTTCCAAGTTTTCAAGGTGACTCCTTAATCAACATTTTCCAACTAGAGACACTTGTTAGCTTCCTCAAGTTCTTGAAGCCTCTCAGACTTATCCTAGTGGAGTGCTTCAATCATCCTCTTCATAGGAAAGAAGTCATCCATCATGATTGTCACCTTGGAAGATTCCCCTTGTTGCAATGTCATCTTTCTCTTGGATGTACATATGTTAAACTTGTAGACTTGCAAACCAACAAACTATCAAACTGATCATAACACCAAGCAAACTGCAAATTGAGCTCATAAACCGCTCTGATACCATTTGATCTAAAAAAATTAGCGAGTGTGCTTACTCAATGAAGTCTTCACTTAAACAGATTTGAAACAATTACTTAGTTGAGTAAGCACACTCGCTAAAGTTTTCAGTTCAAGTGGTATCAGAGCAGTTTCTGAGCTCGATTTGCAGTTTGCTTGGTGTTTTGATTAGTTTGTTGGTTTGAAAATTTGCTAAGTTCAACTGGTGTACATCCAAGAGAAAGATGGCATCGCAACAAGGGGAATCTTCCAAGGTGACAATGTCTGATGCATCCATGATGGATGACTTCTTTGCTATGAAGAGGATGATTGAAGCACTCCACCAGGATAAGTCTGTGAGGCTTCAAGAACTTGAGGAAGTCAGCCATCATCTCTAGTTGGAAAATGTTGAGCTAAGGAGTCGCCTTGAAGACTTGGAAGATGAAAAGAGGAAGTTACACCTAATGTTGTAGAGTGTTGTGGAGGAGCAGATGGGAGAAATTTCTGTTGTAAAGAGTTCTCCTAGGATTGAAGATCCTAACATTTGTAATTTTTGTCCACACTTAGAGGATTCCTCGTATGTCACCCTCACACAACCTAACAGTTTGGAGGCTTCATCTACAATAGTTTAGAAAGAACCATTGACAAACATTTAGGAAGTTGACCAAACAACAGAGAAAGTAGTAAATGAAGTGATTTCAATTCCTTCTTTTAACCACGATCATGCCTTTGCAGCATTTGAAAAACATACCAAGTGTATCAGTATGAAGATGATGAAGAAGATGGGCTACAGTGGGAAAGGACTTGGAATTCATGGCCAAGGAATATCTAGTATCATAAAGGCAATAGAATGACCTCGATATACTGGATTGGGTTATGATAGTGAAGAGAGTGAAGAATGTTCCAAGACCATATTTGTGAGAGGTCAAATTGAAGGTGAACCGCACTATGGTGACTACAAATCATCTCCTAGAAAAGATGCACCTGATGGAGGGTAGTCTATGGCAGATCACCTTCAATAGTTGGGGACAACACCTGACAAAAGAAAAGTTGATTCTCTTAAGTAGAGCAGTGCTTAAGTTGGTTAAGGGAAATCCAAAGGTGATGAATATTTTAAATCTATTGTTTGTTTTGAAATAAGTAATTCATTTGTGCAAGCCTTGTGGAATATATGACCATGCACATTTTTTCATTCACCTGACCACTATGTTGTAAGGTGTAACAAGAAGCAGAGGCTTTGTAGAAAGTTAGTCATGCAAGCTAAGGAGACAACAAGGCATGCAACACATCGTCAACAGTCCACTCCGAAGAAGGAAATGACAATGCAGGGAAAAGCCCAAAATTATTGTACTCACTATAAAATCAATGGACATTGGGTTGAGAAGTATTGGAATTTGCACCCAAAACTTCAACATTCACCAAGGTCTACAAAAGAACTCAGTCAATAAGCGGTTGCAGAGGTAAAGGAAGAACCTGTGTTTACCATCCCTAAGACAGTCCGTGAAGAACCTCAGCAGAAGCAAGAGAAGTTAGAAGAGGAAAGTTCCTTTATTGAGCTTCGTAAAAGATGGGAAAACATGTCGGATATATAGTTATATCAACTTTGTTTTATGTTACCTTTTGGATTGTGGTAATATGTCAGTTGATGGTTTTTAAGTAAAAAAAAAAAGTCTAGTGAAATTGTTTGCAAGTATTTGTATGAAGTTCTATTCCTATAAGGTTGATATTTTGTAAGGCTTTTTGAAGCCATATATCTTATAATCTGAAAGGAGAATACCTGAAGACTTCTTATTGCAGGTTAAGACTTGTTGCTTGCAGATTTCTTGAGTGCTCCAGTGGGTGACACAATTCTCAATATGTCACTAGCTTTTAGGAGAGCATTATGTAAAAGATAGATGGAATATCTATCCAGGACTTAGAGTTATAGAGAGTGGTCATAAGTGACCTATATGTTCTTAGCTTGAAGACTTAGTCAGATGATGATCGAAGCCCTTGAAGGCCTTTTTTTATGGCCTTGTTGCTACAAAAAACAAAGACAAATCTTAATGGTGAAGCCTTTAATCAGCCATTCTGAAGAACAAAGGTGAAGGAATGTATCAAGATGAGGCACAATTTACCATTTCTCGAGAAGTTTGTAAGCAAGGAGGAGCATCAGAGTCATGCCAGAATCTTCTTGGTGTTGATGCAGAATGAGAACCACCACCGTGAGAAGCGTCGAGAGACAAGTTAATCATGCTCGATATTCTTCTTACTTTTGGTATGTAAAGTTCCATTTTGGATTGAATCTTAATGAATTTTGAAGTCCTTGCATTTTCTGAAATGTAAGTCCCCTAGAGGTAGATGTGGCAATAGGTAAGTGCATGTTGAAAATGCATTGTTGAACTGTAAGACCCTGGCATGTAGATGTAGCAATGTATGCATCTCGGTGTTGTTGAAGTGTAAGACCCTTAGAGGATAGATGTAATAGCATCAAGATGGGACAATATCAGAGCCAAGTTGTCAAAGGTACTACTATAGTGGGGCTTTAGAGGTGGCAAAAAATTTGATCCAAACCATGTTTCAAAGGAACAATACAATTTTGGGGACCAAAAATTCTTCAGTGGGGAGGTCTAATCCAGGTGGATCTCAAGACCCAAAAATTCAACTGTTTCAGATGCCCTTGAAATTAGCACCATGTCGAAGTGCTCAAAAAATAGAATTCAATGCAACTTGAACATGCAAAAAAGGAGTTTGTATTCCCAAGTTATCCTCAGTCAAAGTTCGGGTCATCCAAATATTCTACACTCACTTTTAGCCCCTTCAGGCTCTACCACCTCCATTGAAGCTACAAGTTGATACTTGGTTGGTTCACTCTCTTCGTTGTTGTGGCACATTAATCTTCAAAAGCTTGCATGCTTGCTCCTTCTTCCATTTTCTTTGAGAGCACTTGGTTGAGAAGGTGGTATCCTTATGTTTCTTATTCACTTTGCATTATTGTATTGATATTGTAGCATATTGTGTTTGCTTATTGCTTGGTATCTCTATTCATACGTACTTTCCTTTATCATATTTCTTCAATCATTGCTATCTGGTTGTCCGCAAAGGTGGAAACACCAAAGCGGGGGACTGACTAAAGCATTCCTCTAAACACAACCCCAACATTTTCTCATCTTTTGTGTGCAGATTCTCCTAGTGGTGAAGATCTTGAAGATATCAACTCATGGGTAGGAGGTGCACTTTCCTCACCCTTCTTTGCCAATTCATAGACTAGATTAAGTTAAAGTATTTTTCTTGCTATTCTATCATTCTGTTATTTTTTGTTTCGGTTACCATATCAAACCGTACCAATTAGGTTGTTAATAGATTTTTTGGTATTTTAGATTGTATCTTGCACTTTATGTTCATATACATGTCAGTGCATGATTGGGACGACAACACGCCGCATTGGAGTCTATGGCCTGCATTGTAGTCCTTTCATAATAAGTTGCCTAAGTTGTAGTCTGGATTTCAAAAATCTATTCACCTAACTTCCTAAAGCATCTGGGCTTGTAAAAGGATAGCAGCAACCCAATTGCTCTTCCTAAATTCAGCCTTTAAACTTTAAACTCTCCTGAAATGTTCCATTAGCTTGAGGTAGATCAAGGTAGTCTATTGTTCTAGACCCTCCTGTGACTTGGGGTCCTGAGTAATCGGTCTCCCTCCTCTATAGTTCTTAAGGGAGAGTATACAAGAAGAGAGTGTAGAAGAATGAATGTAGTTGCTTGTTGGTATTGCAAGTGGTGTGTGCAAGTGTTTCCCTTTGTATATTGTCAAAGGGGGAGAGTAAGAGAGTTAGATGCATCTTTGGCCCTTTACTATGTTGATGTCAAAGGGGGAGAAAAACTTGAATTGGTGTAAAAACCATAGTACTAAAATTGATATGGTCTAATTACCATAGGAAGAGAGAGTTTGAAAACATGGAAAGAGTTAGTGCAGAAGTGAATATGGTTTGAAGACCATAGAGGGAGAGTGAATCTAAGGTGTTATAGGAGAAAAATTCAAAGATGAAGAGCAAATATTTTGTCCCAGTCAGGGGGAGTATTGCTTATTGTAGTAATTTTGTTGGTTTCTTTTTGTTATTGGTGGATTTTTAGAAAGCAAATGTTGCCATCAATGAAAAAGGGGGAGATTGTTGGAAGTTTGGAGATGTTGGAAGCTTGAGTTGTTTGTGAGTTGCTTGGGTGTTTTCATTGATGTCAACCCATTGTATAAAGAAAGTGTTGGGTTGTTTTGTTGCTGGAATGTTATTATTTTTTATTATGTCAACCCCTAGGATTGGAGCTATGGAATTCTGGAGTTGTTGGTATTAATGTCAACTCAATATTGTTGTTGTTATTAATGTCCTACTTTAGTATAGTTGTAGAGGTTGTTGGTTTGACTTGTGTTTGGGGAAAAGACTGTTGTAGTTTGAAAGTGTTGCATATTGCAAATGATGTAGATGTGTTGTAGAGATGTTAGTAATGTTTTTGATGAAGTTGGTTCACTTGGTTTCCTTGAGTGCTTTTGAGAAAATTTGAATAAAAAAGAGTTCAGTGTGATAGAGTGGTATTCAATGTTTTTCTTTAAATTTCTTCATGCTTGAAGAAATGCTCATGAGGTATGGACATGACGATCAGTGGTGTTCAGAGTTTTTTTATTTAGAGTTTCAAGTTTTGGATCGTATTGCAATGAAAGATGTGTTTGACAATATGTCTGTATGGTAAAATAAGTTATCTAGGAGAAATGAGATTACTCCACATTTATCCATACTGAATTTTTCGGTGTTGTGGATCTAAGAATATCCTTATAATGTTTGTATCTACCTTCCCTTGAAGTTTTAGGTGCTAAGTTGTTCTACAAGATTGTCTGATATGCTAGGTATTTGTGCTAGTATATTTGGTTATATAAAAAGAAGGTATTCTTGAGTTTCAAGTGGTTGTAGTAGTCGTGCAAAATATTCTAATGATGTTGGAATATTATGAGATGTATAAATATTGTGGAATGTTGTTGTGTGGTCCACAAGATGTTTTTGGATCTTGAGAGGCATGTTTGGAGCTGCTTGTTAGTGTTAGTGCAGGTTTGGCTGACCTAGAGTGCTAGTGCTAATTACAGATGATAATTGTTGATTGAGGAAATGTTGAAAAGTGTGTTTGTGTAGATTTGGGTCCCAATTAAGTAGTGGCATGGTTTGGCTTTGCTTCTTTATATCATGGAAGTGTTTAGTGTCGAGCTATTTTATTTTACACAGTTGAGGTGTATATGCTTCCTTAAGTCCAACATAATTGAGATTGTTTTAGATTGTGGAGGGTATAAATACAAGGAGAATTGTCGTATAGATGAGGTGTGAAGAGTGTGTGATGTGAAAGATGTGAAAGTGACCAAGTGCGTTGATCTGAGTGTGAGCCTTAATGCTTATGACTTCTTAATGCAGTAGTAGAAGGTGTCTACATTTCAATATGTTTGATGAATTGTGTGTGCTTTAGTGGAAATATACCATTGGCATATGGGAGATGCATTGTTAGCAGCTCAAATTGGCAATGATCCACCCCTTGTTTCTTTCTTCTAGACAGTGAGTCAGTTGGCAGTGAGCCACCGATAGTGAGCCTTTGTTTATCTTTTTGGGTATTGAGTCATTGGAAGTGAGCATTATTATATTTAGTGTTGTAATTCATATATTACTGAGCTAATCCTCACCATGGTTTTTCCCTTCTTGTGTTTTCCAAGTAAATCTAGTGTTCTTATGTGTTTGATGTGTTTGAATTACTACTTTACATGTTTACATTCTATTAATGCATGTTAAGGGTTTAATTATGGATAAGAGTTTAAGAACTAATGCATATTTGAACGTTAATGAGGGTTTTTGATGTATTTTTAATTATCTTTTGCAATACCACCTTCAGACTGGCCTAATATTGCAGCAAGACAAGAAGCAAGAACAAGAGGAATGTACCGATGAGAAGAATGCTAGAAATGAATCAGAATTTTCTTCTATCATGGATACTGGTCAAAACCCTTCGTTTTTACCAGAGTTCAAATGCATGGATATTTTTCATAGCGCTTTGAAAGGAAATAAAATGGACAAAGATAGATTGATGGCTAAACTAAGGTTTACAACGATCAGAGAAGTATCGGATTATTTAGTGGATTCTACTACCAAAGAGGAGATTGGTGTCCAAGCTTTGCAGTATGATGAAGGGAAGCTTGTAGAAAGCTACCTATTGGGAGCTGCAAATGGAAGCAATTTAATTTCATATATTTTGATATGACAACTTCAGTCTGTGAAAACAAAGGATTAGATAGTGATTAAAGAAAGGTAGATAAGATGTGACAGTAATAGCACTCAAGGAGAAGGGTTTCAGTGTAAAAAGACAATCAATGGTAAAATTCATAGAGAACAGTGATAATGAATGACAGTGTTGACTGTTGAAAAGGGCAATAAAATGAGTTGCATCCTATTATAATGAGATGGTTAGGATTTTTGACATAGCAAACGTTGCAATGTCAAGCATAACAGAAGTCACATGGAGATGGGACAGTCACAGTCATGAAGGCAGTTGCCAATGCATAGATAAGAGACCATGATAGTTAGAAAGCATGTTGAAGGTTTGAAAGATTGTCCCTTTCTCCGATCATGCCTTAGTATTGAGAGTCATCTTTCATTGAGTAAGTTTTATCATCAAATATCAGTCCCAATTCGACTTTGCATGGGGGTAGTATGAGTGAATGAGTTAAGCATTTAGGATCTCAGTTTTAACTGGTCAACATGGAGTATGACAGTCTTCATGAAGCAACATGAAGAATGGAAGAAACTAAGCCAAGTGCAGATTCTAACGCTTTTTCTAGGTCAAGAAAATATAGGCATGCAATTATGGGTGCAACAACTAGCATTTTGGTTTTTACTGAGACAACAAAGGAACCAAGGTTAACATGCTGGGCATGACCATATATTACAACTTGTCTTTGTTAACCCTGGGGAGGAACTTATATCTGCTATGAGTGTGATGAAAAGGGCTCTGTATGAGCTTATCAATTTATTCAAAGACAACCAGATGCACATGGAGATGGTGCAGGTGTTTGGATGAATGATGATAGATCAAATTTAGTTGCCAAAAATGGGGCTTACAGAAATTCAATAGCTAATTTGGAACGTTGATTGGAGGATATTGGATTTGCTTCTAAAAATGAAATAAATGGATGTATGGCAACATTCTACGGCAATAGCAGATAGGGTTGCACTGGGGGATCAACGAGGAAATGATAATAAGACATCAATGTGATATGACCGAAATGTGGGACAGTTTTTAAAAAAAAATGAAATTGTTTTTGTGGCTTGTTATATTTTGTTGCATTCTTCAGCAGCCAACAGAAAGACATGCGATGCATATGGTTCAGGTTGATTCATCGATAAAGCTTATAGCTTGATAGCCAAAGGTTGCAAAAACCAAGATAACAAATAGAAATGAGCATGTAAAGTCTTAAATTGTGTATGAAGATTCATGCAGCTGCATGCATAGCCTAATTTTTGCAATCCTCATGAGTACAAGTTTTCTGATTTGTCAACATATTTCTTTTACACTATGTAAATTGTTTTTAAAAGCTAAGGCTCTAAGATTCATAGATTTCCAAGAAAAAGGCTCAGACAATTTCCCTCATCACAATTCACAAATGTCATTTAAGCAAGATCAGATAAGGAAGGTTTGAAAAAACATGGTACAATTGAAAGCATGGGATGGTTGGTTAATCCTTGATAAGACCAAAAAATGCTTTACTAGGTATTCAAGTACTTGCATCAGTTTTATTCTGCAAAGACTTGTTGAGATAAACTACTATAACATGGCTCAGATATGCATGGTTTGGGCAAAGAATATGATATGTTTTCTCGCATAACTTTATCTCAGCAGGAAGCCACCATGACAAGAAGATTTACATGTATATAATCAACTCACTTAAGGCATCTTGGAACAAAGTTTATAAATTTCAAAAAGTTTGGGAATGTGTATCACGTGGTCCTTCAACACTTTGATCAAGTTGTTGGGGATTTCTTTATGGACTATTTAAACTAGAATATTGCATTTGCTAATAACAAAAGTTGCCCCCGCATCAGGTTGAAGGCCATTGCTCTGCTTTGTGTATGTGAAGATTGGCTTGTAGAGGGCTTTATTCCAGGTGGGGCTATGAATCCTATTGAAGTTAAAAGGGTTGATGGTAACTTTAACATAACAGAAATTACTGGTTCGAATGCTAGCAGGTTTGGCAGATTTAACTTCTGATCCTTAGGCTGAAGTAAGAAACTATGCAATTGAGGAGCTATTGGACTTGCTAAATGAGAGGGGTCACAAGTTTTCATCATTCTTGTAGACCTTAAAAGAAAATGCAGAAGCTCAAAATGGAATACCATGCCTTGATTCACCAACATATCTTTATCCAGCTCTCAACTCTTTAAATGGACAGTTCATCTCGTCTGCCAAAGATCCTGTATTGTCCAATTTAATGAATCCAATTACTAACATCCATGCAACTTCAAGTAGCACATATTTGTACAATGGGATTATTCTTGAACAATCAAAATCACATAGTACTCGAGTCATTTGAATATCCAAAAATGCCAACTCTAATAACACATTGATGGCTGAAGCTGAAAATTCAAATCCAAGAAGCAAGAAAGGTTCATAAGAATTTTCAATATAGCTAGAGCTTAATGACTTCGTGGTTAGTCAAGCTTACAGTCATGATTAACATGACAGTCAAGAAGATAAAAATGAGAGTCATATTAGGCAACAAAGAAAAACTGAGAGCTAATACAGCTACCAAGAGTAGATCATGCATGTAGTTTTGATGGCATAATAGATTATCAATATGTATATCGATTGTCAATCCCAGGGACAAGAAGGAGACATATATGGTAGCTCAGTAGTACAATTTCATGTAGAAGAAGCCAGCAAACTAATGTTGGATGCCCTTAAATGAGGACCTGCTGCCCAGGAAAGAAAGCTAGTGAGGGAAGCAATGACTGAAAATGTTGGAGTGTCTCCTTTACATCCAAGTTTCTTAACAGGACCGATGGCAGTTTCAATGTTAGTGTATGCAAATTGCCCCTTCTACCTATGAATGCTAGTCTTATTGGTGTTGCTTCATCACCAATTTCTCCATCTCTGATTGTCCAATGCAGTTCTTTAAGAACTAAGTCACTAATTACTACAGGCCAATGAAGAAAAGGAAAGCTTCTTGGTAGTGGCATGTTTGGTATTGTTTATGTTAGTTTAACAGAGAAACTAGGGATATGTATGCCATCAGAGAGGTTTCTCCGATTCCTCATGATCCGAAGTCTTCTGAGAATATCAAGCAATTAGAACAGTTTATTACTCATTTTCTTCGGCTGGCAGGGCACAAGACTTAATAAGTAAGAAATGTGGCACTTGATGCACTAGATTGCTCTATTTGGGTTGCTTCGAGATGCACAAAAGTTCAGAAAGAATCTCTATTGGTGTTTTCTATACAGTCTCAAGTTCAAAGTGAAACAAAATATGATCAGCATGTGCACTCTTTTCAAAAGGCATGGATTGATGTATCAAGTTCCTCTGTCAACTCCAATAACAAATAATATATTCTAATTTCCATTAACAATGAATATGGAAATTGACAATGACAAGGTAGACTCAAAGAGAAGGTACAATCCATGAATGCTAGAATGTGAAAACACTACCTTTTGCAAGTTTGTTTTAAAGGTAACAAGTTTGAAGAGGAAATTAGATAGCTGTTTGAAGATCATTTGAAGTCTACCTTAGGCCAAGGTTCAAAAGGCATGGATTGATGTATCAAGTTCCTCTGTCAACCAAGGCCAAGGTTGGTACTAAGGATGATGCTAGTGCTCAAGGAGCAAAGAAGCTTGTGCGAGGTTACCCTTGATAGACTAGATTCAATTCTTCAGGCATGGAAATCTATCTACAAAAGGGGTAAAGACTTAACAGATGAAGTTAGCACATTGATTATGGACAAAGCTTGCAGACCTTAGAAAAATTCTGAGTAACAATGAGAAAGTGAGAGAAGAAGATACTCAAGTGACAAACGATGATAAGATATCACAGCTAGTAAAGGATAGAGGGACAGTCCAGTCATTAGAGAGGCAGTTTTCAAAGTGCAGTCCATAATGTCATGACAGACAAGTATACACTAGGCACAATGAAAGCTACAAATACAGTGGAAAAGCACAGTTCAAGCATTCCAAATGACACTGATAGTCCAATTGATGAAGATTAGAAGATGATAGTGGTATTGACTGTGGAAGAAGACAATGTCTTTGTGGTAGTTAGAAGATATTTAGGAGGTAGTTAATGACCAATTATTGTTCCATCCAAGCATCTAGGGTAGTTTGGTGATCTGCAAAACTGATAGAGAAAATTTAGGGAAGTTTGACCCAGTTTAAAGCATTCCCAAGCATCTAGAAGTTGTCTAAGGGGCCTTTGATGGTGGACAAGGCCAAAGAAAGAAGTTTTCTTCACTCAAACACCCTTTTTGAGCACTTTAAGGGGCTGCAAAGTAGGGATTACTGTTTTGGATGCCCAAGGATGTTTGACCTAGCGAATCAAAGCACACACATGTTCCTAATTTGTAGCAGCTGTTGAACAGCTTAAAGACAATTCTAAAGGCAGATGTTCTTTAGTTCTTTCCTCTCTTAGCATTGTATTGTAACTTTCTTGAGTTCTTGCAAGCTAGAGCAGCAAATGTAACTCACTTTCAGACTTGTACATAGCTATGTAACACTTCTTTTGATTAATAAAAGACAAG
Source organism: Sequoia sempervirens (assembly GCA_007258455.2). Lineage (NCBI taxonomy): Eukaryota > Viridiplantae > Streptophyta > Pinopsida > Cupressales > Cupressaceae > Sequoia > Sequoia sempervirens. The sequence continues at coordinate 903,223,876 of VDFB02271358.1, forward strand.
TATTTTACCTTCTCTAATCTATATTTTGTGTGCAAATATTAACGATTGACGTATTTTTTTGTGATTTGATATGAATCCTCAATGTATGTCTCATTCCTTCAGCACATTTTAGCAGAGATATGCATGCCTTATGCTTCATCTTTCCTATGAAATAATGATGTATAAGTGTGTAGAAACCTAAGTTGTGTATGAAAAAACTTGTTCATTTGATCATATTGTGAGTTCAGGCTGCATTATAGGTTTGAAATCTTTTCTGGTGCATCATCTTTTAGAGTCTAGGTTTTCATTCTATGTTTTCCTTCTCTCTTTTCTCAGTAAGCAGCAGTAGCATAAGTTAGATTAGGTGAAGTTCCAAGGGAACCAGCCCTTTCTGGAGGTTGATCACCACCATCTGAGTCCACATTCAAGGAGATCATCCCATGTTTCATGAGGTGATTGAGTGATTCTATCATCTTAGAAATGGTGCATATTTCTGTGACAACAGTTTTTGCCACACCCGATGGGACTATTTGAACTATCATAGTTCAAAATTTGTCCTTTGCATTGCTGTTTTGGTGTGTATTTCAACAATTTATGCCTTTGAAGGAGAAAAATATTCACACACCTTGCGACTCCAAGTTTATTCTATTGGTTTGAAGAAGGCTAAGTGCTGGTATGTGCTCAAGTTTTACAAAAATTTAGTCTTTATTATTTTCATTTGAAAAGCATTCTATGCATTCTATGAATTCCCAACTGATTTAAATGTTGCATAATGTCTTCATTTCATGGAGATATGTTCTATCATCATCCATTCCATCAAAATGTTGTTCATATACCCTCCTATTAGCCATACCAAACAAAACACACTGTTAGTTTTGTCCCAAATGACCCTATAACAGCAGGTTATTAGCATTCTTATCATGCTTACCAACCACCCACCCCTACTCAAGCCTCATGACAACCTTCATAAGCCCAAACTCAACCCCATGAAGACCATGTTGTTACAAGCCAGCATAGGTATCCTCACAATCAGCCTCAAAATGTTGATAACATAGGTGTCAAGGATATACTGTTGGATTTTCAAAAGCAACTAAATGATATTGCAAGAGACCAAGAGTATGACTGTCAGCAAGAACAGTTGGCTTATCAAGCATACTAACATCATCAAGAGTTGGCTTACCAAAGGGAGAGATATGAAGAGTCTCTTGCAAAAGAGATTGCTGCCAAACAAGAGCAAATGAAGCTTTTGCTTATTCAAGTGCAAAGGTTGAAAGACCAATCAGCTTCTTACATTCTTGATCAGCCTGCAAAAGAAGAGTCTCCCAAGTACAAATTTCCATTCTTTCAGCAAGGTAAGCCTCCTAAGTCTTCAAGTTATTCTTTTGAGCTTGAAATTCCAAGTTTTAGAGACTTGCATCCTTTGCAAAACTTTCAACCTAAGCAAAAGCAACCTTCCCCAAAATTTATACTTCCTAAAGAAACCCAACAAGACCTTTATAGTCAACCTTCTTGTCCTAGCACCATTCACCTTTGCAAAGATGGGCCCATTGTCTACCAAGATAGTTGGTTTATTGAACAAGAAGAGGGGGTTTTTGGGGAAGAACAAGAAGAGTCTTTTGTTGTTTGTACAATTGTAAATGAGGTGGAAGAGGAAAAATAAGACTTGTAGAAAGAGGTTGATGAGCATAATCAACTAGGACAATAGGTTAAAAAGCATGGTTTTTTGGGACAGCGAGACAATACGTAAGAAAGAGGTGACGTAAAGGAAGTTTTAAGATTATCATTTGATGAACTTCTTTGTTTTTTGATGAAGATGAAGGTAACATACAAATTCCAATATCATCACAAGTCTTAGAGCAGATAGAAGATAAAAATGAGCATATAGAGAAGTTGGTCCATGTGGAGGCAAATGAAGATAGCCTTGCTTTTCAAAATATAGAAGTTGATACACACAAGGTTGCTGGTCAAAGATGCTATGAAGTCAAAATCAGTCCTCTTATACAGAAAAGCAAGGAAGAGGTTGAAGAAAACCTATTTTGGGATGATTTGGAGACATTTTGTGTAAGCTTAGATGCCAAACTAGGACCTTTAAAAAAGGGAAATCATGAGCAGCAAGAATAGAATGTGGAAGTGACCATATTTCTAAATGAATCACAAGAAGTGGTTTTCACAAGTCAGAAAAATGATAAAGAAGCAGCCCACAAGCAAGAAACCAACAAGGAGAGTTCAAAGTTTATCCTTTCAAGAGGATGTCCCATTAGACACCTAGCCAAGACGGAGGCCACCAAAGTACCACAAGTCATGCTTGCACCTAAGCATGAAGTTGCAAAAGAAGAATGCATTCAACCCACTTATCTACCTCAAAATAGTAGTATGTTTGGTCAATATGAAGAGGTAAGTGGATTTGTTTTCGTTTTCCAAGAAGTATTGCAGCAGCTAGTTAAATATTTGACATTTCTCCACTTCTTGGCTGCACATAAACATGTGAAGGATTGTAAATTGATGAGAAAAGGAAGCTATTTCAAGGAACCAGTTAATGGTTTTGTTTGGGCAAGTCATGTTGTTGATTAGTGTAGGTAAGGATAGGTTTTATTTGAAGTCAATAAGTGTCAATGCATGTAGTTAGTTTGCCTTTTCTCCAAGTGTTGAAGCACAGTCTACTTTTAGGAGTTTGGATAGTTGTCCCTACGGTGTTACAGTTGGTTGTTAGGTCTGCTTTATATTGGTTTAAGTCTTCATGACCCCTATACCCAATGGATATACAAGGGCTACTGGTCTTAGATGCTTAGCAAGCAAGCATTTCACAGAGGTCGCTAAATATGTTGATATTTTTATCACCATGAATATATAATTACTTAAATATCTTGTCAATGTTTTTAGGAAATTGTAAATGTTATGCTTTAGAAAAGGTAAAGCCTCAACTATGCTGAAAATCAAGGAGAAATGTTAGGGTTCTTTGTTAAGTTTGTTGGCATTGAAAGAGTCTTTCATCTTGGCATGATAGAGTCTAGGAAAACTTAAACACATCAAAGCAGAGATTTGAAGAGCACGTTGCAGACAGTTATGGCATGAGTTACCCACGTAGCCAGATTTGGAGAGTTCTCAAAACCTTGCATGTAACCCCAATATGATAGGTACGCCATTTTGTTGAAACTGCTTTATCTTACTGAGAAAATCCAAGTCAAATGTGAAAACTATAGGGATGGGCGAGGAGAGCAAGAGCTTTTAGCTCTAAGCCTGTTGGCAATGAGTCTTTTGATATTGGTTTGGTTACAACAAATTCATGTTGTGCAGTCATGAAAGAACATGTTCAGGTTGTTGTCTGGTAAAACCACATTTTCTGTCATGTGAGAAGTGGTCTCATCTTGAGATCTAACTATGCACTCATGTTTAAATCTCAGAATTTTTTAGGGATAAAAGGTCTAGTGCCTGGAGTATTGGAGTCTTATGCAAGTTATTAGAGGAAAAACATTAATCTGCCTCATTGCTCTTCTATAAATACAAAGTTATTTATTCATTTCTTCGCAAACAATTCTTTGTTCAAAACTACAGAGGTGTATCTGGATGGTAGTTTCTTAGTTAATGTGGAAAAAATCAACTCTGTTACGAAGAGATATCTCTTTTTGAAGTATTTTTAATTATCTTTTGGAATACTACCTTCAGACTGGCCTAAAATTGCAGCGAGACAAGAAGCAGGAACAAGAGGTATGTACCGATGAGACGAATGCTGGAAATGAATCCGAATTTTCTTCTATCATGGATACTGGTCAAAACCCTTCGTTTCTGCCAGAGTTCAAAGGCATGGATATTTTTCATAGCACTTTGAAAGGAATTAAAATGGACAAAGATAGATTGATGACTAAACTAAGGTTTACAAGGATTGGAGTAGCATCAGAATTTTTAGTAGATTCTACTACCAAAGAGGAGATTGGTGTCCAAGCTCTGCAGTATGATGAAGGGAAGCTTGTAGAAGGCTACCTGTTGGGAGCTGCACACGGAAGCAATTTAATTGCACATATTTTGATATGACAACTTCAGTCTGTGAAGAAAAAGGAGTAGATAGTGATAAAGAAAGGTAGATAAGATGTGACAGTAGTAGCACTCAAGGAGCAGGGTTACAGTGTGAAAAGACAATCAATGGTAAAAGTCATAGAGAACGGTGATAATGAATGACGGTGTTGACTGTTGAAAAGGGCAGTAAAATGAGTTGCATCCTATTATAATGAGATGGTTATGATTGCCGACAAAGCAAACGTTGCAATGTCAAGCATGACAGAGGTCACATGGAGATGGGACAGTCACAGTCATGAAGGCAGATGCCAATGCACAGATAAGAGACCATGATAGTTAGAAAGCATGTGGAAGGTTTGAAAGCATTGTCCCTTTGTCTGATCATGCCTTATTGTTGAGAGTCATCTTTCATTGAGTAAGTTTTATCATCAAATATCAGTCCTAATTTGACTTTGCATGGTGCTAGTATGAGTGAATGAGTTAAGCATTTAGGATCTCAGTTTTAATTGGTCCACATGGAGTATGATAGTCTGCATGAAGCAGCATGAAGAATGGAAGAAACTAAGTCAAGTGCAGATTCTAACACTTTTTCTGGGTCAAGCAAAGATAGGCATGCAATTATGGTAGCAACAACTATCATTTTGGTTTATACTGAGACAACAAAGGAACCAAGGTTAACATGCTGGGCATGACCATATATTACAACTTGTCTCTGCTAACTCTGGGGAGGACCTTATATCACAATCTACAATGAGTGTGATGAAAAGGGTTCTGTATGAGCTTATTATCAATTTATTCAAAGACAACCAGATGCACATGGAGATGGTGCAGGTGTTTGGAAGAATAATGACAGATCGAATTTAGTTGTCAAAAATGGGGCTTACAGAAATTCAAGAGATACTTTGGAACATTGTTTAGAGGATTTTGAATCTGCTTCTAAAAAAGAAATCAAAGGATGAATGGCAACATTCTTCGCCAAGAGCAGATAGGGTTGCACTAGCGGACCAACGAGGAAATGATAATCGGGCATCAATGTGATCTGACCGAACTGTGGGCAAGTTGTTTTTTAAAAATGAAATTGTTTTTGTGGCTTGTTATATTCTGTTGCATTCTTCAGCAGGCGACAGAAAGACCTGTGATGCATATGGTTGAAGGTGGTTCACCGATAATGCTTACAGCTTGATTGCCAAAGGCTGCAATAACCAAGATGACAAATAGAAATGAGCATGGAAAATCTTAAAATGTGTATGCAGATCCATGCAGCTGTATGCATAGCCTGGTTTTTTCAATCGTCATGAGCACATGTTTTCTAATTTGTCAACATATTTCTTTTACGCTATGTAATTATTTCTTACAAGCTAAAGCTCTAAGATTTCTAAGCAAAAGGCTCAGACAATTTCCCTCATCACAATTCACAAATGCCGTTTAAGCAAGATCAGATAAGGAAGGTTTGAGAAAACATGGTGAAGTTGAAAGCATGGGATGGTAGGTTAATCCTTGATAAGACCAAAATATGCTTTACTAGGTATTCAAGACATCTGCATGAGTTTTAGTCTGCAGAGACTTGTTGAGATATAACATGGCTCAGATACACATGGTTTGGGCAAAGAATATGGTATGTTTTCTAACATCACTTTATCTCAGTAGGAAGCCACCATGACAAGAAGATTTCCATGTATGTAATCGACTCACTAAGGCATCTTGGAACAAAGTATATCAATTTCAAAAAGTTTGGCAACGTGGAGCAAGTGGTCCTTCAACACTTCGATCAGGTTGCTGGGGATTGCTTTATGGACTATGTAAACTGAATTATTGCATTTGCTAATAACAAAAGTTGCCCCCGCATCAGCTTGAAGGTCATTGCTCTGCTTTGTATATGTGAAGATTTGCTTGTAGAGGGCTTTATTCCAGGTGGGGCTATGAAGCCTGTTTAAGTTATAAGGGTTGATGGTGACTTTGACATAACAGAAATTAGTGTTTCCAATGCTAGCGGGTTTGGCAGATTTAACTTCTGATCCTCAGGCTGAAGTAAGAAACTGTGCAATTGATGTGCTATTTGACTTCCTAAAGGAGAGGGGTCACAAGTTCTCATTGTTCTTGTAGACCTTGAAAGAAAATGCAGAGGCTCAAAATGGAATACCAAGCCTTGATTCACCAAGAGATCTTTCTGCAGCTCTCAACTCTTTAAATGGACAGTTCATCTCCTCTGCCAGAGATCCTGTATTGTCCAATTTATTGAATCCAGTTACTAACATCTGTGCAACATGAAGTAGCACATATTTGTACAATGGGTTTATTGTTGAACAATCAAAATCACATTGTACTCGAGTCATTTGAATATCCAAAAATGCCAACTCTAATAACACATTGATGGCTGAAGCTGAACATTCAAATCCAAGAAGCAAGAAAGGTTAATATGACTTTTCAATATAGCTAGAGCTTAATGAATTTGTGGATAGTCAAGCTTACAGTCATTATTAACATGACAGTCAAGAAGATACAAATGAGAGTCATATTCATTAGGCAACAAAGAAAAACTGAGAGCTAATACAGTTAGCAAGAGTAGATCATGCATGTAGTTTTGATGGCATAATAGATTATCAATATGTATCGATTGTCCATCCCAGGGACAAGAAGGAGACGTAGATGGTAGCTTAGTGGTCCAATTTCATGTAGAAGAAGCCATCAAACTAATGTTGGATGCCCTTAAATGAGGACCTGCTGCCCAGGAAAGAGAGCTAGTGAAGGAAGCAATGACTGCAAATGTTGAAGTGTCTCCTATGATGGTGTGGTGTCTCCTTTACATCCAAGTTTCTTAACATGACCATATGATGATGGTTCCAATGTTAGTGTATGCAGGTTGCCCCTTCTACCTAGGAATACTAGTCTTATTGGCGCTGCTTCATCACCAATTTCTCCATCTCTGATTGTCCAATGGAGTTCTTTAAGAACTAAATCATTAATTACTCCAGGCCAATGAAGAAAAGGAAAGCTTCTTGGTAATGGCATGTTTGGTATTGTTTATGTTGTTTCAAGTTTTAACAGAGAAACTAGGGATATGTGTGCCATGGGAGAGGTATCTCTGATTCCTGATGATCCTAAGTCTTCTGAGAGTATCAAGCAATTAGAATAGGTTATTACTCATTTTCTTGAGCTGGCAGGGCACAATACTTCATAAGTAAGAAATGTGGCACTTGAGGCACTAGATTGCTCTATTTGTGCTGCTTTGGATGCACAAAAATTCAGAAAGAATCTTTGTTGGTGTCTTCTATACAGTCTCAAGTTCAAAGTGAAACAAAATATGATCAGCATGTGCACTCTTTTCAAAAGGCATGGATATCAAGTTCCTCTGTCAACTCCAATAACAAATAATATATTCTAGTACCCATTAACAATGAATATGGGAATTTATAGTGGCAAGGTAGACTCAAAGAGAAGGTACAGTCCATGAAGAGGAATTCGGATAGCTGGTTGAAGATCATTTGAAGTCTACGGCCAAGGCCAAGGTTGTTACTAAGGATGATGCTATTGCTCAAGGAGCAAAGAAGCTTGTGCAAGGTTACCATAGACAGACTAGATTCAATTCTTCAGGCATGACAATCTATGTGCAAAAGGGAAAAAGACTTAAGAGATGAAGTTAGCACATTGATTATGGACAAAGCTTGCAGACCTTAGAAAAAGGCAGAGTAACACTGAGACAGTGAGAGAAGAAGATAATCAAGTGACAAATGATGATAAGACATCACAGCTAGTAAAGGACAGAGGGACAGTTCAGTCATCAGAGAGGCAGTTTTCGAACTGCAGTCCATAATGTCATGACAGTCAGTTATATCACAGTTGGATATCAGATGCCTAAGATTTACCAGAATGCCATTGGAAAGAAAAGAAAATAAAAAAGATTAAAAAAAAATCCCAAATAAATTCACTGCACTCTGAAAAGCCATCAACATCGATCAGGATAAAATAATCGTCCATATGAAAATAGAGGGTATTAAGAGTTAGAAATATTCTGTCAGCATGCACACATTCTCCAATCTTCTAGATTTTGCAAAGAAATGCAATATAGCTCGGAATGTAATTATTAGCTCAAGCCAACTCAAAATTTTCTGATTAGGCCTTACCTGCCTTATATACTGCAAAAGAGCAGACCTTAGCGTCAGTCTCCATCTGGGCTGTCCTATCATCCAGCTCAGAAGCTCCATTCTCTGAAGTTGCTCCTATTGATGCCTGTTCAGTAGCATTTTTGGCCTCCTGCATTTTAACGTCAGCATTTTCATCAGCTCCAGACACACCATTGCTTTGACCATCATCTGTCTCCATTGCAACAACTTCCTGTTCTTCCTTTGCATTTTCTTTAGCAGCTGTAACAGGAAGTTCCACTTCTTCTTCAATCATCTGCAGAAATGTAAAGAATGTTTGTTACATCCATTGGATATAATCCTTCCAACTTTGTGGGTAAATAATTATAAGAAAAATATGAGCATACAACATTGAAACTCAGAGTTACAGAAGTAACCCAGACAATAAATTATACCCATAAAAGAACTCATTAAATAACAACCAATGTCATGAGAAAAAGCAGTAGTTTCCACTGCTACAACAGCATCATAAACTAGTTCAATTTTCACCAATCTTTTAAAGTCATCATATTTTTTACAATACTGAAAACTTGCATGAGAATGTTAGCATCATTCTATTGGATGTAAGAAATCATACCGTATATGAGCTTCTCTGTTGTACCCGAACTTGACTGGGTCTGCATATAGAACATCTAGCGTAAATGGTCCCTGACCTGCAAATGAGAGCACAGATATGGTTAAGAGGCATTGCTTTACCGAAACAACAAAAACTAATTTAATGAAAAATAAGAATGAATATATTAATTTTTTATTCTCCTCCTAAGGGCGTGCGCAAAATATGCCTCAAAACAAAGACAGGTGCAGATCTGGACTGCAGAAAATTACAACTGATAAAAAGAAATGCAAAGACTTCTCTTTATAATGTGTATGCTAAGACTACATTTTGGGAGACAGCCCACTGTGAATGTAATACATAGTGGGGTACGGTGCCAAGTTCCCACAGCAAATTCATCACAGGGGATCTTCGTTGCCATCCATTTACCACCATCCTAGCAAAAACCATAGCATGCATCGATTGGTTTGAAGCAACGCTCCCAACGCAAATACTCTGGTGGGAGCGGTTGTTGGAGGCCCTGATAATAATGACCACTTCTCAGATGAACGTAGTGATCATTTCCAGTGTGAACCAACAACTTACATCAACACTCCATTAGTTAGCGCATCTGACAGAGTTCTTCTATACGTAGTATGCCTCTTTGCCTCTGTACGTGTAAGTTCTGGGGAATGTTTATGTATTTTCTAATGCTTTTAACTTACCAAGCACAAAGAAGAATGAATTAAACAATGACTTAAAAGATCATGAGTTAAGAATGATTCAAAAGCATGGATGCACGAACAAAGTTCATGCTTAGATAAATAGGTGGGTAATGTGTCATAGTGGATTCCATGGTTAAACATGGGAAGAATCAAATTTTGTGGCAGGAGGCGAGCAGACGAAACAACAGACTCTGAGTGGCTTCATGCTTTTCATACTTCCGCTATCTTTGGCTCACTTGTAATGTATGTGGTGCATATTTCAATCTTGGTTCAGCATGCACTCTATTTTTGTTTGTGTGTCACTTTAACCAATTCTCTTACTACTCTTGTTACTACCATCCTTAATTATTTGAATAATACGTCAATCCTTGGAAATTTTAGCTAGCAATTGCTCATATATCTCATTATAAGTAGGTGGGCTCTATAATAATGGCCTCAAAATCCTAATCATATTTATAATTTATTCTTTGAGGAGCATAGTGGGTGTTACCATATGCATAACTAGTAAGAAGATATCTATTGTTGAAATGCATTTAATTGTATGGTAATCTATCTTGATTGAAATCCCTAAACTAGACATTAAACTTTCTTTGCATTCAAAATATCTCTTGATGACTCAATAAAGGCATCATACTACTCCATAGACTAAAATATCTCTTGGTGATTCAAAATATCTCTTGGTAATTATTTGTGGTTGTTCTATAGACTAAAATTTTGGATTTGAAAATATAAAAGCTTAAGAAACACAATTTTTTTTTCGATGGAGAAATTTATATCATATGGAAATAAATTTTACTACTTGATATAGGACCATGAGCCTTTAGGTAGAAACCTATCCACCTAAGAGCCAAGGAATGAGGGGTACCTATTCCACAAAAATCACCTAAGGACAATCTTGACCTTATCCCTTATTATGTTAGGGTCTTGTACTGAACAAGACTTGATCCCTGGAGGGCTCATTTAGAACCATTCAACTTCACCAATAAATCAAGGTTTCACTAAAAAGAAGCACAATTTTGAATTAGTATTTGTGAATGAGGAAGAGGTCTTTTTAGAGTTTGGTTACATGTGAATATTGTTTCTCTAAAGGGTTTAGAAGAAATAAATTTGGATCATTCTAGTAAATGTATTGGTTTTTTAGCAAATTGGGCTCATGGTAAAAGTGTTCTATGAGATTATTTATCTCAGCCACCTCTTTTGGATCTATAATTTATAAATAGGTGGGTGTGTGGAGAGGTATGAACTTCCATCTTCTCATGTGAGGCAACTTGGGAAAGGGTATTCTCTCAAGGATTCAATGGTTTTACTGAAATAGGATGCAACTTTTGCTTATATTAAGTTCATTTTAGTTCTAACAACTAAATCATAAGAATGTGGTAATGTTTCACCTCCTATAACTTGTACCATCATGGAAACTTTTGGATCTAAAGATCATAAAAGTATAGTAACACAAAATCAAGAGGTGGTCTAACATTAACCAAAAATATTTTGTATCCCAAGTATCAAATCATGCATGCAATCTATAGCATATCTCTTAATTGTGGTGATACTTTGAATAAGTGAGTTGATATCCACACTCTCTTTGAAGTGATTGAAAACTAGATCACCAAATTGATCCCAACTTGATATTGAGATAGATGGAAAAGTTTTAATCCATTTGTGCATGCTTTACCTTTAAGAGAAAAAAGAAGCCATCAAAGAGAAACATTTTGATCTATAACATTATGAGCATTACAAAAATTAGCAATATATTGGATATGATTTACATAACAAATAGAGCCATCTCCATGAAAATAAGGTAATTCCTTCAATAATGATTCATGAATCTAACAACCTTGTTGTAACAAACCACTAGAGTACCAAGCCATGAAAGGAATATTTCATGCTAGAATATTCAAATGGACATGAATATTTTGGGTCTCTATTATCAACAAAAATGAAGGTTTTAGATATTTTCTTCAATGAAGTCACTAATGGAGCCGCCAAATAGAAGATTCATGTTCCTACAAGTGAATATTGTTAATATTTTCTATCAAAATAACAAATTTTAGAGCACAAATTAGTGAAGCATAAACCGAAGTCTTCATATCATCTCCTATTCGAGTGTGCCAAATTGTTTATGTTCAAATATGCACCAACATGGGAAACCTCACAAACATGGAACATAGTTTGTGAGAAAACCCTCTAATATTTTAGAAGTCAATTCTTCATAGGACATTTAATTAATTATTTTAACCTTGCAAAGAAAAGAGACCTATTACTACATCATGGCATGAACTATAATGAGTTTTATGCATGAATTTTGTTGGGGTTATTGCTTTGCATCGTTGGGGTTAAAACTTAGGAAGTTAGTATTGCATTTGAATTTTTTTCTTATTTTAATTTACACATCTTTGTTTTCTTTCTTAGGACCAATAGTAACCTAGAAGTATGAATGGAAAAAGGTATGAGAGGGAATTTACTTATGTAAAGGGAAACAAAAGTGGCTAGAACATTGGGGAGATATGCATGAAGAATGAAATGTTTGCAAAAGTGGGTGAAAATAATTCTCCATCAATTTGGTGAAGATTCAAGCTAAAATCCCCCCCAATCTTGATGAACTAAACATGATTTATCACCCTACAAATGCAACCCTAATGAATACGAGCCATGATATTATGGTTTGTCGTTAAAATTTTATTCGTTCAATATTTTAGGTTGTATCTTTACTTTTCAAGGATAAAAAAATTATTATTTTTCTATGGTAGTAGGCTTCATATTATTCATATTATTATCATTGGGATTTCTTTTCTAAATTTCTAGAAGTAACAAAATGGTGGATTTTCCAGCTTCCATACCAACAAGAATCCTTTTTTCATACAATTTTTTTCTTCACTAACTTTACTACACTATTGGCGTTAAATATGCATACATACATTGGTTGAAATGATTGAAATATAGGGTCTAATAATTTATTTTGCAACTTACACTCATATTTTGTATGTTTTATAAACCTAAGGGTTTTTCTCTCCATTGTTATATTTTATCATGTAGTAATTTTTTCCTTTGGTGTGATATGGGAATCTATCATTTGGTATTTTGGCATGACATGAAAATGTAATATTTATGTGTTAGGGTTCTAAAATGATTTGGTGTTGCAATATTTATAATTAGGTATTTAAAAGTAAATGATGTTACAGTAACTTATGTTAGGTTCTTAGGCTTAAAAGGTGTAATGGAATCAAGAGGTGCAAGCATTACTTCATTAAAAACTTTAAAAAATAGAGGAAAATCCATTACTTCACATCTAACCTACAACTTGTCGAGCATGGGACGCTTGAGCATAGACCATCCCAAAATATTGGCATGCAGAGAAACTTAGCTCATGATGTTGGGTTATTGGAATTATATTGTTCCATCAATCCTTAATATCTATGACCTCCCACAAAAGGAGATTATTGAAATCCTCAATATTTCAAAAATATCAGAAATCCCATAAAAACATTAATGTCTTACAACTGATCATCGATCCATTGCAAAATTTGATGCCAGGGATGGAAACACAATTTTGAAACCATGATAGATACTATTACATTATTTTAAGCACATCAAAGAAAGAAGAAAGCCCCTATAATCTTGATGTATTTCCAAATTGTCCCTTCCATTCCAAATTCAAAGGAGAATACTTTCCAGCTCAAAATTATGATGAAACAAACTTAAGTGTGCAACGAACATATCCATATTCCAATATCCAAAAATGAGGGGATAAACCTCCCAAAACCTCGACACATAGATTATATAATATAATATATAATATATAAAATATAATATAATCATAAGATAGTGATATATATTAATTATATTAATCATTATCTTAAATTACATAATAATATAGTATTTAATGTCTAATATACAATATAATTATAGATAATATTTAATAAACTATAAATACTTATATATAGGGCATGCACAAAAAGATGGGAGATCAAAAACTAGCTACCCCACTTTTTGGCCCCATGCTCACCATAACATGAGTGCATTAAAACACGCTTGCGTTATAGCTAATATAAACAATAAAGCCAAAAAATAGATTTCATTCTGCATTTTTACTTTCATTATGTGGCTTGCAAACCCTTCCAAGCACGCTGGCATTGTTGCATATCAAAATTTGCACCCAAAGCTTTGCCAAATCATCACCAAAATGCCATGAATACGTCAAGGATGTCAAAGGAGTAAGTATTTTTAGTTTTTTAGTGTCAAATTTATATTAAATAAGTAGATTGAATTAGTTTTTTAATTAAAATATGTTTAATTTGTAGGAGTTGGTAATTCACCCCCAAATATTCAAAATCCCAATTCACCTCTTCTTGAAAAGCCCTCGTAAAGAATAGACACAACAAACAACTCCTACTATTCCTCGTCATCCTCCATGAACACAACAAAAAATATTAGGGCAACTTAAAAATAATAGAAAAGAACTCGAGGAGTTAAATTTTACAAGGTTGAAAGTGTTGGAAGATTAAGAAATTTATCATTGATATGTTTATTGGCAACATGAGCATGAGCATGGGTTGATTTGGGGTTGTCATTGATGTCAACATTATGGTCTGATGTTGATTTGTGGTTTGGTATGAAATTATATGTGTAGACCATTTTGTATAGCTTGAGCATACATGAAGATGTTAATACAATGCTTAGTTGCAAGAAGGTTTAATTTGGTGCAGAAATTTGAAGTGAAACTAGCTAAGTGTCAGAACAAGTATTTCAGTGTACAAGACATCTGGTAATTTGGTCCGCATTGGTCCACCTTGAAGAATTTTTCTCTGTGGTTTTATGCAATTTTGTTAGATGTTAGAGGAGTCTAAATCTAAATTTTCACATTGTTTTGTACTCTGGAGTAGAAGTTATGAATTTCATAATAGTGGGTTTGCCAATGGAAGTGGTTACCAGTATAGGGTGTATGTGTTGGGGTGATCCCATAATAGTGGTTTACAATTTTTGGCCAAACTGGACACTGAAATTATTATTTTTAACTAAATCTTCACATTCGGGCACCTATAGCAGCTAAACTGTGAGGAATTTGAAGATGGTGCAAACTAGAGTCTCATCAAATTTTGTTTGCAGATTCTAAAAATATTTTTTTCAAAATTTTTGGAATCAAATTGCACTTCTTTTTCTATCTCCCATGAAAATAGAATTTTTTTAGAAAACAACATTTTTAAAAAGTGACGCACACCGTATAATGCATAACTTTTTTTCATGAAGGATAAAATTCTAATTCTTCAAATTTAGATTTGTAACTCTGATATCTAGTGCTTCCACTTGGTTAGATAGTTTTTTATTGAATATTTTTTCCTTAATCAAGTTTCAAAGTCAAACGAATTACAATTCAGACCACAGTGATTGTATAACGCGTAACTTTTTTTGTATATGTCAAAATTTATTTAATTTTTTGTTGGATCAAGGACTTCAATATCTGGTGCACTCATATTTTTCAATTTTTTTTTTTGATAATCTTCTATTTTTCCACATGTGAAGAACAAAGAAATTCATTTTCGTTGAAAAACCTATGTTTAGTAAAACTTAAAAAACAAATACATAACAAAACCAAAACATATTAAAATTATATTCATTGGATAGCTTGTTATGAGGAATACCATAATCATTTCAAATAAATTTTAAATGAATTCATTTGATCCCCAAAATCTAAATCAAAAGTGATTTTTTATCAGCATTTTGATAGGTGTAAAGGAGGCGCATTTATAGGTATGGTTTAAAACTAGCAAGGTTCTATCCAAGGGGGTTTGATCTAAAGTGATTTGATCAAACCTTCTTCAATTGGAATCCTTAAAATGAAACTTTTTAAGGCTTAAATCATTATATTTTCTAAAAATATGTGATTTCAGCTAAAATTCATTCCTCTCGGGAATTGTAAACCACTATTATGATAGCACTTATTGATCAATCCAAATTTCATCGACGAATGATATCTAGTATTGAAAATTTATGGGAGTGTTGATTGGTGTCAGGTTCACGTATGTTCCAAGTGGCATGAAGTTTGGAGGTCCACATGTCCATTTGTGGATGAATAGTTAGTGAATTTTGATGTTAGGTCTTTGCCGGTGCCGACCTAATATGATATGAGTGTTGTGGAGGTTAAGTAAGTGTTGAGCCATTATAAGAGTGCTATTATAGGTCCACCTTGACCTATCTTATGTGTTACAATTTTTAATTAAGGTGCGAAGTGTGTATGATTTGTGTGTTGAGCTGATAAGTTATATTTTGCATCATACATCTAATTAGGCCAACCTAATTGATGTTTGAGGTTGTAATGGATATATATGCAAGTTAATTTTTGATGTTGTGGATATATGTGTATGATGATATGTATTTGTTGATGTGAATTGTTCAAGTTTTAGGAAAATGCAAAGTAAAGTAGAGTGTTAGTGCAGATCAATATGAAGTGTATAAAGTCGGTATATTGAGCTTCAATAGAACTATAATTTATGCATATTGAAGATGTAATTGTAATAGTTCAAATCTTGGTTGTGTGCCACCCCTCTCTTCTATCTTTTCTTCTTTATGTAGGCAGTGAGTCCACTAGGACAGTGAGTCCATCTACAGTGAGTAATTCTATAATATCTTATAACTAGTTATAATATATTGTAAGCTAACCCTCACCATGGCTTTTCCCTTATTAGGTTTTCCATGTAAAATCTAGTGTTCACATGTTATGTTATTTTGACGGTCGATTTCATGCTTTCCTTTCTTACTACAAATTGAATATGCTATGTGGAATGAATTCTTAAATGTTTAAGTGGTTTTAGAGAATATTGATTCACCCCCCTCTCAGTATTCTGGGTATTCAACAATTGGTACCAAAGCTTGGTTCCTTAGAAGAAGCTTAATCTCTTGAGGAAGATCTTGGAGGTTGAACACATAGCTATTAGAATATTTACCACTCTTCCAAAGAAGATTCCAATAGTTGGATTTATAGAAGAAGATTGCATGGTTGACATGAATTCAAAACTCAGAATGGCTCTTGAAGATCTGGAAAGGACTGAAGGTGAAAAAAGATATCTGAAAGAAAATTTCAAGGAAGTAGATGAATGCATCAAAAATATGAGAGAGAAAATGAAGAAATTCAGAGAAAGACATAAGGAAGTTCGTGAGTAGTTGAAGCAAGCAAATGAAACAATTGCCAGTTTGAAAGTACAAGTTGAAGAAGGAAAAAGAGTTAAAAAATTCTTGAATGCAAAGGTAAGAAGTAAAATTGAAAAATGCTCAAAACTTGAACAAGAAGTTGTGAATATGAAGTTAGATCTTTGAAAAGCAAAGAGTCATGAAGACACATTTAAGAAGAGCTCTGTCATACTTGATGAAATGATTGCAAACTAGAAAGGATCTAAGGACAAAGGTGGATTAGGGTTTGAAAAATGATAAAGTTCAAAAATAGATCAAACATCAAATACTAAAAAGAAGATTGAAAACAAGAAGATAAATGCCAAACAGATCTAGAATGAAAAGAATGAAGTTAAAAGACCACTAATCAGATAACAAAATGCACAAAGGTACTCATCTTTTAATGGTTTCTATTATTCCTGCAATAAATTTGGACATAAGGCTATGAAATATAGAAGCAAAATAAATAAGAATGGTCCATCTTTTCCCATTCAGTGTTTTACATGCAAAAGATTTGGTCATAAGGCTAGTGAATGAAGAAATCAAATGATGAATGACTATAACAACGGTATGATGTTTCAATCTTTCAATGGATATTGTTATACATGTAATGGATTTGGGCATAAAGCTAATCAATGCATATCTAGAATTAATGGAAGTAAGCTTGTTCAAAAAAATGTCATATGTTACAATTGCAATCTAGACTAGGACATAGATCTCTAAGTTTTACAGAAGCAGGAATGTGAAGAAGGATAATTCGGTAAAGAAGAATGATCTAGTATAAAAGGTTGATATGATAGAAACAAAGAATGAGATGAGCATGATCTAGAAAAAAAAGGAAGAGAAAAAGGTTAAGGTTGAGTCTATTCTAATGCATCTGGTGGAAATGTTTCTGTTACCTGATTTTGCTTCTAGCTCAATCAAGTATAGTTGTGTTTGTTTTACAAGGTGAAGTAAAAGGTATACATTCTACTCGGCTATGTTATATCCATATGCATAAAATAAATTATCAACTAGATTGCATTATTACATTATGAAAATGCATACAACAAAGAAGAGAGTGAACAACTATTGCAAAAAGTAGTCTTTATTGATAATCATAAATGTATGGTGTCCCACACAAGCTGTGGGACTAACTATTTTAATGCAATAAAGGAAATAGACTATACATTTATAATACATAAAATTAAAAATGCATTTGGAAGGAAAGGGGATTTGTCATTGCCTGAATGATGAATCCTAGTTGAGTTGAACTGCTGCATCAACTTCAGCTCTCCTGCTTGTCCAACCTCTAGTTCTCCAAGGTTGCTTGCATGTGTGAGGAAAATTTTATTAGAGCTTGAGATCACCAATCGTTACATATGAAAACATCTACAAGCATAGAGCCTAATCCTCATAAAACATTGAAATAGTATGCATATCACACATGTTGAAGAAAATAGAAAGGTTATCATAAACATCTATCATATGCTTTTTTTTATCTAACATTTTTGTTCATTGTATAGGTGTGGGTGAAATCTTTATTGCTGATTTTTTTTCAACTAAAGTCACAACATGTGGAGTAAAATGGGATCCCAAAAGGGTTGAGCCCAACATGTTTCCCTCTCAATATTTGAGAGGGATAAGAGACAAAGAGTCATAAATGTAATGTAAAAGTAGTGACAAGATCATCTAATTCTTTATTGTCACTTTTGCAATCAATAAGGGAAACATATCCATCAGTTTCAACATGGCAGCACAAGAAAAGCATGTTCAGATTTGTCATATTACAACACTAGACAACTATTCTTGAACTTGCATAAGGTTTAGTATTGTTTTGAAATGATAGCCATCTTGCTAATGAAATAGTGATAAAAAAATAGTGAACAAAAAGCAGAATGCTTCACTTGAATACATAAATTGTATCATCACGAATACATTTTAAGTAAATAGTGCATCATAGTGTCAGTGTGTTCAAATAAAGGGAGATTCAAGCAAGGTAATGAAGTTTCCTAGGAGTAGAATGGATTAGATGTATGATGAGTATGATACATCAAGCCATATGCATCAATTGATATACTCTACATCATAAAAGAATATGAAAAGAAAGTTTTTTCAACAAGTATAAGATAACTATCTTAGATTGTTTGTGCCTAGGGAACCAACAAGTGCAAGAACAGTGAACAATGCAACTTGCAAAGATAGGGATATTAATGTAATAGTTTCCAGATTTCTTATATTTTCAATACCAATGTACACTATTATTGTCCAGTGAGTAGGAACAAAAGGGTATTTTGAATATAATGATATTGCAAAGTGCAGAATGGAAGCAAGGAACAATGAAAGTAGATAGTTACTCTTGAGGTTATGCATATGATGGTATATGTTTTCAAATAAACAACCATTATGATCTTTTGAGAATAGTGACTTGTATACAATAAATTTATGCCTTAGTGAATGCAATTTCAGGTGGTATAAAGAGCAGGTAAATAAATTTTTTGTAAATGCTAATATGAAAATGTAGAATACAGGGTGTAAGAACTTGCAATTTTTCCAGAACATAAGAAATGGAGAAACAAAATGAAGTTTTCTTTTGTATGGAAAATGAGTTTCAATGTTCATGCTAAAGTTATCCAAGTATTCACAAAAACAAGTATGAAACCCTATGTTATAGGCTAGGGTTTGAAGCATGAAATAAAAGAATATAGAATGCATTTATAGAGCTAAACCCTCAGCCAAGAAAGTTAAGATCCATGATGGCCATGGAAATTTTTAAGCTTGGATGACCCTTGGACTTGCAAGTTAGTGAAAAGGGTAGTGTTCATGAAGGAATGAAAAAGATGCGTAGAGTTTTGAATTATACCTATGTTGTGCAATGGAATTTCAAGAATTATTTTGCAAACCTTTTTTCCTTTACATGGTAGCATTTTCTTGTGGAACAGCTGGCTCATTCATATTATAACCTTGCACAATCTTATCATAGCAAAGGTGATATGACACTGTTGGTCGCTACTACTTGGCATCACAAGGAAACAAATACATCAACAATAAAAAATGAGGAGGTCGAGCCACAACCTATGTGCTTTTCTCAAAATCTCAAGTCATATGCAATAGAGATAGAAAATCATGACATAAGTGAAGAACAAGGGTTCTAATACCTACAAAATGTACATAAGGCCACATCGATTCTTCTATATTTCCTATAGAAAAATGCTTGAAATGTGCATTTGAAACACATAGCCATGGTGTAGAAATGCCAAGAGAAATACATGAAAGAGTCATAGAGGGATAAAGAAACAAAGATCCTTGTTTTGTTTCCTCTTCCACAGAAAAACTCATTTGCACAGAGAATGAAAACTAATGCAAAGCTTCAGAATGTAGATCACACATGAAAAAAAAAATTGTGCTATTTCTTGCATTTTTTGAGCTTGAAATGGGTTTAATTCATAGAAATAATGAAGGAAATGGTGCGGCTCTACAGGAAAAGGCTTACCCCAGCTCAATTTTGATAATTTTCACACAAAATCCACCATGGAAGTCGCCTCATAGAGCTCCAAGAAACTCTATGTCGACAACCAAGAAAACTCCAGAAGCTCGATGTTACAAATGAATGCCTTTGAAAATGATTTGCATCATTTTTGTTGCTAGGGTTTTTATCCTAAGTTTATGCCGACAAGTGACTAAGGCATTTTTTCCTTTTCATTTTTATTTTTTTTGCAAATGAACTAATATACCCCATGCTTAGTTCACTTCCTAGTGAATTCATGTATGTCCCCTTGTATATGTCGAGCTTAGAAGTCCTTTAGAACTTAGAATTTTTTTCTTTTGACTTCCCACATGGTCTGAGCTATAGGTGTTATTTTGCATTCACTCTGAGATGTAAATGTAGACACCTAAAAATGGTATGGAGAATCTAATTAATTAAAAATGATTTATTTGATTAATTAATCTTAAATTCATCTACTTAGTAAATAAATAGAAATATTTATTTATATTAAGTTCATTATTAATTCTTCTATTTTTCTCCTAATTAAATAAACAAAATTAAAAACTTTGTTTTATTTAATTATTATCATTTTTTATCATATTATTTCTCTCTTAATTAAATAAACAAAATTAAAACTTTGTTTTATTTTATTATTATTATTATTACTTCTATCATAAATTAAATACACAACTTAAATAATTTGTGTTATTTAATTACCTCATCACATTTCTTCTTAATTAAATAAAGATATTCTAAAATCTTTTATTTAATTATCATTTTCCTTTTCTTTTATTTTTAATAAACAAACCCTATAGTTTGATTTATTAAATTATTCAATCCTCTTTTTGCTAAATTTAAATAAATTAAAATTATTTAAATTTATGCATAAATCATTTACCACTATTCACTCACCAATAAAATTAAATTTTCAAAATCTAATCAATTCTACTGTCATTCATGGGAAGAGCTTCGGGGACAAACCTGCAGGAAATCCTCCCAATCTTCTTCCAACCACCTTCCCTCTCATCTTGCCTGGTGTTTTCATGGGGAGGAACAATCCTTCATGATCAGCTCCACCTTCTCATCCCATGCCATTCAATTCTCCAGATTGAATCCCAGCCTCTTATCCCGTATCCCTGTGCAAATGTGCTGTCGTGAAAGCTATAAATACAGCTCTTTGGCTATAGGAAATGGATCCTAACTTGTGCAATCTTACTCTGCAGGTTTTCCAAGCATCCAAGCAATCAAGCAATCAAGCATTCCAGCATTCATCCAACATCCATCCAGCATTCAACATTTGCAGTCATGGCTGCCATTACAGTAGTTTTATCATTTAATCATATAGGAATAGAATAGTTTAATTCTCATTCTCTAAGTGTCATTTCAATAGTCTAATTAGCTTCTAAAATCTGAGATCAAAGTAGATTAGAGAGATCTTTAGAGTTAGAGAGCAATAGGACATATTTCCAAAGATTTTTAGTTTAAATTAGTTTAAATTTCTTAAATCTTAGATGCAATGTCTTATTTAGAGGTGTAGAAGCATGTTTAGATGGTTTAAATCATTCCTACGCTTACATTTTGGCACCCACCGTGGGGCCTAACCCCATATTCTACTTAATTTTTGAGAAAAGTGTCTTACAGGTACCAGCGTGATAGTTTTCGTGGAACCGTGACTTTTTATAGTGCACTGGTTGGATTCTATAGCGCTCTGGTGGTCGGTTCTAGCGCGCCCGTCATATGTTTTAGCGCACTGATGGTCTGTTTTAGCGCGTAGATCTTCTGTTGTAGCGTGTCACTCAATTGTTTTAGTGCGCCACGTCACTATTTTAGCACGTCGATCTACTGTTTCAGCGCCTTGACTCTTTGTTTTCAAAATCATTTTTTAAAAATTTGGATCCGATGCATCCGTGGCCAGATTTTGTTTTTGTCTATTTTTGGTTAAAATTTATCAATCCTAGGACAAAAAATGGATTAAAATTTACTAATCCTACGATAGCAAATGGATAAAAATTGATCAATCCTAGGATAGAAACTTTACAATTTCTTGTGGGATTAAAATTGAACATCATGCTTTTTATGGAGCAATATCTCCATATAGATTAGCTAATTTGTCCTTTTGGGTTTTTAAAAGTGAACAAAATTTCTCTCCTGTGATTGGGTGATAGGTTTAGGCTCTCCCCTTCACTGGGTGCATCAGAATACCAGACTCACTTTTATTTACGCATTTTTAAAGCTTTTTAAAACCTTTAGATAGGCCTGCCGTAGTGGGAAAAAGTACTCACCCTACGGGAACGACCTGAGTGGGGACAACCAAAAGCCATGGTATTCCAACCCACTTAAAAATTTATGTGAATTTGGGGAAACCCTCTTTCAACGGAAGTGTGCAGGATAACCATCCCCAAAATATTTGTTCTAAAGATTGGGAGGTCTCTCAAGGGAGTTTATCCATTTGCCGCTTTGAACGGAAACCCTATCTAATAACCTAGAAATAGAAGCACGCTTGTCAGTTTCTAAACATTGTAATTCTCGGTGGTGCAGGGGCGGGGAAGAATCTACCCTCAAGCACTCACCATATAATTGCCAAGGACTGTTTGCTCAGGGGATCCGGTATCCACTTCTGTCACTCTGAGTACGCACTTGGAAAAGACAAAAACACGGGTGCCCTCTAGGGGGTGACATGGCTGTGTGAGTCGACGCAATTCCAAGCTGTGGGCCGTTCGAGTATATAACGATGACCTTTTGTCTGTAGGAGTGAGTCTATCTGAAGTGTCTTATTTGTTATAAACTAGTGAAAATCAAGAAGAATCATGCTTGATTCTTAAGAACATACACTATCTGTTTAGATTCTAGGATTTTAAAGTCAACCATTCTATTCTTGCTTGTTGTGTTTTCTCTCATTAAATTCAGATAAGATCATCACAAAAATCTTCAAAATCAAAACACTTGTGAAATTCTCATGATTCGAGATTGGATATCCACCAAATTTGTCAAGAAATCTCTTGTCAAACGAATCAGAAAGCCAAAGAAAACACTTACATACAAACAACTTCTGAGAAAGCAATGATTTTTATATCAAAGCAAGAAAGTTCTACTCCAACATAGGACTTTTATTCATAGGTATCACGATTTCTCTAGAGGTTATACAGATGACTATGTTGTAGCTCCCTTAGATTCATAAGCATTTTATCAAAGAAGGGCTCTTAGGCAACACCACAATCACAGTCAAAGGATTCGTTCAGAATACATCCCACAACCAGCCATACAATACGATACCAGACCAAGTGAGTTTCATAGAATAAGATAGTTTTCTGTCTTAGCACCCCATAGTTCTGTTATAGCGCGTCACTGGTCTGTTTTAGCACTTTGGGTCTCTATTCTAGGGCGTCCCTGCTCTATTTTAGCGCTTTAGGTCTCTGTTATAGCGCGTCCTTGCTCTGTTTTAGCACTTTAGGTCTCTGTTATAGCACGTCACTGGTTTGTTTTAGCGCTTTGGGTCTCTATTCTAGCGCATCACTCCTCTGTTATAGCGCACACCAGCTCTGTTTTAGCGCTTCGTGTCTCTGTTTTAGCGCTCTGGAAAGTCAGAAAAAAAAATACAGAGTTAGTAAGACAGTTTGTCAGTTTTCCCATGTGAGGAACAAGGTTTTCATCAGTCCAAAACATTTTTTTCCATAGTCCAAAACACTTGAATCATACAAAAAGAAAACTTTACTATTATGCTTAGGTCTTGAAACATCTTGCAAAGTGTCCTTATCACTAAATCTGAGATTTTTTGTGTCAAAGTTTCCCTATCAAGGATTTTTATCATCCTTCCATCATGAAACTAGACACTACTAAATCATATTTAAAAAAAAAAAAAACCTTGACACTTATCCAATCAAAAACCCAAGAACAAAGTCTAGAGTAAAACTTTAAACATTTGTATGCCTATTTTCACATGAGTAGCATATCAAAGACAACAACAAGAAGAAAATGAAAGAATAGCAGCCATGGCTAAAGAAAAGCCTTGGGAACGATATAGCAACACTGATCCTCTCACTAATTCACAAGAGAAAGAAATAACTGTAGAAGAAATCGAGAAAGTTCAACAAGACCCTCATTTCCATAAATTTATGGAAAAGATGCTAGAGCAAGATATGGAAAAGTATCTTCTACTATTAGCTGACAAAGGTGCTAAGCTTCCTAAAGACTTTGATGTCAATCAACTCAAGGAAACAACCACACCCTAGACAACTAGTATGGAAAATCCAAATCAAATAGATGCTTTGACAAAACAAATCCAACAATTACAATTACAGTTCCAAAATATCGAACAAGGGCCAACAAAAAGATATTCCTTACAAGACATTTGCCCTTATCCATTCGACCTAGGCATTAACATGATACCATTTCCATGACATTGTGAATACTCGACGTACAACAAATACAATGGAAGAACTGATCCATTTGATCATGTACGGGAATTTTGAGCCATGAGCATAGAGTTCGCACACTAGGACTCTTACTTACTACGATTATTTCCAAGAAGCTTAGGAAACACTTGCATGGAGTGGTTTCCTAAATTGGAACTCGGGATCCAATCTTTTGAAGAACTGATCAATAGGTTCATAACACACTTCTCATTCAACATCCAACATGGGGTGACCTTAAAAGAACTCTACAACACCAAACAAGCAAAGGGTGAAAAGTTTCTTTCCTTTCTCCAACGATGGAGAAGACTATTTGCTAAATACCCTAGATCTATTCCTGAAGAGGAGAAGATAGAGATGTTCATTGATAACTTAGTGGATGACATGAATTACAGATTGGACTTACAATGTCCATCTACATTTGAACAAGTTATCGAAAAGGGGATCAAAATCGAAGAGGCTCTAATCAAAAGAGGAACAATCAAACACTTCATTGAAGGTTCAAACAATAACAATTCCTCTAACAACAACGAAAAGCCAAGATTTTGGCAAAATAATAAGAATATTGATACCATGATCGATACACACACATCTAAACCAGTATTCACCTTGACGCCAACCACTACAAACAAACAAAACAATGGTCTTAATGTCAAACAAAGTAGTGATCAAGGAAATAATCAAAACAGTGGAGAAACAAAAACCCAATCATTCCAATGACCATCCAATAAACGAAAATTCACGCCATTAGGACAATCATTGGAATCAGTCCTCAAAGAAATTTTAGACGAAAAACTCATTCAAGTACAAGAGGCTAGAAATTGGGACCCTCAAGTCAAACCATCATGGTGGAATGACTTGCATTACTGTCACTACCATCAGAATAAAGGCCACATGACTGAAAATTGTTGGCAGTTAAAACATGCGGTTCAAGACCTCATAGATCAAAAGAAATTATTTGTAGAGGGGTACCAAACAAACAAAGATCATACAACATTCAAAAATCCTCTACCCAATTATCAGAAGGGAGAATCCTCTTTCGTAAACACCAAAGGTATGAATGTCGGTTATGTTTATGACACAACAATCCTTTGTTTTTCTGTTGCCAAAGAGGATGAGGAGTTATGCAATCAAATCAATCAAAACAATGATATTACATCTACTAATTTGGTACAACATATGGAAAAATCTAAAAACCAAATTAACGTAATCACACTCAAAGGGAAACAAGAGTACCAACCGGTTAATGCCACAACAAGGGCACAATCCAAAGTTATATTGAAAGGAGCATCATTATCATCCCCATCTATGGATTCTCCCTCTAATCAATATAATCTCATTGATCAATTATAGAAAATACCGGCACAAATATCCATCTTGGAACTTCTAAAGATTTCCCCATCACATAAAGAGGTTCTTGAGCAAGCTCTTGTATCAACGACGGTACCTAACAATTTGGATGTATGTCAATTCCAAGCTATGGTGGGACATCTATCTGCACCTCATTGCCTTTCATTTTCCGAACATGATGATGTATCACTCACCCATCCACATAATTTTGCCCTTCACATTGAAGTCCTCATCCATAAAGACCGTGTAAAGCGTGTCCTGATAGATGGAGGGGCTGGTTTAAATATTTGTACCTTAAAGTTGATTCGTGCATGAGGATACTTAGATGAAGCCATTGATACAAGGAGAAAAATCACAATCAAAGCATATGATGAGGAAGAAAGATCTTCTAAAGGATTGATCATATTACCCATTCAAGTGGGACCTATTGTCCAAAATGTGGTTTGTCAAGTCTTAGATAGGGAACTGACATACAACATACTGTTGGGACGTCCTTGGATTCATGATATGCAAGTAGTACCTTCCACCTATCATCAGTGCCTGAAATTTCCCATCAATGGATAGGAGGTAACAATCACAGCAGACTATAATGACACCCAAGCTTGTCATACATTGAAAACATCTCAGGATACATTGATACCTCACAATAGAGAAGTTAGCACATCAGATTCATCTAAACATCAAAACTTCATATCAAAGTGGCTTCCAAAACAACAAAAATCACAAGAGATCAGGGTGACACAATCTAACCCTTCAGATGCTGAAGAACAATTGGCTTCACTCTCACACCAATTCACCAACAAAGTACATATAAGTAACAAAGGAATAAGTGAATATGGTGTCAGACACTCTTTCCATCTATCACAGATGTTACCCTCCTTACAAACGTATGGACAACCATCTACAACCACCCAAAAATCAGCACAATCTACAATGGCATTAGATGGAAGATTTGTAAAAGCTGGGAACTTAGATGAAGAATCAGAAGATAAGGCCATACTAAATTGGCTTTATAGGGATGAGGAAGCTTCCACTTATACGAGTAATATCATAGAAACAAATCAATATGGAAAAGGAAAAACTATTCTGGAGAGGATGGGATATTCAGGACAGGGACCTCTTGGGTTAAGGAAACAAGGCATAACAGAACCAATCCAGCCACTCACGCTCCAAAATAAGGATAAAACTAGACTAGGATATACAACAGAACAAGGATCTCTTGACCGAGGGAAACAAAGTGTAACGGAACCAATCCAAGTTCTCACAATTCAACAAAATGGCAAAGCTGGACTAGGATACACAGAAGAAGCAAGAGCAGAACTCACCAATAAAACTAAGGAGCATATTCTTCAAAGGAGAGAAAACTTTGAAATAGATTCAAATGAATATGAGCGGGACAACTTATCAGATGTTTCCTATGAAGATATTCAGATCAATGTTGTCAAAAAGTATACCCCCAAACGTGAGGAGGGTCAAAGCTCGAGTTTTAATCCTATTGTCTTTGAAACACAAGATTTCGATGACTCAAGTGAAGATGAATGAACATCAATTGAGATAAATAATGTGGAAGAAAATACCTTCGTAGGCCTCGACATAACCACTAACAACCTGGACGACATTTCTGTCTGAGCTTTCACAATCGCTGACCTCAACCCATCTAATGATTCATTGCCTTTACTACATCCCGAGCTTATCAAGTGGGAACCTCAACACCGCATCAATCTTCCTGTTTTTGACAATGACTTCGCTATTATTAACTACCTTTGCTGTGAAGAATCTGATACTTGTTCTACCAATACTTCTTTTGATGATGCTTTTAGGTAGGAGGATGCCAAGCCTTTCAGTTGCAAAAGTATGGAAATAAATAATGGATCTAATGGTGAAAACCATTCTATGGCAGTATTTGATCCTAAAATAGTAAAAACAAAGAATGCATCCAATGGTGAAAACCTCATTGAGGCACCAAAGGATGAAAGGCTTGACATCCTCCCACAACATTACCATGAAAGATCATCAGTATTGATAGAACCCACATAGTCTATTGATATTGGCACAGCAGAGAAAGTAAGAATACTACACCTGGCAGCATCCATGACAGATACAGAAAAGCCAGATTTTATCAAATTCTTTGAAGAACGATGCATCAATTTTGCTTGGTCATATTCTGACATGCCAGGCCTGGACACAGATCTTATTATGCATCACTTATCTTTACCATCTGGCACTAAACCAGTAAAATAGAAACTAAGAAAAATGCATCCACATGTTGCATTATTGGTAAAAAATGATTTGAAGAAACTACTAGATGTTGGATTTATCAGATCTATTGATTATGCTGAATGGATATCCAACATTGTACCTGTTTCAAAACCAGATCACACCATTAGAATATGTACTGATTTCTGGGATTTAAATAGAGCATGTCCAAAGGATGATTTTCCTTTGCCAAACATAGACATGATTGCAGATCTAACAGCTGGCCACCAAATGTTGTCACTCATGGATCGATTTTCAAGATACAATAAAATCAAAATAGCTCCCAAAGACCAAGAAAAGACAACATTTACATGTCCATGGGGCACCTTTTGCTGGAACGTCATGCCTTTTGGGTTAAAGAATGCAGGAGCTACATACCAGTGAGCCATGACAACAATCTTCCATGACATGATGCACACCTTCATGGAAGACTATGTGGATGATATCTTAGCCAAATCTCACACCAGGGAAGGACATCTAGAAATACTTGCCAAAATATTTGACAGGTTGGAGAAATTTAAAGTCAGATTAAATCCTAAGAAATGTGCCTTTGGAGTAACATCAGCAAAACTCCTTGGATACATAGTTTCTACAAAAGGAATTGAAGTAGATCCAGCAAAAGTTAAAGCCATTGTGGAAATGCCACCTCCTAAGAATATCGATACATTAAGATCTCTACAAGGCCGACTACAGTCCATCAAAAGATTCATCTCTCAACTAGCAGATCCGTGTCATCCATTCAACCATCTTTTGCATAAAAATGTGTCTTTTAAATGGGATGAACAGTGTGAGAATACTTTCAATCAAATCAAGCATTATTTAATAACACCACCAATCTTGGTGCCACCCAGTGAAGACAAGCCATTGTTGCTATATATTGCAACAACAGATATTTCTTTAGGAGCCTTGCTGGCACAAGAGGATAGAGAAGGGAAGGAACAGGCAATATACTATATCAGCAGGACACTCAATGGACATGAAGTAAACTACACCTTCATTGAAAAATCATGCTTAGCAGTAGTATTTGCAACAAAAAAATTATGACACTATATGCTCACTCACACTGTCAAGCTCGTTGCAAAAATTGATCCCCTCAAGTATTTACTGAGCAAAGTAGCTTTAATAGGAAGGTTGGAAAAGTGGGTCATGCTCCTTAGTGAGTTTGATATTCAGTATGTTGAAAGGCGAGCTATCAAAGGACAAGTCATTGCCGACCAATTAGCAGAAGCTCCATTGTTAGACTGTCATCCTATGACCATGGAATTTCCTGATGCAGATATCCTCAACGTTACAACACAACCATGGCAACTCTACTTCGATGGATCCTACACACAACATGGATCAGGGGAAGGAATTTTATTTGTCACACCTCTTGGGCACACAATTCCATGATCTTACAGGCTTACCTTCCGTTGCACTAACAATGTGGCAGAATATGAAGCTTTAATCCTTGGAATTAAAGTGGCTATTGACTGGAAAATCACAGAACTACAAGTGTATGTAGACTCTTAGTTAATCATCTATCAAGTCAACAATGATTACCAAACTAAGGATGACACACTAATTTTATACAAGAGAGTAGTAGATGATCTAAAGAAATACTTCATAGAAATCAAATTTGAGCAGATACCAAGATCAAAGAATAAAGTAGCAGATGCCATGGCCACAATAGCATCTCTTCTACAAATGCCTGAAACACAAAATCGTTATCGATTTATTGTGGAACAAGTGTCAAATCCTGCATATGCAAATCCCAAATCCCAAACCATAAGCCTTTTGGATAGTGCCCAATCTTCCATTTATGAAGACATTTATACTTATCTAAAAGATAATATCTTATCGCCAGATCTTTCTCGCAACCAAAAGCGCAACTTCATATGCCAATCTGCCAAACATACCATTATTGCTGACACCCTTTACCGTCGAGGCCTAGATGGTACTATCTTTGCGTTGTTTAGAACATAACGAATATGCTTATGCTTTACATGAGGTCCATGAAGGAATTTGTGGTACACATTCAAGCGGATTGTCTTTAGCCAAGAAACTCCTTCATTTGGGGTATTACTGGCCGCACATGGAGCAAGAATCTTACCAGTTTGTTAAGAGATGCCAAAAATGTCAAATTCATGGCAATCTTATACATGCACCAGCACAGGAGCTCCATCCATTCACAATTACATGGCCTTTTTGTCAGTGGGGTTTGGACTTGGTAGGGAAAATTAACCCATCTTCATCTAATGGACGTAAGTTCATTATCACCGCAACATAATATTTTACAAAATGGGTGGAAGCAGTTCCCTTAACCACAATCACTGGGAAGCAAATATCATCTTTCATACTTAATTATCTCATTTGTAGATATGGGATACCCCAGTCAATCATTACAGTTAATGGCAGGCCTTTCAAGAACCAAGACGTCCAAGAGTTGTGTGAAAAGTTCCACATCCAACATCGCTTTTCAACCCCGTATTACCCTCAAGGTAATGGACATGCAGAAGCTTCAAACAAAACAATCCTAAAGATTCTCAAGAAGACTGTAAATGAGGTAGGACGTGATTGGCATGTTCAACTTAACCCTGCTCTTTGGGCTTACAGGACTAGCATCGGAGCACCAACAGGAGCTACGCCATATGCTCTTGTCTATGGATCAGAAGCAATATTACCTATTGAGGTAGAAATTCCATCCCTTCGAGTTTCACTAAAGGGACTCATTTTAGATGAAGATTATAGGATCTCTAGACTTCAAGAATTAGAGCTACTTGATGAACGTCGACAACAAGCTGTTAATCATTTGACAGCCTATCAACAAAGAATGTCTAGGAACTATAATCATAGGGTTAAACCTAGAGTCTTCCAGATCAGAGACTTGGTCTTATGAGAAAACCCTAGAAATCAAGCAGACAGAGAAAAGAAGGGAAAACTTGAACCTAACTGGATAGGGCCTTATGTCATAATATCAGTCTATGGATCAGGAGCATACCGATTGTCTACACCAGAAGGAGATATGTTGGAAGAACCCATGAACAACATTCAACTTAGGCGATTCTATACTTGAGGACACCTAGTGCATGGTCAGTAAGGTTGTCTTGACAAAAACCTGGCAAACAGGCGTCATGATGACAGAAAAACAAAAAATATATATATATATATAAAAATAAAAAAAGAAAAAGAAAGAGGACACAATAAAAACAAGTGATGAAAACCTGGCAAACAGGCGCTACTTGTGATTTTCACCAGCTCTTCTATCTATTAGGTACAGTTTTGTTACGATTGTTTCCTTTCATATCATTTCCATCTATCATTTGGGAAATCATTATCACTATCCATATCATAGCAAGGATATCATGTTTTACCCTAGCTTGGGGGTAACATCCCGGTGTTAGTTGGTACAATGGACTTTCAACTTAAATGGAAAGGCAATCAAACATGACAACACCAAGTGACGATACTTGAAAAGTAATCCAAAAACATCAGAAACTCCATCAAAATCCAAAAACATCAGAAAATCAAAATCCAAAAACATCAGAAAATCCATCAAAATCCAAAAACATCAGAAAATCAAAATCTAAAAACATTAGAAAATCAAAATCCAAAAAAACATCAGAAAATCAAAATCCAAAAACATCAGAAAATTCATCAAAATAAAAAAACATCGGAAAATCCATGCAAAAACATTCATAAAATCGAAAACACAAAAATAGAGTCTACATCAGTCAGAAAGTGGAGTCTGTGTCAATCGAACTACGTGGTCTCTACATGTATAACGTAGGCAAGACTAATCTTTGATCAGTCCCCGAGACCCCTAGGATAGGTCTTTAGGTTAGTTCTTTGGTCAAACGTCTGAGAATATCATTAGCACACACATTTCAACATCGATGATCTAATTTGAATAATGATTTGAAAATACATTAAGTAGAATTTGAATTGTTGTACTTTTTATTTTATCATTTTGCTTATCATTTCTTTGGAGCTACTCGATGATGTATTAAACTAGAGAAGCAAGGAAGGAGAATGATACCTTTTCTTTGTTTGCTATTTGTGAGTTAGTCATTATTATTTTGTGAATTGTCACGGGAAGTGCTCTACCAAGTATCATGGATGACATTCCGATTCACTTAAGAAAATGATTAATTCTTGTCTGTTTACGCAAGAAATGCTCAGGTCATCATTGGCCTATCTTATACCTTGATGCTTGTGTTCGCTTGCAATATCAAATATCATGAAAGAAATACTCAGGTCATCATTGGTCTATCTCATATCATTGATGCTTGTATTCGCTTTCAACATTTTAAAAGCTCAGTGATGATACAAAGCAAAATAAAAAGATTGTTGAAATGACACTTAGGTTTGCATTTATAAAATAGGTTTTTGCATGGTAAACATAGATTGCATTCATAATAATACATCTGTAGAGTATTGATTACACAAGTTACAAAGATTCATTTGCAAAGAATGTTATCTTTTCTTATTACAGATTGAGTATACTTGACAAATACAATTTTCATAATGACATGCATATAAAATCATTTCTTCATCTCATCATAAATTTCACAATAAACATCTCATTTCATGACATCATATACACGTTATGTTAGATCATTCATTTACATCTCATCACATTGTCATTATCATGTAGTTGCAAAATCATCATTCATTGCATACATATAGAAGGAATTTTACATCATTTTATCTATCACACATCATTTCATTTACATCTCATTCTATCTATCACATATCACATATTCATACATTACATTTTCATCCATACATCATTCATTTATATCTCATTCTATATTACATTTCATCCATATGTCATTCATTTACATCTTATTCATCCATACATCATTCATTTATATCTCATTCTATATTACATTT
Source organism: Sequoia sempervirens (assembly GCA_007258455.2). Classification (NCBI taxonomy): domain Eukaryota; kingdom Viridiplantae; phylum Streptophyta; class Pinopsida; order Cupressales; family Cupressaceae; genus Sequoia; species Sequoia sempervirens. The sequence goes on from VDFB02271358.1 coordinate 903,256,779, forward strand.
CATCCATATGTCATTCATTTACATTTCATTATATACATCATTCATTCACATCACATATACATACATCATTTCATTTACATCTCATTTTATATATCATGTATCACATATCCATACATCACTTTATCTATCACATGACATCTCATTACATTCATCATTCATTTACATCTCATACATTACATTTCATTATATACATCATTCATTTACATCACATATCCATACATCATTCATTTACATCTCATTTTATATATTATGCATTGCATTTCATGGAGAAAAAAAATACATCATCAATATCATATCACATCATCATTAATGCATCTATACAATCTAGTATAATAAATCATCATAAAACATAAAAATTAAAATGCATCCATCACATAAATCATGTAGAACACATAATAGATCAATCGAACTGCTGCACATATATATCTCATCAAATGTCAAGTATACAATGAAGTCTGAAAAGGATAAAAATAACATCATATCAAAAATGGCTGTATATATCTCTTGAAGGGTACACAAATGATCTCAATTGGTACTCGCACCAGAAGGAGTAGGTCTCACACCAGTATCATGACCACCACCAGATGTCCCAGGATCTCTTGGATCTCTCAGATCTCTCGAGAGAGGATGTGTCACGCCTCTACTCACTGTCCTTGAACGAGTCCTCTCTGAGCGAGACTGGGCATAACTGACTCTCTGCTCTGGGGGGCAGAGCTCTTGATAACGGCTCCTATAAAACTCAATCTCAGCACCTGCCCGCATAGCCTCTCGCATGTAATCTGCCACAGAGGTCCCATCTGCCACTCTCTGCAATCTCTCTGCAGTAGCCTGTGCTGTCTCTGCTGCCTGTCTAACAATATCTCGCTCTACAGTCAAGGCTGTGATTTGTGCCTGGGAAGTGGTCAACTGTGCTCGTACACCTGCTAGCTAAGCCTGTACTGTCACTGCTGCCTGTATGGCCTCATCTCTCTCACCAATCAAAGAGGTAATCTATGTCTGTACAGTAGCTAGCTGTACTTGCATCTGGCCCTGCGTCTATGCTAATAATCCCTGCACCTGTGATAGCTATCCCTGTAAAGTCTGAACCTGCACACGTAAACCTGTAATCTCTGATTGCTCTACTGAAGAGGAAGCAACAGCCTGCCTCTTATGAGGTGCACTAGTCGATGGCTCTGGGGTACCTGCTACACTCGGTCTCCCCCCATCTCTACCATCATCATCACTACTATCATCACTGCCATCCTCACTGCTATCATCACTCTCATCACTGTCACTCTCCTTGCTACCCTCCATGTCCACATCTACATCCTCCTCTCTCCTCTGTCTCTGACCACCCTGACCACCTCCTGTAGCTACTGGTACTGGTGCTGGTGCTGGTACTGGCTCATCTGGAATGGTAATACGAGGAGGAGGGTGTAGAGTCAAATACTATCCATACTCGAGAGTAATGGGTGCTTCAACAATGTCTTGTCGCATATCCCATGCCGATGGCTATAGAGCACGATAACCCTCAACAAGTGCCCCATAAGGCAAGCACAGACTCCAATCACTGGCATCTACTTGTCATTGTCCATAATGTGCTACTCCCTGAGGCATACACTGAACAATCCCATACTGCCTATAGATGCGACGAAACAGGAATCGCTCCAAAATCCTGGGGCTCTTCCCGATCAAATACATTGAATCGGCCAAAAATCCCAACTCGATATCATCATCATCCTAGTCATCACAATCTAAATAGGGATGCCAGGTCACTGTCTCCACATAATCAAGAATCTGCCTCCAATAATCTAGCTTACCCATCATATGATGGGTAGGCCTGCCTCTATAGCAAAACACATAAGGTCTCATCGCTGGTCTCGATAACACCGGCATGGGACGCGTAACAACAATATGCTCCCATGCCCATACCTGAAGAAGTGTAGCTCCCGCCGATAAACTGCTACCTCTAAGGTACACGATCCAGTGTAAATCATGATATAGCTGAGCAAGCATACACATGCCCCAAGCATATCTCATCCTGTGGGCCACCATACCCTCTAATACCCGACCCCATCCAAGAGATAGACCCTTTGACCTCTTATCAGGACAAAGGAATCCACTAATAAAGCCGGCCAAAACTGAAGGAAGTGGAGCATATGAATCATAGATCTCTACCCATGGAACCCACTCTCCTGCAATATGGGGATCCTGAAAAACTCTCCGCATAGACTCTACCCCACCAACCTCCTCTGAACCATGCACGACAATCTCCCCAACAAAAGGAATGCGAAGAATATGCCATACGTCCTCTGGCGTCACGATCATCTCGCCAGTAGGTAAGTGGAAGGTGTTATAGTCACTATGCCACCGCTTTGCTAAAGCTGTCAGTAGACCCCTATTAAGTCTAATATGGGGCATATCCAGTAATGAGGCTAAACCACAATCGGTAATATGCTGCCTCTCATCCACTGAAAGTCATGGTATCATATCAAAAGGCTAGGGGAACTGCTCTCGCACCTGGATATTATCTAAATGCTCCTGTTATCATACAAAAAGAACATTTTAATCAGACTATCAAACATCATGAGGTCATTAATTACTAAAAATTATACTTTACCTATCAAACGATCAATTTATCAAGAAGGAACCCTCATCTATCAATCAGGTTCATTCCTTCAGAAGTTTTAATTATTCCTCGCCTATCATGAGGGTAATTATTATCAATCAATAGATCTCGCTCATCATGAGATTTTTTACCATTTATTTAGTCATGATCAAACTAAAATAGATGGAATCAACAACAAATCGATGAAATAAAAATCAAAGTGCACAATTTTTCATCAATCTATACGTCCAAGCGCTACAAAATCCTCCTGACGTGCTACAAAATCTACCTAAAGTGCTATTTCTGGTGGCACGCTACAAAATCCTACTGATGCGCTACAAAATATACCTAAAGTGCTATTTCTAGTGGCGCACTACAAAATCCTACTGAAGTGCTACAAAATTAAACCAACGCGCTAAAACTCTAACGCTCTAGCCTAATCTATGGACGCACTACAGATTTCAGTTGGCGCGCTAAAACTCTAATGCGCTAAAATAGATTATCGACACGCTAAACAGCGTTTACCAGGCGCTAAAACGCTAAAAAACACGTGAAAACTGAACTAAAAAAGTATGAGCATGAATTATGAGGAGGATTTGGGGTACGTACAGGAGGTCCGTAGTCGGACGGACGCTGGTGACGTCGCACACGCTCGAGTTGCTGGGTGTGGTAAGGGATCGACATCCTGATGCTCTAGCACTCTAAGGGTCTCTATCACAAGATTGTCAAAGTCAAATGCACAAATGATTTTTGAAAATGACCTTTTGAGCTTTTATAGGTTATTTTTGTGGGATTTTCATGGGATTTATTTATTTTTCCTTCTGAGGAATTAATTCTCATCTATCACAGGGGCAGTTTTGGACAATTTTGTCAGGAGATAAATTGTTTCTTCATCAAATCATCAAAAAAATCATCAAATCATCATAAAAATTCATAAAAAATCCAAAATTCATCAATTTATCTCCCGTGGGGGCATATATCGCTATCATTTCAAAATTCAACATCTGGGGAAAATCAGGGGCATATTTTAAACTTTTCGTCAATACTGGCAGCTGAGGCAAAAACATTCTTTGAAGCAACACGTAAATACATCACTTCAAAGAGGGGAAAAATGTAGACACCTAAAAATGGTTTGGAGAATCTAATTAATTAAATACGATTTATTTGATTAATTAATCTTAAATTCATCTACTTAGTATATAATAGAAATATTTATTTATATTAAGTTCATTATTAATTCTTCTATTTTTCTCCTAATTAAATAAACAAAATTAAAAATTTTGTTTTATTTAATTATTATCATTTTTTATCATATTATTTCTCTCTTAATTAAATAAACAAATTAAAAACTTTGTTTTATTTAATTATTATTATTACTTCTATCATAAATTAAATACACAACTTAAATAATTTGTGTTATTTAATTACCTCATCACATTTCTTCTTAATTAAATAAAGCTATTCTAAAATCTTTTATTTAATTATCATTTTCCTTTTGTTTTAATTTAATAAACAAACCCTATAGTTTGATTTATTAAATTATTCAATCCTCTTTTTGCTAAATTTAAATAAATTAAAATTATTTAAATTTATGCATAAATCATTTACCACTATTCACTCACCAATAAAATTAAATTTTCAAAATCTAATCAATTCTACTGTCATTCACGGGAAGAGCTTTGGGGACAAACCTGCAAGAAATCTCCCAATCTTCTTCCAACCACCTTCCCTCTCATCTTGCCTGGTGTTTTCATGGGGAGGAACAATCCTTCATGATCAACTCCACCTTCTCATCCCATGCCATTCAATTCTCCAGATTGAATCCTAGCCTCTTATCCCGTATCCCTGTGCAAATGTGTTTCCATGAAAGCTATAAATACAGCTCTTTGGCTACAGGAAATGGATCCTAACTTGTGCAATCTTACTCTGTAGGTTTTCCAAGCATCCAAGCAATCAAGCAATCAAGCATTCCAGCATTCATCCAACATCCATCCAGCATTCATCCAGCATTCAATATTTGCAGTCATGGCTGCCATTACAGTAGTTTTATCATTTAATCATATATGAATAGAATAGTTTAATTCTCATTCTCTAAGTGTCATTTCAATAGTCTAATTAGCTTCTAAAATATGAGAGCAAAGTAGATTAGAGAGATCTTTAGAGTTAGAGAGCAATATGATAGATTTCTAAAGATTTTTAGTTTAAATTAGTTTAAATTTCATAAATCTTAGATGCAATGTCTTATTTAGAGGTGTAGAAGCATGTTTAGATGGTTTAACTTATTCCTACGCTTACAATAAACATTTGACTAAGTGATATTGTTATAAATTACTTAGTTAAGTGTTGCTTAAATGCAAAATTGATGAAATGTAAAAACATTATTTAAGTGATGTTAATATTATACATCACTTTAGTAGTGTTTTGTATATGCAAGATAGAGGTGTGTTGAACACACCAAAATTATAAGTCAAAATAGTTTGGAGAAATGGTTGAATAATGACGACTTGTGCCAAACATGCGGAAATTATGTGGGTTATTTTTGACTGGGTTTTTAGAGGGAAGGAGAACATCTAGGAGCAGCTTCTCATGCTTTTATTGTGGGTAAGGTCATGGCTTGACTTTTTCTTCACTTTGGAGACATTTTAGAGAGGTTTTGGGGGCTATTTTAAGGGTTTTTTGGCTATACACGATCGAGAAGCTTCTAGAAGTATATGTGTGGGGAAAGCTTCAAAAAAACATAAGTAACTTCAAACATCAGTTTTGAAGGGAGTTCGTTCTTTTTCCAATAGTATTGTAACTCATTTTTGGAGTTTTCTTTCAACAAGAGACAATATTGTAACTCTTTTATAGACTTGTATAGCAGTTTACACCTTGGAGATAAATGAAGATAAGTAATTTTTCCTTCTTAATCTTCTATTCTATTATGTGCATTTGAGTGATTAATACAATTACTTGTGAATTTTCCTCATTCCTTGTCTTTGTGTCTCATTAGTATCACTTTTGTGTAGAAAGTATATGTATTTGTAGGCTATATGCTATGATAAATGCAATTGATTCAAGTTGTGAAAATAATTTTTTCGTTATAGGATTGTATGCATTAGGTCTTTCTTATGAAATAATTATGCAAAGCATATAAGTATTTGAGTTGTGCTTGTTAAGTTTGTTGTTGACTGAAACTGTGTGTATAAGTAGCTTTACAGGTTTTAGATAACGTTTAGGTGCATCACCATAGGAGTTTAGTTTCATTTCATGTTGCCTCCTTGTACCTTTTCCCAACAAGAAGTAGATTAGGTGAATATCTTAGGAGCCAACCTTCTCTAGATGTCCATTCCAAGTTTAGGCAACCCATAGGCCTAGGAATGTTCCCATGTTTCTTTGAAATGCTAAGTTCTACAACTTAGCAAGGGTGCAATTTTAGGAGATAACATTTTCCTCTGAAAACTAAGTTGAGAGCTTTGGCTCAGGGGGAGCATTAATGGAAAATCCTTTATCCCTATAAAATAAATGGTGCTTAATGCTTTAGCACATGGATATGACGTGAAGGTTGACATGGTTAACCTATTAAAGAAGACACCAGTGGAAAATATCTTGTTGCAAAAAATTACGAAGTAGTTGAAGGTGACTGCGTGTTGCAGTTAGGGTTCATCAACTTTATCAATTAAATCATTCATTGTGAATTAGGTCAATCTATAAAAGGGTTTATAAGTGATTTCACTTAACCAAAAATTCATTTACAACCAAGTATTTGAAGAGAGAAGAGCAAAGAGAAGCACTCCAGTATTCTTACACACGAAAACCCTAGCTGAAAGGTGATCAAAGGTATTTATAGTTGTGGACAAATATTTTGGCACCACAAGGCTCTCTAACATTTATAGTGTTTTTCATCTAAAAGGAGAGAGGTAGGAAAAAATGTGCAATTTCCCCACTCAATAATAATGCAAATATGAATGAAATATGCCTAAATTTAATCTACTAAATGTAATAAATTGATAAAAGATATTGATTATTAATGCAAAACTAATGAAATGCAAAATGAACTAACTATGCAAACAAACTGTAGTAGAAATGAATGAGACTAGAGAGGTGTACCTAGAAGCTAGAATGTGATGCAGAGAGGCTCTGGAATCCTATAGAATTTTCTATTGGATCCAACTAGGACACTTACTCCATGCTAGGCGACTTAGTCCTGTTTCAGGAAGATTCTATCTGAACAAGTTTCAGCCAAAAGGGTATCCAGAAATACAGAAAACACTTTTCAGGCCTAGTAGTGAGACTAATTCACCACAGCTAGCAACTTAGTCCACCTTTAGCTTTCGATAATTTTGAAGATGCAATTTGTAGCTCTCTGTTTGCACTTTGGTTCCTAACAGGTGTCCAGATCTGAATCTATAGAATTCAGTCTATAGGTGATGTCCAAGCTTCTTTTAGGGTTTTGTTGACTTTGAAAGAATTTGATGAAATGATGACACCTTTTAACACCTTGCTCTTTGACAAATCTGCATACAAGACCTACAAAACACACATGCAAAGAGAGAAAAAAGGGTTAAGGGTTAGTGAATAAGGGTTTTCGTAGGTCAAACCCCAATTTGGCAATCAAACCCTTGAAAATGAAATGAAATAGAAAGAGAATGATAAATGAACAAAATACAATGCTACAACTCACCAAACCCTTGATGTAGAAATTTGAACATATGCAAGTAGATGCTCCAATGAATGTATGTTTGATAATGTCTAGAATGCTTGAGAATGAATAAGTGGATGAATTAGAGAGTAAATGAATGTATAAATGTATTGAGGGTGAAAATGAGAGGAAACCCCTTTATTTATACTTGATTATACAAAATTCCTTGAAAATACCACATCACAGGCCGACCTCAAGGCACCAAAATTTTGAAATAATTTTAATTTTTGTGCCAAGTGGGACTAAGTCACCCAAGGTGGTGACGTGGTCCCACCAGGGAAATTTTAATGAGTGTAGGGAATTAAAATGTATTTAATGATGTTTAACTGGATTATTCTTCAAAACAAACTTAAGTAGGGCATGTAAGTGCATTAAGGGGCCATTTAAACATAAGAAATAGTCAAACTATTGATGATAAGCCTAGAAAAGCATGAAAGTTTATTACAACACTTTAGAACACTTTGAAATAAGGCTTGGTAAGTGATAAAAATGGGTTATTTAAGTGAATTATATTAATAAGGTCCTAGAAAAGTGTGAAATTGGGTTACAACACTTCACAAAACTTTTACAAGACATCATAAAGCTCTTAATGATTCACAAGGACCCAAGACCTAATGTGAATGTGTTGACCAAATTACAACATTAAATCAAGGCAAAATCAAGCCAAAATTGCAAGGAGGGCCTAAATAGGAAGAAGTAGAAGGGTTACTTTTCTATGTCCATAACAGTTATATATTGCCCTAATTTTTTTGAAAGTGTCTTGAAGTTCTTGAAATGCCTAGTCCATGAGTAATTGAGGTCTCAAAACAACCCTGATAAAAATTCAAGATGTATCCTAATAAGTCCATGGAGACTGGCCCGAACGATGCTACATACCGAAGATGCTAGAATTTACATTCATGTGAAGATGGAAGAATAATCAATCACTCAAGGTGAGGTGATGTGTGGGACAAGGAACTCAGCAAAGATGATTTCATGCTCAACCTAGAATTCCAAAGCTTTATGGAGAAAAAGCTCGATGTATGGTAAGGTTTCCCTAACTTTTTCCATGATGCATGGGTGAGGTATTCTCTAAGCTGAATTCATGATAGATTTTTGTGGTTGGATATGCCTAGAATGATTACAAGGAGGTAATTAGGGTTGTCACAAGCTTTTGCTCAATCAAACCAATTATGACATTGAAGTCTATAAAGAATGAATTTTTTATGGAGCTAACTGGTGCAAAGTATGATAAGAGAGCCTTGAAAATCAAAGACATTAGAAATCTGGTAATCAAGTATGTTGTAATGTTGATTGGCTAAAAATTTTACTTTTCTAACAAAGAGAACTTAGTATCTACCACTGTAATAAACACAACTTATGAGATGGTAGTAAATGGTGCAAACTTTGATTTGTGTGAGTTATTCAGGGAACAATTAATAGAGAACCTATAGAAGATAAAGCAATCAAAATATCCTTTCAAGTTCAGGAACAATTAATAGAGAACTTGTAGAAGATAAAGCAATCAAAATATCCTTTCAAGTTCAACACATTGATCATTTGTTTATTGTTTTACTTCTTGAGGGAGCTACCTAGAACAAAGAACATAGTTTGGTTGATGGATAAACGAGTAGAACATCAAATCAGAGAACACTTGAGAAGGATAGGTGATGTAGAGGTATATGATGAAGATCTATGGGGATTTTTCAAACTCTTTAAGAAGAATATGCAAACAAGAGAGAGGATTCCCTGAAGTATGGTGGAAAAGTATAAAAAATGACATTACCTTTCTAATTTCCATATACTATTGCATCATAAAGGTTGTTGAGCCTAGGATAGTATGGATCCCAAAAATGGGATATGAGATTACAAAAGAAGATATTGTTGGGATTGATGATTATTAGCTAAGTTAGCCTAGGGACACCTTTGAAGAGAGGTATGGTACAGATGAGGAGAAGTCCATGCAGGTACACATGGACCAAAGACAAAAAAAATAAAGAAGATTATTGAGAGGGTTACTTTACAAGTTGCAGAGATGGTGGGCCTGAAGAAGGAGGATATAAAGAAAGATAAAAGCTTATCAGGTTCTCTAGAAGGATCATTGAGTGTCAGGAGATCCAATAGTATAGCTACCACTCCTCTGGCTGCCCCAAATTTCTTTTGGACTAAGTCTATCATTAATGAGAAGATGAAAGAGCCTTCAAGGACTCTATTTAAGGAGAAGACAACTCTAGCAAAGTAGTAGAAAGTACCTGAGAAAGAAAATACCACTCTAGCAACACATCAAACATGCCCTATAGGAAGAAAAAAAATCAAAAGCTAGAAGAGAAAAAAAATTCAGTGCCAATGTGGATGAAGAAGAGGAAGAAGAAGAAGAAAATACAAAGCCTTTGATCTGGAAAAGATCTGATACATTTGAGGAAGTGACTAGTGGAAAGTGATAAAAAGTATACATTATGGATACTGACAATGGGGCTAAGATTAAAAAAGAGAAAGAAGGCTATAAGATACAAATGAGGGAAAAGAAACCATATTTCAACAAAGGAAAGAAGTCACTAGAAGCAATCAAGAAGAAGGGTAAGTCTTCCCCTCTGGTAAGACAACATAGCTCTATGAAATTATATGCCTTATTCAATGGCATAGTAGATCATGAAATGCTAGAAAAAAATACTGATCTGTATACTACAATAGATGTAGATAAAGCAACTATAGAAGAGGCAATTGTGAAATACATTGCCACTTTTTAAGCAAATATGAAGAATATTAAGAAACAATTACCTATGGATTTGAGAGATGTACTACATGCTAGAAGATAGGAAGCCATCAATGAAGAATCAAAATTAAGATCTTTTGCTTTGGAGAAGATTAGTGCACCTCTCACGAATGAGAATAAGGCCACATTGTCTCAATTGTATAGTAGGGAGTTTTGAACAAAGAAAAAGGTGTCTCCCTTATGTGTAGAGATCAAGATGATCTTGAGAGGCTCTAGAATGAAATTGTGGAGAAGGTTGTAGTGTTGGCACAATAATTAGGACTAACTCCAAATAGTGAAGAATAAATGCATGATGAAATGCTAGCTTTGGAAGTTAATGTTACACAAGAAGTACAACAAGAAGATGCTCAACATGAGCATGAAATAGAAGAGGAGAATTGTAGGATGACACTCTTTTGGATGTGGAAGAAAATGTTGTTGAAGAGAATGTTATCGGTGGTGAGGAAATTGCAAAAGAAGGTATTACTGATGATGCTCCTCTAGTAGGAGAAAATGTTGTTGCAATAGTAAATATCGTAGAGGCATAGAAGGAGGATGCACCTACAGGCCATAACTCCCCTCCTTTAAAACCAAAGAAGAATGTAGAGGTTGTACAAGAAAATTCAGAGATGAATATGCCTTTAGATAACACTGATAATTATGTGGATGAGGAGAAAAATATTGTGAATGCATCCAATGTCGAGTAGAAGAAGGATGAGGAAATGCAGGTTAATGTTGAGAAACAGGATGAAAATATAGAAGTTTGCATTAGTGACAAAGAAAATTCTTTGGAAAGGATAGTTGTAGAAGGTAATGTAAAGACAATTTGAGAATAATTTAGTACCTCCAAAGATTCATTGAAGAACTTGTTAAGTATGCAACTTCAATTTCAACTAGCAGTGTTTGCCCAACTATTACAATTTCCAATGAAATAGGGGTAGGTTAACATAGATATAATTTCTTCTTTGCAGAAGATTTAGCTAGGCAATGCATTCCACGCCTTTTCCCAAAAGGAAATTCTGCAAAAACATCAAAAGAGCACATAACTAATTGATGAAGCAGTGATAGTGTGATAGGAGAGCATACCTCATGCAAGCATAGACAACTTCTTATCCGGTATGGAAAATTTGAAGTTTTTGCTTGATTCATTTAAAGAGTATTCCAATGGTTTGAAGGAAAATCTATAAAAGGAGTTAGATAAAAAGGTGAATGAAAAGATATTAATGGACATAATCGAGAAGTGTGCCACCACACATAGTAAATTTCAAGATAATCTCAAAGATGCACCAAATTATGTTGCGGAAGACAAAGTGTTGTTCCAATTTTGCATGAAGTGGCCTCGAGCTCCATGAAAACCATCAAAGTTGAAGTGGAATCCATTGAGCCTCAAAATGATACAACATTTGGTGCCTCTGATTTGGCATAGGACATTGATGGGAGCACAAGGACTATGATTGAGAATCTATAGGATTAGTTCTTCCAACTACAAGTACAAAAGGAGAAGATAATTATGTAGTTCAGAGATCTCAAGGGTCTGGAAAATTTGTCAAATTCGTACCTATATCTAGTGCCCTGATAAGTGTAGACAAAGTAGTGAAGTTAAATCTAATACCCAACACTCTAGATGATGGTGAAGAGCTTCTTATGGAGTTTGAGACTCAGAGTCATATGCTTGGATTAGCCAAGAAAGGTAGGAAATAAGGGAAGAAGGACTGGCAAGCACACTTTGAGAAGTTGTAGGTGGCAACTAATTCTTCCAGTTAATGGTGTATATTTATTTTCTTGTTATGCATTTTAGTTGCTTGGTTAGATTTCACTATATATATGCAGATGTTATAAGATGAATTTTCAATGCAAATTTTGATCTGGTTTATTAGATATCACTCTTAGGGGGATATTGTGAAGTTTTTTAGTTTATCACTCTCTTGTATACATAGATATATATCGATTAGGGGGAGCACATTAGTATGTGAGTATCTATGCAACCTAGTAAATGTAAAATCATGAAAGTCATGCAAGGTGGAGAAGATATGTGTCAAAGGGAGAGCAAAGAACATAACTTATATATGCACCCTTTGTCCTTGATGTCAAAGGGGGAGAATAGTTTTGGAGAGAAATATTGCATGTTTCCATCAATGACAAAGGGGGAGATTGTTGGAATACTAAGAAGTTTATCATTGATATGTTTATTGGAAACATGAGCATGAGCATGGGTTGATCTAGTGTTGTGATTGATTTCAACATTGTGGTCCGGTGTTGATTTTTGGTCTGATATGAAGTTTGATGTGCAAACCATTTTGTATAGCTTGAGAATGCATGAAGATGTTAATCCATTACTTAGTTGCAAGAAGGTTTGATCTGGTGTAGATAGTTGAAGTGAAAATTGGCTAAGTGTTAGAATAGGTATTTTAGTGTATAAGAAATCCAATAATTTGGTCCGCATTGGTCCTCCTTGAAGAATCTTTCTCTATGGTTTTTATGTATTTTTTTTGGATGTTAGAGGAGTCTAAATCCATATTTTCACTTTGTTTTGTAGTTTGGCATATAAGTTATGAATGGTAGAATAGTGCCTGTCTACTAGTGATCTAGTGGTTATTAGTATATAGGGTGTATATTTTGATCAGTCCACACTTTGCCACATAATGATATTTGGTCTTGTAGATTTGTGGGAGTGTTGACAAGTGTCAAGTGCACCTAGGTTCCAAGTTGCATGAAGTTTGGAGTTTTGTGTATCCATTTGTGGTTGAACAGTTAGTGAATTTTGATGTTAGGTCTTTACTAGTGCTATTATAAGGGTGCTCTGATATGAGTATTGCAGAGGTTAAGTAAGTTTTTATCTATTATAACGGTGCTATTATAGGTCCATCAAAACCTGTCTTATGCACTACAAGTTTGAATTAAGGCACAAAGTGTGTATGCTTTGTGTGTTCAACTGACAAGTTATATTTTGCATCATACATCTAATTGGGCTGGCCTAATTGATGTTTGAGGTTGTGATGGATATATGTAAGTTCATTTTCGGTGTTGTGGATGTGTATGTATGATGATATGTATTTGATGATTTGAATTGTGTGAGTCTGAGGAAAACATAAAGTAGAGTAGAGTGTTAGTGCAGATCAGTATGCAGTGTATAAAGTTAATGTACTGAGCTTCAATAGAGCTGTAATTTATGCATATTGAAGATGTACTTGTAATAGTTCAAATCTTGGTTGTGTGCCACCCCTCTCTTCTATCTTTTCTTATTTTTGTGGGAAGTGATTCCACTAGGATAGTGAGTCCATCTGTAGTGAGCAATTTTGTAATATCTTATAACCAGTTATAATATATTGTGAGCTAACCATCACCATGGTTTCTCCCTTTTTGGGTTTTCCATGTAAAATATAATGTTCATGTGTTATGTGATTTTGATGGTTGATTTCATGTTTTCCTTTCTTACTACAAATTGAATATGCTATGTGGAATGAATGCTTAAATTTTTAAGTGGTTTAAGAGAATACTAATTCACCCCCCCTCTCAGTATTCCAAGTGTTCAACAAAAGGATCCTACAAGAATAAGCTCCCATAGGACCACCCTTGCTCAATCATTGTAATCCATTATGTATCATGTAGAATCATTTAGTGAACAAATAAATAGTTGGTATGACAAGAGGGGACAACAAAAATAATTTTATGTAGACAGGTTATCATATAAACATGTTAACTATTTTTTTTTGAAAATAAACTTGTGTGCAATCTTCAATGACCAATGAACCAATCAAACCTTACATAGTGCATGCAAAAGGTTCCATATCCATTGGTGCTACCACCAAGGGATAAATGTTTTTTTTTTTTGTATAGGTGGTGGATGGTTTTTGACCATCCTTCATGCAATAACAATGAGGTACCACAATAATTTTTGAGGAAACTCTATTGTGAGTTTTTCCTCAATAAAATCCCAAATTACTTTGAAATGCGGGAGTTTTGAGATAGAGGTGGGCACTCTGCACAAGATAGAGTGGGGGCACAACTTGACACAAATTGGGAAGTGAGACCACTAGCTTGACCAAAGTATGAGCATGTGACTATCCCTTCCCTTGTGAAGGAGGGTGTTGAGGTGGAAACCTTGGAGTTGATTAGCTCGCTCACTTAGAGCCTTATACAACATACTAGGCCTCTAGTATAGGGTGATGTGGGTGTTTCTTCCAAGCATCGAGTTCCACCTCATATATATGTCATTCTTGTGGGTCACTCTATATTTATATCCTGGGGATAGTCAAGATTCATGTGCCCATGATACATCTACAGTGAATCAGATGGTCATGATAGAAGCTTTATTAAGTGATACATTCGAATTTGATAGTCAAGTAAATATCAATAAGTTCATTTAAATCAATTATTATAATAAAAATTTAGGGCCACAATGTTCACCCTACTTGCACAGTCCTCCACCTCCCTATTACATGATAGTGTCGAGTGCAGAGGAATGTAACTAGTAAAGAATAATAAATACTACATGTGAATAATTGAACCTTATATTGATGGTATTCTTATAACTCACTTTGGATGTTGAGAAAAATCATTTTATTTTCATGTTAAGGAAAATGGAATATATATATTTTATAATCAATTAAACACTTAAAATATTCATTTGCATAAAGGAAATTGATGGTGGCTTTTAAATTTTCCTATAAAAAAAAATAGTAAATCTAGAATTAACTTATAATAAAGCTATAAATTGTCTACTAAAAATTATAATCACTATCTAATCTTAGAGTTACATGTGGTTATTTCTTCTTCAATGACGTAGCAAGGATAATTTGTAGTTCGTCTTGTACTCTTTGTTATCATGTCACATTATTTGGTACCATTTGGACTCACGAAAATGGTGTCAAGTAAGTAACATAGTAGTGCATAATAGAAGAATAATTAAGTGCTAATATACTAAGATTAAAAATGATCATCAAGGTTTTGATATTAACTTACACATATTAGTAGCATGATCAAAGAAGGTTCTTTGATCGTCACATATTACTAAGGTACTTAGCACACTATATTAAACAAAGTATAAGTAACAAGTTAAATTGAAATTAATGTTAGATTCCAAAATAGGGAAATGGAAAATCTTAAGGTTTGAATCACATTAGATAGGAAATAATTACAAATAAAATCTAAACCTTCCATTTTGTGTATATCCATTATCACTATGACCCTTGAGAATAATTTTCTTTAAATAATTAAGCTAAAAAAATTGCACACCTTGTCTATGTTTTCTCATTTTACGTACACAACTACAAAGGCATGTAGGAAGGATGTGAAGGGAATGTGACTTGTTTTCACAACTTTTCCAATCATGTCTGTTTGAAAGTTTCCAAGCCTTTTTATCAATCCATTAAATGCATATCTTGCAATCATGGTCCTCCATGGGATCTATTTTCTTTGAGTTATTTTATCAAAAAAAATTTGTCCTTCTCTATACTGCCCATTTTGTATGCATGTCTAATAGAGGAGTTTCAACTATAAAATCTACTGAATCAAACATAAAAATGGACCGTGCCATTTGATCAAGAAGTACCATAAATCAAAGAAAAAAATGGACAATGATGTTGAACAATAAATAAATATCCAGCAAAGTACAACTATAACACCTTACCCCTAATGAGTAAATAAAGAAGACTCAAAAAACATTACCCCTAATCAGTAATACATATACATTTTCCCAAGAAACATGGTGGAGTGATAATTCAATGTAGATTTGACAAAACATGAAAAAAATTGGATGTGAAATTGTTGTCCTTGTGCTAGAACAGTCTGGTTTCTACATACTAGTCAATGTAAAATGTTATATGTCATACTCATATAACACATTTGGTAAGAGTTGCAAGGCCTCTTTAGCATGCCAATTCTAAGCATATCTTGCAACAAAATAATATGTCATTTTGGCATTTATCAAATAGTTGGCGCATACATTGTATTCTCCATTCCTTGCACATCCTACAATAATTGAGGTGAATAAATGACATTTCATTCTATTGTAAATTGTCCGTTGCAACATCTTCCATACATTATTCATAAGTTAGGGGTTAAATATTTTAGGATATGTCAATCTATTTTTTTGTGTTAAGAATTCAAGTTATTAATTATATTTGATTTATTAATTTTTTTTTAGGATTAAAATAAAATCATTTATTTTCATGTATATGGAAAATGAAATATATATTTTATAACCAATTAAAGACGTGAACCATTCATTTAACAAATGAAAAATGAGAAAATGTAGACAAGGCATGAACATTTCTTAGCTTAATGCCTGAAGGAAAATTGTTTTCAAGGGTTGTAATGATAATGGATATACACAAAATGGAAATTTTAGATTTTATTTGTAATTATTTCTGATCCAAACCTTAACATTTTCCATTTTCCTAGTTTAGAGTCTAATATTAATTTTAATTTAATGTGCTACTCATACTTTGTTTAGTACTCATGGTAATATATTTGTAAGTTAATATCAAAACCTTGATGAACATTTTTACTCTTAATATATTGGCACTTAATTATTCTTTTATTCTACATTACTATGTTACTTATTTGATATCATTTTAGTGAGTTCAAATGTCACCAAACAATGTAAGATGATAAGAAAGAATACAACACTAACCTAGAATTATCCTTGTTACATCATTGAAGAAGTATCAACCACATGTAAATCTAAAATTAAATAATAATTATAAATTTTTAGATGATAAGTTTATTATAAGTTAATTTTAGATCTACTATCTACTTTTTTTAGGAATACTATATTATATATTATTATTATTATATTATTATTATATATTATTAATATCTAATATATTTAATATTAATAAAGTATTAATATATATAGTTAATAATTAGTATTATATAGATTATATTCAATATATAATAAGTTTTATATTATATAAAATATAGCTTAAATAATAGAGTGGTCATTGATCATTCTTATGAACAATTCAAATTATACTTAATTATTTAATATAAAATATATTTTTCATAATTTAAATAATCTATTAATGGTAATATATCAAACAAGGACAAAGATTCACATCAAATGGCCCATATAAATTTTCCGTGTTTGTCAAATCTGCAGAAAAGACATCCTCAGCGTACTTATGAATAGTTCAAATGTTCAAATTTTCATTTAAAAGGCTGCAAAAATCTTCTGTATCTTTTTTGTGCTGCAAAACATTTTCCCTTTTCACAGAGTTATGACAATTAAAAATTCTCCATCACATGACAGGTTTCTTTAAAGAGCAATCCAAGTTCAGAAAGTAGAGCTGCCATAAAAGAGAAAGGAATTACTTTGACGTCAACTACAAGAAAATGATTTGTAACAACCTTGACGCCGGTCCCCATTTTTCCTGTGAGTTCATTAATTGTTTTTTAGGGTGCATTATCTCTCACACATGACTGGAATATGACATTGGAACATAGCACAAATCTTATTAGAAGAAATTTTGTTGTTGGCGTGACAGGCGAATAAACATCAAAGTGATTAGATTGGTAAAAATAAAAGGGGAGTTGGTCCATGCATATTGTCCAAGGTCTCTGAAGCTTTAATGCCAAAACAACCGCCTCATCTCTCATAACAGTCGCCCTCTAAATGGTATGTCTGTCAGAGGAGATTCCAAAATCTCCAAGAATGCATAGGAAGTCTTCAAAAGTGTGTTTGTCAAAAATTCAGACGCTGTATCTGTTGCTCTCTTGAGGAAATCTTCGCTGAGTTCCTTTTTGTCCTCAATTGTCCATTCTGCAGCCGCTGTCATCAATAATGACCAAATCAGGAAATGGCTGTACTACTCTTCACAACCTCCATCTTTAATAAAATCAAAGTGGGCGTATGCTTTTGGTGTGACCCAAGGAAGTGCCATTCTGCTAATTTACTTTCTACCTAGCACAACACAATCACTGCTAGCTATATTATATATGTATAATATAAATATAATATAATTTATTAATATATATTATATATTTTATTGTTATCATATATTATATTACATTAATAAATATAATATATATTGCTATTATATATTCACTTATTATATATATAATATATAATAATAATATATATTATTATCTATATTTTTATCTATAGGGCTCGGCCTAATGTGAAAACTAGACAAAGTATCCATAAGCCTAATGGACTCAAGATAGATCAACATAGATTGAGAAGATTATTTTATTGGCAGTAACTTCGATGTAATAATAAATGCAACAAATAAGATGGGGGGAATGAGGAAAATATCCCAAATTTCATATAGACTTTACCAACATCATTAAGAATAACAACCTCATCGACATCACACCCTCCAACAGTTTGTTTACTTGGAATAATAGATGAATGAGCTTCACCAACATAGTAGAAAGGATAGACCGATATACTTTTAAAAAGTTTTCTTTGACATCCAACCCTCGCCACCTCTAACATCAAGCCTATCTCAATGTCTAATCATTTCCTAGTTGATTTGTGTATACAAGAAGATCATTTTCCACAAAAAAATCGAATTCAAATTTGAAAAGATGTAGCTCAAAAGAAAAAATCTTATAGGACTCTTACAAACTTGGTGGACAAAACAACAAAACTTGAATGGAACATATATGCTCATGTTAAATAAAAAACTCTAGCAAGTAAAAGAAAGTATAAAAATATAGAACAAAATGACATTTAAGAATATTTTTCAAGAGAAAGAGAGAGTTGAGTAAGAGCTAGGAGCATTGAATGAAAAAGGTAATTGCAACTAGAATTTCTCAGGAGGAATACATCAAGGAAAAAACCTTGATGGAAAAATATAACAAAATTTTGGCAAGAGAATAATGTTTTTGGTGCTCAAAATATCAAGAAACATGGTTGTAGGATGAGACCTAAACATAGAAAACAAAATCACAACTCCACTAAAGTTAGAAGAAGCCAAAACATTTATTATTGATGAGGGAAGGACATTGATAAGTAACTAAGCAATACAATATGAAGGGGCTAGAATTTTTAAGAATATTCTATTGGACCTAATTTCACAAGAACAAAGTGGATTCATTGCAGGGAGAAACATAAACAATAGGATCATCATCGAAAATGAGGAAATACACTACATAAAAACACAAAATTTGAAGAGTAGGGTAAGTTCACCAAGTTATAACACACAAATGGTTTTTAAGATGCCACTTTTTTTTTGAAATCAGCAAAGTCTAATGTTCACGAGAAAATGAAGATAGTTACGCTCAAAATTTGAAGTTGCAACAAGAACAAGAGTTGAAGTGCTCCAAGTATACTTTCTAAGCTACTAATTATTTTTTAAAATAATGAAGATTAAGGGTTTGAAAAGGGGAGGCCCACAAGTGGTCCTATTTTTATCAAAAAAATAGCATAGCATATGTGGGCCCCTCCCTTTTTTGTTAACTTTTTTTAGAATTTTAAAAAATTGAATAGTGAGAAATTAACTAACACCATGTAGTTTATCCCCATTCTTTCGGCTAATTTTTTAATGAATATATAATATTTTATGAATTTTTGATGTGGACACATCCTGAAAAGCTAAAATTTGAGCATGCTCCCCCTAACTTTTTTGAGAACTAATCGAAAATCATTTTTTTCATTATGTGTAGAATGGAGTCTAGTATATGAAAATGTAATTTGTTCCAAAATTCAATTTCAATGAATGAATAAAAATCTATCCTTAAAATAGCACATGTTGGTTTTTGACAAAAATTAGAGGCACTAACAAGAGAATTTATGGATGAAAACCTTAACATAATCAAAATATTAAAAAAATTATATCGTTGTAAACCTGGAAAATGTGTAAACCTAATAGGTAACACATCCAAAAGTGTGTGAAATTTTGTTACCCTTTTAGAAAATCATGTCCTTGGCATCAAATGGTCATCCTTCCCTTTGGGTTGGGTGCCCAAGGAAAAATTCAACCCTTTGGGTTGGTATTTCCCAATGTAAGAAATTTGGCGAGCTTTTGCGCTTGTCAAATGAACTGCATCATTTGGAACTCGCCAAATGAACTGCATCATTTGGCACTCAAATGAACTGCATCAATGAAATGAACTGCATCATTTGGTGCTCCCAAATGAACTGCATGACTTTTTTGAATGCATTTTTGTGAACTCTTTCATTGTTTTTTATCTTTATCTTTCTCTTTCTTTTTCAAGGAAACTATTTACATCACTCCTCCCTCTCCTTCTATCTATATATATATCTATCTCTACTCTTTGTCTCACCTCTCTCTATCCCTACCTCTCCCTCCCTCTTTATCTCCCCTCTTTCTCTCTCATCCCCTCCTTCCCTCTCAAATCTCTATCTTGCCATTCTCTCTCTCACTTTCTCCTTCCCTCTCTACTCTCTATCTTTCCATTCTCTCTCTCCTCCCTTCTCTCTCCCCTTTCCTTTCTATTTCTCTATCTCACCTCTCTCTCCCTCCCTCCATCCTTCCCTCTCTAATTTTCTCTATCTCACCTCTCTCTCTCCTTCCATTTCTACTTCTCTCTATCTCACCTCTCTCTCTCTCCTCTCTCTAATTTTATCTATCTTCTCTCTCTCTCTCTCTCTCTCTCTTCTATTAGAGTAATCATGCATTAGGAAATAATTAATTAATCTTTAATTAATTACTAGCCTAATTTATTCTCTGCACTTAATCTAAACTTAGGAGTACTTTTATGCTTTTATGCTTTTGCTCCTATATAGCACTCAACCCTTATTGTATTATCACACTTATAATCTAGAGTTTTTCTCTCAAACTCTCAACCTTTGAGGAATTTGTATTTCCATGAAGATTATTGAGGTTCATTCTATAAATTTTTCTTTTTGAGGAATATTGCATATATTGTTTACAAATCTCTTGTGTGGAAGGCGTCTTTGTTATTTGTTTGATCATGTGGCTCATGTTTTCATAATTCTAAGATGGTATCAGAGCGAAAAAGAAATGACTGTACTAGTGAAAGAAGGATAGAAGGAGGACTCAATGTGACCCCCAAGGATTTCTTTTCTCACAAAAGTACAATATATGTCCCCCTAATAAGAGAGATAAAATGAGGATATGAATCCCCCCATAAAAAAAGAGCTCCCATGCTAATGATGAACACTCGAAGACAAAATATGATCCGCTTCCTACAAACAACATTTCTCCCCTTAGGAAGAAATAGATCCACTGGTGATTGGAGAAGCCAATCCAAAACGATGGGTGAATCAGGAATCCAAATCCAGATGATGTATGCCTTTGAAAAGTGCTCACGTGTCCACATGTCATAAATCGATGATATCAATCCAAGATCCTGTAAAGACTGATATAGAACAAGATGCAAAGATGATGAAGATAGTTGTCCAACAACATTGATGTGGTTGTCAACAAAGAGGAGATGAATGTCCTCAAAGTAATGTTGTAGATCTGCAATATAGGACTCCACAAAAAGGATGATATGTCTACAAGATACGAATCCAAAGTAGCTATGTTTAGAAGCAGATGGATGTCCTGATGCACTAAACCAATAGGGGCCAAAGATGTGGTGATTCCAAACTAATCAGGAACAACATAAGATCATGATGTAGTCTTGATCTAAAGATTGGGAACATGAAGACAAGTCTCTGAACTATTGGAACATCCGAGACCTGTGATATACTCAAGCTCCTCTAAAGTATCATCGTCAAATGGTATATAATCTACATTTGCAAGATAGATGAGAAAATCTACAATAGGATCCGCTAGGTATGGAGATATATGAGGGTCTCCACGGATCTCCCAAAGTCATGTCCAAAGTGTGTGAGTACATTTAATGTCTAATACAACACACATAGTGTCAAGATCAACACTAGAACATATAGCCCCTACAATATGATCTTTGATGATGCCCCATGCTCATAAAATCCTTGTTGTGTTTGGTGCAGTGTTACTTCAATTTAGGTCATTACCCTTGAAAATATTCACCCCTACCCTTATTTTTTTTAATTTTAAGTCTTGGCGGTTTTTGGTCAAGTTTTTCTAACCTTGGCGGGCATCGCTCAAGTTATCTTAACTCTTTCTTACACCACTTTCCCTTTAAAATTTACTCATTATCTTGTTTGGATGGTAGGTTGTTAAAATTTTATAACTTCTTGAAGCATCCAAGGGTGTTGTAAGGTCTTGAGTCTTAAAGTTCTATGTTTTGGAAGTTTGTACCTAATGTTCTATAACTATTTTAAAAGTCCATTAGTGAGGGAAAGATGAAGGATTTTCTAGCATTGATGGTTTATGATAAGTTCATAAACCATTGGTGGTTCTCGCCAAGGTTTTGTGAACCTCTTATTTCACCGAATCAAAGAACATAGTTCTCAAAATGGGAAAAGGTAGTAAAGTTATATGTTTCTCTAACTATGGCAGATTCCAGAAAGCTTTTCAAAACTACCAAAATGAGCGCTAATAATGCAAAACTAACAGTGTAAAAAAATAGAGTGCTCTTATACAGGGAAATCAATACAAGTAAATACCATTACTAATACAAAATCTAATTGAAGCACATGCAAATACTCAGAAAGAAACTTGAACACCCAAGTATCAAAAAGCTTATATTATATTATACTGTATAGTTTGTGTTTACAAAATTTGATAATACATATTACAAAAATAGGGGTTTCCATAACAATATTTTTAGGTACATAAAATAAACATCAATACATAGATTCCCTGAACCACCTCCTGGAGATGCTCAATTTGGGGTAGTGATAGCAAATTCTCATGAGATTGCAAGAATTGAGCTAACAGTCCCATATCATTTTGCACTAGCCTCATGTGAAGGAAAGTCACTACTTCTTTGGTAGCCTCATGCTGGGTCACAGTTGTGATGCAAATGGCATCTCCCACAAGTCTAGTCCTAGGAAAATGACTGAGCCCTCCAAAGGAAACATTCACTCTATGTAGGTTCTCAAGCCTAACCAGGCATTCTAATGCCCTAATTCCCCAATCACATCGCTTGGAAGTACAAACCACATTATAAATAAATCACTCCAAGAGTTCATGGTTATGCACATGAACCTGATTCTAGAATCCATCTCCTAGGATACCGTGCAATAATCCTTTCTCTACTTCACTCTGAATGGAAAAGACCTCCCTTAGATGATCTGATAGTAGCCTAAAGAAAGGGATACACTTGACTTCTTCATGCTGACATATGGCTTGGAGAAACTGTTCTTGGATTCTTGTGTTGTCATTGATGGCAACTGGAGTCAACAGCATGATCCACAGTATAGTAGTTGCTCCTACTAGCAAGAAAAGTAAGTGACTGTAATCTACCGGTAGGAAGTATGAAGAACATGATGTCCAGTTGACCGGTCAATCAAAATACTTCACCTGATCACTATTTTGTGGTGTGGATCCCCAGGAAAGCTTGTTTAGCATGTATGTCATCCTAGTTGAAATTTTTTTGGTGTCGATTTAGTCAGAGTTCAAGTTAAGCGGTTCGGTAGCATGATTCATGGCTTACTTTCTCACCTTGGATGACATATTTTATAAGGCGTATCGTGGATGTATGTGGTGAATATATTTAACTATTTCTTATGTTTGGAATTTTTGTTTGGGTCCCTACTATAGTCCAATCGACTTGTGTGGGTATGCATCAACTCTAACTGGTGTTTTGGCCTGACATAAGAAAAAGTACTCTATTTTGTATTGAAGCTGACAAATAACAATTTCTTGTTAGTGGGTATATAAAGGAGATCAAAAAATCATTTTTTTGTGCATGGTGAATGTAGAGAAGAATTTTTTTGTGCGAAAAAGTTTAGAGCAGGTATATGGGCTAGATTAAGAAGATCTGTTGAGTGAATTTTACAGAAGGGTTTCTAGAGTAGAGCAAAGTAGTGCAAAAGTGCGAACTAGATAGATGATCTGGAATCTGATTGTGTGCCTAATTGGAATTGATTCCAAGCATTCATAGATGCTATATTCTTAGTTCAACATTTTGATTGTAATATCAAATATATTTTGTAAGGAAGTGAGTCTTCTCTTTTGAGCAGTGAGCTCTAGGAAGTGTGCCTAAATGCAAGTGCATTCCCCTTTTATCATACTTTTAACAGAGTATACTTTTTGGATTAATCTCCACTATGGTTTTTCCCCTAACAGGGTTTCCACATAAAAATATAGGTGTTATGGTGTTCTTTAATGAGTATGCATGTTTTCCTTCTGTTCATATGTTGTGGATGCTATTGAGAGTTTATTTATTGTTGTTGATTGTTTAAGATTTGGTTTGAAAATAAAATATTGTCTAACATTGATTAACCCCCCCTCTTAGTGTTCCTAGTGTCCAACAATTGGTATCATAGCCAGTTCCTCTTCTGAAGTCTAACAACTTGAGGTAGATCTTCAACTACAATGGATGTTGGTGGTCTCCAACAACAGCTTATGGTGGCACTTGATGATCTTGATCAGTCCAAAGTAGAGGTCATGGAACTTAAAGCAAATCTCGTGGCTGCCAAAAAATTCATTCAATCACTAAAGGATAAGATAAATGAGTCAAGGAAAAAGAGAAAGGGACTGTGTGATCAATTGAATAAAAAATAAAGCAAAGTTCTGGATGATGTCCATTTGAATCAAACCCTAAGAGAAATAATATAAGAATGTGAAAAACTTGCTAAGGACAATACAACTCTAAAACTTGAAATAAAATTTGTGGCAATGAGGTTTACCAAAGAGATTGAAGAAAGAAAGAAGAATCAGGAGAATCTGACCCAATCCCTAAAAGAAAAATCTGAAGAATGCAACATAACTAATAGTGGATTCATTTAGCGAGAAATTGAATTGCAAAAATCCAGAAACAATGAACAAGAGCTTGAGACATAGGTAGTTATTCTCATAAATGAGCTTACTACTTCAAATGAATTCAAAGAGAAGTTCAGGATAAGCTCTACTAGGCTTGATGAGATAACCAAAGGACAAAAGGATACAAATGATAGGCGAGGTCTTGGATATGAAAAGGGTGAAAGTTTTGGATCTAAATAAAAGAATCTTGATAAGAAAAACTAGGGTAGAAGACATCCTGTAAGGCAAGCCAATGCTTAGAAATTCAAAGGATTCTGCTTTGTTTGTAATAAATTTGGTCATATGGCTTCTTAGTGTAGAAAAAAATAAATTTAGCACTCCATTTTTTGGTTAGTGTTTTAAATGCAAGAAGTTTGGGCATGAGTCATTAGAATGCAGAAGTATGTCTGTTAGTGCAAGTAACATTAAATGCTATACCTGTGGAAGATTTGGACATGTTTCCAATCAATTCAGATCAAGAGGAAATCAGTGGAATGGATGGTATAGACAAAAAAATATGGTTTGCAACAATTGCAACAAACTTGGGCACACTGCAAGATTCTGCTAAAACAAAAGCATGAATAAAAGAGGTCTAGTTTATCAAGGAATAAATTCACAGAAAGACAACAAAGGAAAGGAAAAAGCATTTGTGGAAGAGATAAGAGATCAAATAAAGAAAACATGGGTAAAGAAAAGTGAATTTGATGAAGGGAATAAGGCTGTACCAGAAGCTCCCTCCAATAACTCTTCCGGTAATTGATATCATGCCTATGGCCAAGAGGGAGTTTTTCATGAAAATCTCTTGTCCCCCTGCATAAAATTGGCACCGAATTTCTGGATGTCATAAGTCATCGAGTTATTCACTAATGGAAGTATTAGCAATCATATGTTGAATATGATGAAATGGTATAGGTCCAAAGTCAAGAATTCTTCACTTGCTGTCTGAGTTTGTAGAATGACCGGAACTTCTAGGGAAACACATTTAATGCAGTAGAAAGTAAGGTAGGTGAAGTTATAAAAAGGGCATTTGGAACCCTAATTCACTGCCATGCATTGAAGGAGAACTGTTCAAGAGCATTTTTTTGCAAAATTTGAAAGGTACAAAAGGTGATCCGAGTGACGAATTTCCAGGTATCTCTATTGCTCATTGATTTCATATCTATTTGGCAATCAAAAGAACTCTATTTGGGACAAAACATGAAGCAAATAGAAGAGAACCGTAACTCTAGATGAGTATAGCAACCAAAAGGTTAGGGATGAAAGAAAATTTTTGTCGCTCACCAATTTGAGGAGGCTTGAAGGATCAAATCATAAGAATTTGGATATATGGAATGAATATCCGCATTTTGTCAATGCGGAGGTGATATGGTTTATCCTGAACAAATTGGACAGTGATATCCTCACTCTGGACAAACCTTATCAAATTTCTAAGGATGTGATTAGAAATCTAACGGGCTTATGCAATTTTGGTGATGTACCAAAGAAGAAGTCAATTCGCAATGTTGAGGTCAAAGCCCTAACTGGAATAAGGGGAGATCAAAGGTCTCTAATAATTTCATTGATTAAAAATCCTTTGACAAGGTATGTGGCACATGGAATTTCATACAAAATCTTCTTCAGAAACTGAGAAGGATCAACCTGGACAGGTGCTGCATATATCTCTCATAAATGATAATTGAAAATGAAGACTTTGACCTATGTAGTTTGATAAAGGATCAACTAATGGAAAATGTTAAATTAACAAAGGATATTGACTACCCTTTTAGGTTTGGCACTCTGAAAATATGTATTATGATCTATTTTATAAACTATTTTCCCATGAAGGACAATGTAGTGTGGAGAGAAAATATGCCAGTTTGTAAACAAATCTTCAATCATTACAACTCTTTTAAAAATAGTGAACAAGTGTATGAAAGCTTCTTTAGAAAGGTGTTAGAAAGGTTCAAGGAAAGTGTTATCCCTCTCCCGGTAAATTTAACTGAAGTTGGATCATCCTATGGAAAGGTAGAGAAAAAGCATAAGAGAGGAAGAGATACGGCTAGTGTCACTCCACCAGTACCCAAGTCAGAAAAAGTTGAGGCAAAAGGAAAAAAACAAATGGTTGTGGATGTAGTCGATGAAGACTCTGAGGGAAATAATCCAAGAGAAGAACCAAAACCAGTTGAATTGGTTGTGGAAATTGTAGAAGATAGTGATGATGAAGGTGCTCCGTTTAAAGCAAAAATATTACAGATTATTCAAGATGAATATGGTATGCAAAAGGTAACTAATATATGGCTGAATGGACCATCTAATGAATAGGATGTCATTGAAAACACTCTAGGAAGATACTTTGTTGATAACAACATTGAATTGGAGAGTCTGCAAAATGAACTTCCAGATGAGCTGATCCAATGTATCAAGGAGGCAATGGCTTTTGTGCCTTTGGACAAAAAAGAGGAAGAATTAATCTCTCATCTAAAGGTGCAGTTTAGACTATCTCTTTCTAAACTGAAGAAGAGAATGACTGAGCTGAGACAGTGCATTGACTTAGCTAACAAAATATTCAATTACTGTCTTAGGTGGCCCCATGTGGTTGGCAAGTATAAGGACAAGTTGGAGGAAATTGAAAATGAGCTTGTCAAAAGAAGTCAAGATTACAATATGTTTTTGGAAAAAGATAGAGTAGTTAAGAAGAAGATTCATGTTCTGCAGGTTGAGCATACAAAAGTTCACTCTACCAAAAGTACTCTTATGGATGCTTTATGGAAAGTGAAAGATCATACCGAATGCAGATTAGAGCAAATGATTGAAATCTTAAAGGAAGGAGAAAAATTGAATGATGCCTTCACCATTCCTAAATCCCTTGTTCATATTATCAATAGGACATCAAAGAATAACAACTTGATTATAGCTATTAGGATTGCAGTGGACTCTTGGAAGAAATACCTTATGGAAATGAAAGCTAAGTATAAAATAATCTTCTGATTTGTGTAGCAGTTTTCCAATTTTTTTTTTGTTCAAGAATTTCAATTTTGTTAAAGGGGAGAGATCAGTAAAAATTTGAATAAGTGCAGTGAAAGTAATGGAAGCTTTTTCATTGATTTCAAAGGGGGAGATAATGTAGTAAAAAATCTCTTGACATCAAAAGGAGGAGCAGTAATGTTGGTTTTTGAGTTTTGACACTTTGTCATTTTTCACTAAGTGTTGCCATCAATGCCAATGGGGGAGATTGTTGGCATATGGCTGGAGAAACTTTTCTTGGATTCTTGTGTTGTCATTGATGGCAACTAGAGTCAGCAACATGATCCACAATATAGTAGTTTCTCCTACTAGCAAGAAAAGTAAGTGACTGTAATCTATTGACAGGAAGTATGAAGAACAAGACGTCTAGTTGACCAGTCGATTAGAATACTTCACTTGATCACTATTTTGTGGTGGAGATCCCCAAGAAATATTTTTTAGCATGTATGTCATCCTAGTGGAAATTTTTGTGGTGTCGATTTGTTAGAGTTTGAGTTAAGTTGTTCGCTAGCATAATCCATGGCTTACTTTCTCACCTTGGCCGACATATTTTATATGGCGTATCATGGATGTATGTGGTGAATATATTTACCTATTTCTTATGTTTGGAATTTTGGTTTGGGTCCCTACTATAGTCCAGCCGACTTGTGTGGGTACGCATCAACTCTAACTGGTGTTTTGGCCCGACATAAGGAAAAGTACTCTATTTTGTATTAAAGCTGGAAAATAACATTTTCTTTTTAGCAGGTATATAAAGGAGATCAAAATATCATTTTTGTGTGCATGCTGAATGTAGAGAAGAATTTGTTTGTGGAAAATTTTTAGAGCAACTATATGGGCTAAATTAAGAAGATCTGTTGAGCGAATTTTATAGAAGGGTTTCTAGAGCATAGCAGAGTAGTGTAGAAGTGTGAACTAGATAGATGATCTAGAATCCGATTGTGTGCCTAATTGGAATTGATTCCAAGAATTCGTAGATGTTATACTCCCAGTTCAACATTTTGATTGTAATATCAAATATATTATGTAAGGTAGTGAGCCTTCTCTTTTGAGAAGTGAGCTCTAGGAAGTGTTCCTGAATGCAAGTGCATTCCCCTTTTATCATACTTTTAATAGAGTACTTTGTGGATTAATCTCCACCCTGGTTTTTCCCCTAACAGGGTTTCCACATAAAAATCCAAGTGTTATGGTGTTCTTTAATGAGTATGTATGTTTTCCTTTTGTTCATATGTTGTGGATGCTATTGAGGGTTTATTTATTGTTGTTGATTGTTTAAGATCTGGTTTGAAAATCAAATATTGTCGAACACTGATTCACCCCCCCTCTTAGTGTTCATAGTGTCCAACACTTCAATCATAATGAAGTCATTCATTGAAACACCATCAGTCTACATGCTCGCCATTTTCAAGTTGTCATTTGAAATGGCGAAATATGGCTATTTCTAGTGAATTTATAGAAATTAAGGAAATCAAATCTAAGTTGGATCTCATTGGGACTTAGCAACTGAGAATATTGTGAGGTGGCAATAGATTAATACTAATGTGATGAGGATTAATTTAAATTTCCAAGTTGTCTTTCCATCTTGAAATTTTGCACGTATGAGCATGCCTTAGTGTGGAATGTTCATTTAATGCAACACTTGGAAACTGTACCAATTGTAAATCCAACTGCTACATGATAAGATTTTGATCAAGAAATGTTTAGGTGACTTTCAACGATTGTATTAATGGAAAATATAATCATGAATACCCCAGCTGATCATTAATGCAATTTTATTCATTAATTTCCAGGGTGGGTAATTAGCTGGCAAGAAACTGTCGCTATACTTGGCAATCATCTTGATAACTTTGAAGATTGGAAGAAACAATTTCCCTATATGAAAAAGTGCATTGTGATGTAACAGAGGAAGAGGAACAAGTTGTATTTTCTTTTCTCTGAAATTATTTCTATTTGCGGTAATTTGCAATCTATGAATTGTGAGTCTTGAATATGGCGTTGATTGTACCAATCTATGTGTCGTGTGCATAATTTGAGGATGTTTTATGTGTGAGGCTTCCTCTACTACATTGTATTCATTTATTTCAACTGTGATAGATTTCTATTTCCCTTTCTAATGATTATCAATTATTTAAGTCTTTGCACTTAATGGTTAATGGTCTCTTCGATTTTCTCGCATTAACTTCATTTTTATGAGTTAATGTTTGTTCCCTTTCCCGCTTTCTAGTTAAAAGCATACTTATAATTAATCTAATCACATGAGGGAGTTGTACCTCTAATATTCAAAGGAAATTCACAAATATAATTGTGACATTTTCAATGTTGTTAACGGTGTTGGCCTAGTGTACCATGGGAAATAGAGTTGAGTTTTGAGTTATAATTAAAAGCCAATCCATTTGCTAATTTTTTTTTGGTGAATCTGCTAGGGAAAATTGAAATATAATTTTAACGAGTTACTACTAGGCCATCCAACAAATCTGTACTCCCACATGAATTTTTTTTCTTGTACTTCAACCCGCCTTCAATTGGATGTAGGCAAAGCAAGAAGATATCATTTCATCGTTAAATACATTTGCTTGGAGGTACAAAAGGAGTTCTATTGATTATATGTGGGCTAACCCTTTTTGGAAGAAGAAGAGTAGTACCAATGGCCAACAAGACCTATGATTGAGCATCCCACTAGGTTGGTGTTTTTCTATTATGATAATCCA
Source organism: Sequoia sempervirens (assembly GCA_007258455.2). Classification (NCBI taxonomy): domain Eukaryota; kingdom Viridiplantae; phylum Streptophyta; class Pinopsida; order Cupressales; family Cupressaceae; genus Sequoia; species Sequoia sempervirens. The sequence continues at coordinate 903,287,263 of VDFB02271358.1, forward strand.
CCTCATCATCCCAATCAACATCCTAATCTATGTCAGGACCTTCCCCCAACTCAACCGCCACCTAGGAATTGACCTAGGGGTTTCACCCCCTCTTACTCTATTTTGGAGTTGGTGACTCTGAGTAATCAATGGCTTCAAACCCTTGGGATAATTATATCAGACCACTAGCCCTGTTTCAATGTAATGACTTTCCATATTGATCAAGAAAATACTTCCCAAAAATTGTTGGTAAAGAATTGTAAGACCTTGAAGAACATATCCTAGCCATGACCATTGTAAGTGAAATCCTGGGAATTCAAGAAGAACATTTTTTTGGGTGAAATCATAGAGTTTTGTCTCACTTTTGGTAAGATAAAAATTTTAGGCTTGAATTCAAGTTTTAAAAATGCACCTTTAATCAAAGAAAAACCTTCGATTGAAGCTATGCTAGTTTGTACCTTTGATAGAAGGTTGACCTTTGATCGAAGGTCAAGGAGTAAAGAAACACACATTTACTCAATGACCTTCGATCGAAGGTCCTTTGATAGAAGGTCCTTCGATCAAAGGTCCTTCGATAGAAGGTGCCAAAAATGAAATTTTTTGCATCTACATCAAAATCTCCTCAAAAATTTCAATTTCATACCCTAGGTTTTCCCTGCAAATGAGCTTAAATTGAAAATATATTTTGCAAGATCATAGCCCTCGAAACGAGATTTCCAACAAGTATAATTTTGATATGTTTTCATTTTATCATGTATTTAATTTTTAAATTTTACTAAACATAGGTTTTTGTCCAAACATCAAACTCTTCATTCTATAGAGGTTGAAAAATAGTAAAACATTATAAAAAAATTCAAAAAATATTCATTCACTGTGTATTGATGTTCTTGTTTGACCAAAAAAAAAAGGATTTCAACATATACATAACAAGTTATGTTATACGATACACACATATGTCCAAATTATAGTTGCAGCGACTTCATAAATTAATTAAAAATGTGTAACCAAAAATTATTAAAAATATCCATTCCCTTCATATTGATGTTGAGAATCTATATTTTAAAAATTAGAATTTTATCCTTTATAGAAAAAAGTTATGTTTTACGACACAAATGTTACTTTTGAAAATGTTTTTTTTAATTTAAAACTAGTTATTAAAGGAGATGTTGAAAGATTCATAATTTATTTTATAATTTTTTTAAAAAAGTATATCTAGAATCAACACAGAAATTGCCACAAATCACTACTTCACTTCATATTGAAATTCTTAATGATTTAGCTACTATAGGTCTCAAAAGATGAAGATTCTATTAAAAATAATGATGTAAATTTCCATCTTGGGAAAAAGTGAGACAATATTGTGATTTCACCCAAGTTTTGTAAGGATTTTTGTTGACAACTTGATTGAAAGTGCAATTGAAATGGTGTAGCTTGGGGCTTGAAAAAGGGTGCATAACTGGTTGGAGCATTTTAGAGAGGAAGTTTCTAGGATGATTCAAAGATGTTTCCAATGTTCCTACTTTACTTCAACATTTCTTTTAGATTGTAAAAGAAGAAGGTGAATCTATGCTGTATTTTGTCTATCATGTCAATCAAGAACTTCAATGAATCCAAGTGTTTGGTCCACCTAGCAAGTAAATTAGTTTCACATATTTACTTATGCTTTAAATTCTAATGTTCAAATTATTCTTAAAAGGGATAAATTTTGTGGGATTGAACAAGCCCAATGTGAAGCTGTAAGAATTAAAGATGATTTAGTTGTCGTGGGGTTGTGGAAACAAGATTGTGCTAGGAGGCCTGGTTCTATTCATGAACCGCTGATTTGCAATTTTTCAAATCCTTAGTACATTAATAATCAGTCTCCTCCTATTATGGACAACATGAACCTCATGGTTTTGAGTCCTTCACATTTCTAGAGTGATAGTTCTAAAGGAAAATGGAAAGACTATAAGTCAAGTTTAGAATGTTCAAGTGTATAGTTTAAATACTATTGAAATGGAAGAAGACCTCAGTTCATCAAGTGAAGATGAGGATTATTCACCCTGGGTAAGACATTCTTTTGTGTTGCAACCTATTTTCATTATTACCTCTATGGTTGATGAGATTCCTTGTAACCCTTGCAAAGAAAATTAGTTACCAAAGTCTTTGTGCATCTTGAAATTTGAAGTCTTTACTTTTGAAAATTTAGATTGTGAAATTTTGAACACAATGAATGAAGAAAATGAAGATCCTTTTACCGGGGATTGGGGATGAAATGATGATAAAATCTATGAGTATTAAATAATTTGTTGGTTTACAATTTGATCTTAATAAGAAAATTCTAGTTAGAAGAGAGAAAGAGATAGTGAATTGGTGTGTAAATTCTAAACCCCTATTTATTTTTGATGACCCATTTGAAGGGCAAAATAATCTACTATTTGATGGATCAAATTTTTTTCCTAAAGATGAAGTGGAAGGTGAGGCTATTTATAAGGAGGTAAAATTGGAAAAATATGAAAATATATTGGAGTTGAAGGAACATAATGATAATGAAATCTAGTAATTCATGGGATAGGAAATCATGGTGCTTTAGTTATACAAGAAAATTTAAATCCTTTGCATGAATGAGAATTTATTCAGATGTTTGAGTCATGGGAAGAGATAGGATGCAACAAGGTGACATAATGAAAGGTCATTTTCCTCAACAAGAAAAGGTGTATAACGAGTAGTGGTTGTTTAGGAATACAACGAGTGGTTAAAATTTTCTTTAGCTACATCAATGTTCTATTGGTGGTCAAAATCCTTGCCATTCTTTAGGTGTTGCATGGGAAGATGGGATTTCTCTAGTTTGGCTCATTCTTTTCCCAACCAATTAATGGATTTGTATGAATAGTCTTACACTTTTCTTCCAGTATGTTTCACCGTACCTTGTATATATTCCTTTTTGGTGTGTCGTTTTCATTATTTCTGGTTTTGGTTTAGGGTTTGTACCTTTCTTTCTTTTTGGTTTTCTCATTTTGGTTTGGTTCCTCTCTTCTTCATGACTCTATTCCCAATGGATACAACACTCATTTTTAGCATATTCATGGGTTCCTTGCTACATTCTTTTAGTCATTTTCCCCAGTTAGAGCCACTACTATGTTGATTTTGGTCATTGCCCTTAAAAATCTTCACCCCTAGACCCTAATTTTTGCTAAGTCTATGTATTTGCGGTTTTTAGTCAAGTTTTGCTAACCTAGGCGGGTGCCACTCAGGTTATCTTAACTCTTTCTTACACCACTTTCCCTTTAAAATTTACTCATCATCTCATGTGGGTGGCAAGTTGTTAAGATTCTATAACTTTTTGAAGTATCAAATGGAATTGTAAGGTCTTGAGTCTTAGAGTTCCAAGTGTTGTAAAATTGTACCTAATGTTATATAGCTCTTTTAAAAGTCTACTTGGTAGGGAAAAATGAAGGATTTTCTAGCACTGACAGGTTTATGATAAGTTCAAAAACCATTGGTGGTTCCACCAAGGTTTTGTGAACATGTTATTCCACTGAATTTAAGAACACAATTCTCAAAATGGTAAAAGGTGGTAAAGGTACAAGTTTCTCTAACTACGGTGGATTCCTAGAAGCTTTTTAGAACTACCAAAATGAGCACTAAGAATGAAATACTAACGGTGTAAAATATAGAGTGCTCATATATAGGGAAATCAATACAATTAAATACCAAATTGCTAGATACAAAATTTAATTGAAGCACATGCAAATACTCAAAAAGAAAAGAACACCCAAGTATCAAAAAGCTTATATTATATTATACTGTCTAGTCAATGTTTACAAAATTTGGTAATGTGTATTTCAATATTAGGGGTTTCTAGAATAGTATTTCTAGGTACATAAAACAAACATCAACACATAGATTCCCTCTACCACCTCTCAGAGACGCTCAATTTGGGTTGGTGATAGTAGATTCTCATGAGATTGCAGGAATTGAATGAATAGTCCCATATCATTTCGCACTAGCCCCGCACGAAGGAGAGTTACTACTTCTTTGGTAGCCTCATGCTGGGTTGTAGTTGCGATGCAAATGACATCTCCCACAAGTCCAGTCCTAGGAAAATGATTGAGCCCTCCAATGACAACGTTCACTCTATGTAGGTACTTAGGCTTAACCAAGCATTTTGTTGCCCTCATTCCCCAATCACGCCACCTAGAAGTATGAACCACATTGTAAATAAAGTGCTCCAAGAGTTCATGGTTATGTACATGAACCTAGTTTAGGAATCTCTCTCCTAGGATATTGTGCAATACTTCCTCCTCTACTTCACTATGAATGAAAAAGACCTCACTCAGTTGATTTGAAAACAACTTGAAGAAAGGGCTACACTTGACTTCCTCAATTGTATGAAGTCATTCATGAAAATACTATTGCTCTATGCACTCACCATTTTTAGGTTGTCATTTGAATTGGCTAAATATGACTATTCCAGTGAATTTATAGAAATTAAGGGAGGCAAATATGAGTTGGATCTCATTAGGAATTAACAACTGAAAAGACTATGAGGTCTCATTAAATTAATGCTAATGTGATGAGGATTAATTCAAATTTCCAAGTTGTCTTAAATTCGTCTTGATACTCTACACATGTGAGCATGCCTTAGCATGGATTGTTCATTTAATGTAACACTTGGGAACTATACCAATTGTAAATACAACTTCCACGTGGCAAGATTCTGATCAAGAAGTATTTGGGTGATTGTTGAAGATTGTATCAATGGAAAATATAATCATGACTACGCCTAACCATTAATGCAATTTTATTCATCAATTTCTAGGGTGGGTGATTAGCTGGCAAGAAATTTCTGCTATACTTGGAAATTGTTTTGATAACCGACAAGATTGAAAGAAACCGTTTCCCTATATGAGATATGGTAACGAATTTGAAAGGGTCTAGATTTTATCAAGTGCGTTGTGTTGTAGCAGAGGAAGAGGAACAATTTCTATTTTATTTTCTCTAAAATTATTCTTGTTTGCAATAATGCTCAATCTATGAATTGTGAGTCTTGAATATGGTGTTGATCGTACCAATCTGTGTGTCGTGTGCGTAATCTGAGCATGTTTTATATGTGAGACATCCTCTACTACATTGTATTCATTTATTACAACTGTGATAAATTTGCATTTCCCTTTCTAATGATTATTAATTTTTTAAGTCTTTGCACTTAATGGTTAATGGTCTCTTTGATTTTCTCATATTAACTTCATTTTTATGAGTTAACTATGTTTGTTCCCTTTCCTACTTTCTGGTTAAAATCATACACATAATTAATCTAATCACATGAGGGAGTTGTACCTCTAAAATTCAGAGGAAAGTCACATACAATTATGACATTTTCAAAGTTGTTAGCGGGGTTGGCCTGGTGCACCATGGGAAAAAGAGATAAGTTTTGGGTTATAATTAAAAATCCAATCCATTCAGTAACATGTAGGTATGATTCCATACAAATAAGGAAAAATATCAATCCACATGAGATGTTTCAGGATTCCATTTCTCCAAGACTCATAGTTATCCTTATTGAAGTTGATCACAAAAGGATGAACAAACAAACCCATCATACTCACTCAAATGAAAAATTAGAGACTAATAATCTCAGTACTGATAAATAGATCAAATGATGTCATCCTTTGCAAAAAAATCCTTTCCAAGTGCCAAGATGTCCAAGTAATTAAGTAGAATGTGAAAACACAAAATACTAAATAAAATGTACTTGGGATAGATTCTAGAAAAAGTGCATGAAAAAATTTGAAGATATTTGAAATACCTTTCCAATGCTGCATGAGTCACGAAAAATCAGAGATACAAGAAAAAAAATTGAGCTCAAAAGTGAAAATTCAAGATCTAGCTTTGATAGAGAATAACAAGAATCAACAACAAAATTTGATAATGAGACTTGCACCACTGGAAAGTTCTCGAAGCCAACTTTCCAATGATATCTCGTTTTCCCAATTAAGTGTGGACTTTGGTTTTTCCTGGTTGTAGAGAAATTTCTTCAAGTGAGTTTTTGGATTTTTTGCCACCACTCTATTATTTCTAGAAATTCTGCAAATTTCCCAGTTAGTATCAAGTTTTTTTCCATCAATGACGTAATGTTTTGGAGGTTTGTAGAATATTCTGACAAGAATTGGAATTTCATGTGGCCAGGTTTTTTGCAAGGAGGCCATTTTTTACCAATGACTAGGGGAATATTCCAATGAATATTCCTACTGACATTAGCATGATGTCATTAGTTCAGAAGTTGATGTCGGCATGACATCAACCATACAACCAACTGGAAAGGTCCCCTTTAAGACCTCTTTTTTCCTTAAGGGGGGTCTTTTTTTTTCTTTTTCCCATAACTTGGGAATACGATGCCATTTTTTTGGCAAACAAGATATCATCGGAAAGATGGTTCCACAAAATTTCTAGTGGTGTGGGTCTCATCACTTGTTTTTGTTATTGGTGTATTCTATATCCTATTGAATTAAGAGGTGTTTTTTTCAATCTCGAGCTCATAACTTTTGACTAGTATCTCTATTTCTATGTGAAATACAATTATGCATGTAAATTTAGAAATTTGAAGCAATGAATGTGATCCAAAATGTAGTTTTAATATTGTAAAGTACAAAATTTACTAACACTAGCTTGAAAAATCTGTAAATTGAAATATTTTAATATTTTTGCAACAACAATGTAGTTTTTCCACTTTTTCAATATATGCATATGCCTAAATGATCACTTTGAACACTTTCAAATTTATTTTCAGATTTGATATAAGCTAATGCATATTTACCAATGCAAATATGAACTATATCCACTTTGCACCAATTGAAATTAGCCCTAGTTGTCTTATGAATGGAAAAAGCAATATATTTTAAATTCACCTTTTCAATTCTTTTTATGATGAATATGCATACATAAATGATAATTTGGGTATGTGCAGGATCATGATGGGCCAAAAAGTGGCGATGTAAAAAAAGTTGCATTTTGCATCCACCAAAAAATGCGAAAATCCTGAGTTGACTTTTTTTTGGGTTGGATGTCAGTACATTGCTCCAAAGCAATTCCCAAAGCAAAGAATTTCAAATCAGATATCCGATTTGGGACGGGTATAAATAGGTAAAATCGGCCATTTAAAATCATTTTCAATCATTTTAAATAGCTGAAAAACATAGTGAGCACGACCTGGGGCGATCCGATATCCAATTCGAGCTAATATCCGATTTGGAAGGTAAGCTTTTGGTTTTTTTTTTGTGTTGATCAAATTTTCTATTAGTTTTGTATAATTTTAACTAGTTTTTTATGGATTTTGATAAAAAAAGTAGGGTTTTTAATGGATTTTTATTAAAACTAGTGTTTTTATGGATTTATATTAAAAAATAGTGTTTTTATGGAGTTTTATTAAAAACTAGAGTTTGTTATGGATTTTTATTAAAAAGTAGGATTTTTTATGGATTTTTATTAAAAACTACGTTTTTTAAAAATAATTTCATTTATATTATGTAATTTTAATTAGATTAATTAGTTTTTAACTTCAATCAGGTATTATGGTTGAGAATGAAAACACACAAATTCCAAACTCTCCACCACCTCCACGCCCATCAATTGAAGACTTAATTGGTGAAAAATTGGAGCAATTGAGGGGCATTTGTGATGTTTATAAGACAATCCCTTGATTATCCCAGATGACAAACACATTGAAGGAAATAATAAAAAATATAGAAACCCTCTCCACCAAATATAATGCCTTTTGTTCATGGTGAGAAACCATGAGGGAATATTACTCTTGTGGATTCTCTTACAAAGATGTGAAATATCTCAAAATAGCCTCTTTATTTGTTAACGCCTAGACCAGTTTGCTAGTTAATGTTAATATACCAAAACTTTCTATAAAATGGTGCACAAATAAGGACATTGTAGATAAATTTTGGGATCATTGGTGTATGGTTTTTGATAAACCATCCAACAATAGTGATATACCATTTTACTTTATTAAAAAATTATATGTTGAGTTTGTGTTAGGGCATCATGATAATTACTTTGACATTAAACCTTTCCAAGGCGTCAGTGGAGGTATGCCCCAGGATATACCAGGGGTAGTTAGAGTATTCTAGGGCCCATATGTTCCCCCTCCTCCCCATCCTCTGCCACCTCCAGTACATCATCCATATATTATCAAGGATGCAACCACATAGACTATTTAGGCTATTCACTCTTTGAGTGATCTTTTGGTTTCCCATACTTCTACAGTAGCTCAACAACATGTTGGTGATGTTGGCGATGGATCGTGTGCTGCTACATCATCCTCCTTATGTCCACATATTTGTGTGCCACATACTTGCAGTATGTGCCACGAGATATGCTTGGGTCCTCTTGTACAACCTACTAAGCATCCCTTGGACACTTCTAATTATGACCTACATGATGTGGAAATTATAGGAGATCAGACGCAGGGGAGTGGAGCGCACCCTATAGAGTCCTCTCCTACTAGAGAGGGGGACGTTGGAATAGTTACACAGGTAAGATTTAAGTTGTAAATTTATAACTTGCATTTGTTTTTAAATGCATATTAATAAGAGTAGTATCAAGTACTAATATTTATTTGCATGGTCTATTTAACAGTTGATGTTTGAGGTGGAGCTTACACAGGTGACTGATAGCACCCTTAGGGCCATTTCATTTGGCCTTGACATGCACATAGTATATATTTTTGCACTCACTCGTTTACATTTTTTATTATATACTTGCTTGTCATTTGAATTGTCATTAATGACATTATATATTAACTTATATGTTTATCTTATTTTCCTCTTGTAGGAAACACTAGTGGGAGCGAGGTGCAACGCTATCGAAACTATGGAGGCGCAGTGTTGGATAAGGGAAAGGTAATTGAACTCAAATTCAATTGAATTAAGATTTTAAGATCTTATATTGATTATACATACATTGACATAGATTGGTAGTTTCATATGTACTTATCATTTTTTATGTATAGGTAGTTATGAGCTATACATCCTTGTTGGCAAGTGTCACAACGCTTGAAGGAGTAGGTATTGGAACACCTCAAGGTGTAGGTGTTGAAACACCTCAAGGAGGAGGTGTGGAAACACCTGAAGGAGATAAAGAGAAAGAGATGCCTAAAGAGGTACATGTGTTTATTTTATTTTGTGTTTGGTAAATATGTTCCTATTACTAACAATTGTATGCTAACTTGTATGAATTTTATGTTTTTGTTCACATATATAGATTGACATTCCAAAAGTTGCTTTGATTGGTTCTTTGAGAGGGGCATATTCTAGGACTTCCAACCCTTTGAAGAGACGTATATTTGAGGTAATCAAGATTTCAATTTTAGAGTTCGATTATAATTCAATGTATATTGATTTTGATGTTAATTATTTAATTTTAAATTATATAGTATAACTAATCTCAATTGTGGTTTGATTTTTTCTTGTGCAGCTACCTTAAGAGCCAAAGAGTGCTTCAAAGAGGCTCCATTTTGATGATCCTCCAGTAGTTTAGGATGCCATAGACATTTTGGCATGTAAACTTTGAATAGATATTGAGATGGCATATGCCACATTTTGTAAAACTTTGTTTGAGTTAGTGTTGATGCCATTTTTGTATATGGACATACACTTGATTATTGGATAATTTTGTATATAGATGTTGACAATCGAAATAATTTATTCCTCATGTGCATGATTAAACTCTTTGAAAATTTAATCTTGAGCAATGGTTAAATATCAATGTACAATAGCATAAAAAATAATGGTTATATTATGTAGTTTATATTCATATCACTGATTACATTGCATTGCACATCTTTCAAAATCAAAGCATTACTTCACATTGCATAACTAATAACTCTTGCAACTAATCATCATTCTAGAAACCCATTTTAGTCCCCTTCAACATAATTCTAACTCACATAAGACTCCTTTGGAACAACTTTCACAAATCATGCAAACTGTGTTGCTTGAAACCTAGCCAAATAGGCCAAATTTCCAAAGCAACCACCCTTGGAACACTTCACAAACCATAAAACTTGTTGGGGCAGCACTCAATAGATGACAAAACCTCAAATTTTCCCATTTATCCTCTAGAACTCGCCCTCTAAAACCCTATTCCACAAAACCCTCAGATTTCTCAAATTTGACAAGAGTTTATTGAAAAACCTACTTGCAGACTTCCTCAGACTTTACCACAAACTCCAACACCCTTGAATAATCTTGCGCAAGATTAAAAGAACAAGAAAAGTGACTGCTGTCAAACAATTCCCAATTTTACCCTCTCTAACCTCACTTTTTCATGCAAAAACACCCCAAATGCAATCTAGGGCATCACCAAAAATCATGATGTTGACCTCCCCTGCACAAGAAACAATGAAAACATGTTTATCTATCCTAACTAAGCCTATCCACTGAGTTACAACATCATACAATGGGTGGAAGGCTTAAAACTCCATTTTAAATGCACTCAAACCCTTGGAACATGGTTCACGCACTGACCTCCAATAAAATGCCTCTTAAATGGACAAAAATGAATGAAATTACTTCAAAAAAAGTTTTTGAGGAAGTTAACTCTGCTTCCCACCAGTTTCCATTAAAAGTAAATCACAACCACACTGTATGGAATGATATAGTACCAAGAAACTTCAAGAATTCTAGAAAAACACATAAATTTGCATGGAGATAACAAGATTTTATTGATTCTCTTTCAAACTTGGTTTCTCCAACCTCAAAATAAAACATGAGAGGCCTTTTTAAAAATGAAATATACCAACTACCATCCCACAACTGACTTCAACCAATTTTCAAACTCCTTATGCCTATTGGAGTACAAAATTGGACTTTTTACATATTTTATTGACAACATTTTTTCTCATTTTGCATTATTTTGCAATTTCACCCTCCTAGACTCCTAAAAAATTATAGATGGTTTACTTAGACCTTGTTGAATCCAAAAACATAACCACACACTGAAAAAAATGACATTCAACCTATCTTGACAACTTTTTATCAAACTTTGCAACTTTTCCAACAAGATTTACAACTTTTACAATATGGTCTCTTTTGACGCCAAAAATTGATGAGGTAACAGAGTCTTATGGGAAACTCAGTTTAAGGGGGACCTTTTGCGCTAAACTGGGTAACCTCCATAGTTTTAGAGAAGTCGGTTTCTTCTATAATGGGATTTGAAAGGGTAAAGGAAGCAGATATAATAAAGTAAAATATAACCTAAGGTGATGCGCCAAAATTTGATGATGGGCACGATAAATCATAGATTTAAGGGCTCAAATGGTGTTGTTGTGTTCCAAAACGTCAGAGAATTAAGATTATAGCATAGACAATTCATTTATTGACATAAAATAACATTGCATACATTCTCACTACTAAGAAGAGTTATTAGACATGATTTAGGTAAGTAAACTTGTATCCAATATATATAGAAGTTCTTCAAATGAAGTGTCAAGATAGTATAAAGCATAGTTCACAGTTTAATCAAAGCATGAAAAATTGAAAGGCTGAATAATTGGCATAGTCTGAAAGTTTTGCAATTTAAATAAAACAGTAATAGAGGCCTGGTGTCTTTTTTCTAAAACTAGCGTGTTTTTCTCCCAATTCCGGACCCTTTCTCATCAATAGAGAGAGTATATATAGCAAGAAAACCTCCCACCGCTTCGGAGAACAGCAACAAAAGAGATCTCGTAATCTTCTACAATGATGCCTGGATTAGAATATTCCCAAGGCTGTTACAACATCATCGAGCCAGAACATAGCATCTAGTCATCCCGGGCACAGGTGCATCCTTTGCAATGATGGCGGTGGTCCCAGCCAGGCTCGATCAGACAAGTGTCATCCATTGCTGTGAATGATTATGACAAGCAGCAACCAATAGCTTTATTTAGTTCATCCGGCCTATCGCTGGCATAACAGATCAGTTATTAGGCACGTGGCAGCCTTTCGCTACCCGCATGAACCATTCTCCCATCGTTGTCGACGATTTACAAAAATGCAACACGTGTCGAATGGGCAGAGAACCTTATCACAACGAAGGGAATGCTCCATCAACTGGGCGTAAAACACGCATGGTAGCATTTTGCTACCTGCGGTTGCTATTTCATCCCCGCATTGAAATATTTGCAAACGGTCGCTACATAGCAAGATGTGGGGACCGTTGACACCTTTTAGGAATGACGACTTCCTGGAAGCCTTTCACAGCCCAACGAGGCTTCAAGGAAACAAGAAATAAAACATCCCATAACCGCAACACGTGGACGGACAACGCAGTTTCCCAGGATCCAAAAAGGAAAGCTAATACCTGAAGCTGGGAAGAGTAGATGCCCAAAGTGGCAGATCAAAACTTTGATAAAAAGATGAAAAAACTTGACGATGCATAGGCCGGCGCACACACAATGCAAAAATAAACTCGAAGGGATCTGCTCAAATATTTATTTAACAGCTTTTGGTGACTATCAGGGGTGTTTCGACTAAGGAACGAAGAACCCAAAAATTCTCTGGTTCTGCAGACCAGAGCCTTATTTAAAGGGATAATGGAGTCACAGATTGGAAAGATCCGCCTACAAAGGTGACCACTCATCTTCAGATGGCTTCACTATGTTGCGCAAATTCTCCTGTGCTCCACATAAGTCAATAGTTTCTTTATGAGGCAACACATCGGGTAAACCGACCCCTACCTATATATGAAATAGCAGTTGTGAGAGCAGATGAACGACTGCCTCAATGTCGGATGTCGTTGGAGGATGGCTGAACTCCCTGAAAGCCTTCGGGTCGCCTTTCTTCTCTTCAATAATTTATGCAATCTATGTAGTCATGGCAATAGAGCCATCCTCGAGGAATGGAGATGGCAGTCCCATCCTGCTTAACCCAGAGAAACATCCCTATATGCTATCTAGTGTTTTACTCAGAATAGTCATGGCTACCTCAGTCCACTAGAAGGCGGAGTGGTAATGGATAAATTTGTTTGCTGTTTGAGTAGCAGCATCCCTATCTTCAATACCCGCTCTGGCAAGGTTCTTATCAGAGACATGGTATAGCTTGTTGAGTAGGTCTTTCACCTTAGGAACCTTTTCCAGGATAAATCGTGAGAACTGCTCAATCGTATCATGGGCCTCCTAGTTGAGCCTTGATGCCTTGTCGATAAATCAGAGGTTAGGCTACAATGTTAGGCAAAAGATTTTGATTTCCTCCCAGTGAGAAATGTATAATTTCCACCAACATAATGATATCAAGTCATGCGGGGGAAGGCAAGAGGGAGGCTTTAAGCGAAGTAATCTCTGTGTCTCTTGAAATAAGGGCCTCAGCTAATTCTTCCTTTTTCTTTTTCTCGAACGCCAACTGTTCCACATAGTTGCTCATTTCTTTATTCCAAGTCTACTCGGCTTAGGAGTGATTTGCTAAGTGCTCCTCTAGAGAAGCTTTTGTCTCTCAGAGTTCTTCCTCTATTTGAGCCTTTAGGCCTTTAAATTTGGCCTCTTTCTCATGCATTCTTTGCTCATATTCAGTTGTGTTCAACTCCTCCCCTTTTTATCCATCCCCGAGTTGCCAAAGCGGAGGCGCCTAGCTCTTATCTTTCATTTGTAGATTTTGCGCTTCCTGGTTCTTGTTTGTAGACTTTTATTATGTAGGTCAACAACCTGGTCTTTCAATTTCGCTTTTAGCCTATTTCTCTCATCCTCTATTGTTAGTGTCCTTTCAGTCATGCAGGAAATATCTGCCTCCAAAGATTTCTCCTTCTTTTCTAGAAAACTAACCCTTTCCCTGGCTGTTTTGAGCTGCTCATCTTTCTTCTTTAGCTGGCAACCAATTTTCAGGAAGTCGAAAGTGACTACCCATTGCGTTTCCTCCATGATTTCAACTTTATCCTGCAGTTAGACTACCTTCATGTCGAGTCCAACCGCATATATCTCATAGTCTTCTGGTTGCATTTCTCCCTGAGGCTTGCTTACCTTTGGGTACATAGTCATGAACTTCAATTCTTGTCGGGCCTCATCGTACAGAGCTTGTACTCTTGGCTTGGCGAGAACAATATCATCCTTTGCTTTGCATTTCCTCATTCTATTCACGTGTGCCTCCTTTCTGCAATCTATCTGTGCTATGAATTTGGCTGGTGATGAAACTAGTCCACCTATGAAGGGAGCACTAGAAGGTAGGGCATAGGGATAGGTAACCTTCATAAATGCAGGCATTTGTTTCTTTTAGAGAGTGACAGTTTATGGAGAGAAGTGAGACACGTTCCATAGTTTGGTTTGAGAACCAACAACAGGGCTAGTCATTTGTAATGACTAGACTGGGGAATCAGTCATAAGGCTCATTTGCTGGGAAGGGGGAGTTGTTAATAGGGTATTAGCCTATTGCAAAGGAAGAGGATCTGTAATCATAGAGGAGAAAGTATGGGCATTCACAAGGGAAAAGCTTTCCGAAAGTGGGGTGAGGAAGGTCTGAGCGGTAGTGGCAGGCGTAAGCATATGCGAAGGAGTAATTATGAGCGGGTGGCCCTGTGAAAACTAGGCGAATCCAATTGGATATGTCAGACTAAAAGCAGAGGGTAGAGGGTCAGTATCTTTAGCAGGGGTCGGTAAAGGGGCAGGGCAGATACTAAGGAATGAGATGCAAGAGAAGGAGCGAATTATACTTATTGATTGGTTGTTGGAATCTCTAGAAATGTTAGAGGTTCCGCCGCAACCTCTGACTCTTGAGTAGCAGTGAGTACTCCTCCTCCGACAGGTTCTTGCGAACCCTCTCCGATAATACGTTGTCATTTCGTAGGTGGAATCTCACTAACTTCGGCAGTCATCTCCTTCTGCTGAAGTGATAACCTAGTTGGTTTAGTAGCCCAAGTGAGTGTATGCGAACCCCTTGATATATTAAAATGTACATTCGTGGCCACATAAGCGGGCTGTTTAGAAACTTTCTCCTTTTGCACAGAGGAAGCCGATGTCGTTGCTTCCTCCTCCTGCTCATCAAATTCCTCCCTCTCTTCACTCCTATTAGTACTAGAGCTCAGGTTAGGATGGCCTTCCTTCCACCACCTTTCAAATTCCTGGTCATCCCTTAGTTGATTGTAAGGAGCATCTAACTGTGCTATTTCCTGGCGATATTTCCAGAAAGCCTTTATTTTTTCCTCACTCCATTCCTTATCCTTCTTTAACCTATTGTACATGCCACCCTCCATGGGGACATTATCCTAGGCCACAACCATAGGAAAGTAGAACTTGTGCCATGGGCCTCTAGTGTCCGGCGTAGGGATTTGCGCCAATTCAACAAAATCCTCATCTTTGTCCACTTGCGGGTTACGCCGCTTCTCCTAGTATGGTTGGGAAACATAGGTAATTCTCATATGTGGCTCTGACAAGTCATCGAAAGGGTTGTATTCCCACTTATCATTTATAGTGCCAACCCTAGATGTGCCAACTTGTCCTCTAACAACTGGTTCGATTGCTTTTTTAGTAGAGTTACCGACTTGAAATTCTTCGGACAAGTGAAGAATCCCTTTTTCTTGACCTTTTCACTACTACAAAAAGTAAAATCAATGATACACACCTGTCAGAATATTTTCAGCTTGAGCACTCTATCCGTGACATAGGCTGCGAGCAGGAAATGTTTGCCAGTAAAGCCCCACATTTGGAGGATCGTAAAATCCTTGCCCAAGAACCAGTCACAAGTAGGGGTGAAGCTCTGCATAAATCTGGCCTACTCTTTATCGAGCCGGATAATATCACCCTCTCCGATCAAATCATTCAAGACCGGAACTATGAAATAGTCCGCAAATACATAATAATCATATGATGCGGGAAGAAAAGGCATCCATGTGGATACCGGCTTCCTCTTATTTTGCTCATCAAAAATTGATAGCAGAAAATATCGGGCGAAGAAATCCGGGTTCTGATGTAGAAACATGTGGACTAGGAAGGAAAGAAACCTAAATTTTTTCTCCGCCTGATAATTCTCAATTTTCTATTTCATTTCTTCAACTATAAACTCAGCAAAATCATACCAGAAGAGTTCATGTTGCTTGCGAAATTGTATTACCAGTCCCATTTGAAAGGTCTCAATCTTCTCATCGGAGTCTCGGCCGCATACAAAGACCAGCATGGACATGGCGTCTTGGAGATCATCGCAAAATGCACCGCGCAACAATGGAATAGTTGGTGCTTTAGTGGCTGAGATTCTTTTTTTACCAGTCTCCTCTAACAAGATCTCTAAGCTAGTTTTCATCTTCCTCCATATTTTCTCTCATTTGCTCAGGTGAAAGGTCTTGATATTCTTCTTCCTCTTACTTGGATCCGAGATACATAACATGTGTCAGATGGCCTCTAAAGTGATATACACCCTTAAGTTGCGGCCTTCAATGTAGTGGGTATCATGATTATAACGCTGAATAGTAGCATCAACCACTTTTGGGCAATAGTGCACTAGTGGGACCATGTATTGAGGGAGACCACTATACCAAACTCTACTCACCGTAGATTGGTTTGCCTTTGGTGCTGATAACCTTGCACAAGCTACCTCTCTAAGGGGCTTAGGGTTTTTCGCGAGCCTTGGGTTGTAGACATTGTCCCATTTTTCTTCAACCTTTTTCTGGTTTCTCCATTTCTTGGGTCTATTCAGCTCCTCTGTGTAGGCTCTCCTTGTCCTGCTGGGTATACCAGGTGTAGTGTAGGCCACATCCTCATAGACATATACCTCTACTGAAGAACGAATAGCCGTAAATAGCTCCTAGCTAATTTCCTCCTGCATTGGTTGAGCTGAAAATTCTGACATTTTCCTTCTCTGAAGATTTCTGTAAGTTCTTGGTTGGCTACGACTATGCTCGGCTCTAGTTAGACAGACAGAAAACAACTCTGCACTTCTCCTTGGCGTTTGTGAAAAGACTTTGAAATATTAAGCCTTTTCATGCAATAATAGCAACCTTTCTCAAGGTGGTAGGCGAACATATTTTTTTTACATTTAATTCAGCATGTACCGTTAATCTTGCAAATTGTACAAAATGAACTAATTGGTATTTCGAGGCGGCTAGAGTTCATTATTGCATTTGGCGATCATGTGACACGTTGTGATATCCTTGTAACTTGAGCCGACAATTTGCTTGCTAACTCTACATTAACATGCACTGGTAATTAATATCCTGACCGGAATGATTACACCAAGCAAATGATCACGACCTGAAAAGATATGAATATCGTCTTGGGCTCTGGGATGCGCTTGAGATATGACATAATAGCCTACAGCCATATGTCTCACTGCCAACGAGCACCACCTTTTTAAAGCTAATTAATCAGCTCCATTTAATTAAGCATGCATTGAGCTATGTTATCACGGATGTAACTGGCCTAAAAATGTGAGCAAATGGAGGCTTGCCTTTCAAAATAACAACTAGCATAATATCACATTTTTTTGAAGCAGATTAGCATGTGTCTTGTCAATTTTCTATAAATAGGCCAGTAAGTAGTGAGAAAAATATACTTAGCATTTGAGAAGTGATAGGTCAGTAGCAGAGTCTTAAGGAAGCCTTCTTATAGGTTAGGTGGTAGAAAAATTCAGCATTAGCTCAGAAGCCCAGGGATAGTGTCAGAGCAATGGATACCCTAGTTTTCCTAATGTCGTATAAGTCACAAATGACATTCCTAGGGGAGATTTCAACTAGGAGACTGAAAAGGATGACAAAGAATAAGCATTCTATGGTTTTGGTAGCCATAAAGTGGGTTTTAGGCAAAGATTATATAGAATATGAGGATAAGTATCAGGTGAATACCGACATATGCTCCCACTTTGTAGTGTCCATGCTAGACATTAGCATTCCCCGGCCACTTATCTTGAAGCTAGTTAAAGAAATCTTCCCTAAAAAATACCTGAATGGTCCCAGTGAGGTCATTGCTCAGGTTTCCTATGGGGTAGGTCTGTCGTCAGCCAACGACCTGCATCACTTCATTGAGGAAGAAGCCATTGTCGTTTGGCTGCTGTTCCTCAGCAGATTCCGCCTATAGACCTGTGACCAACACCAGCAGAGGGTTACTCAGGCCCTACACTTTCTATTTCGTAGCTACAATGTGATACCTTTCTACGACGTAGACTGGTATACTGACTTCAGGAACCTGGTGTTTCCCCTAGCAATGGTGGTTGTACCAAATGATGCTGCCAGTGCTATCGAGGAACTCATGGATGAGGAAGAAGTGGACACTGCAGTTAATGCATCAATTTCTGCTAGCCATGCCTTTGGATAAAAAACCCTTGCCTGTTGCTCAAACTGTCTCCCTGCCTGCTCAAAATATGTCTCTCCATAGCTATATATAAGCCTGAAAAAAAGGCTATCGTATATATAATAGCTCAATATGCTTGTAAATTTTGAAAGATGGCTTCCCAGCCACTTTTGTAATGAAAAAAACATATATGAATAGATATCTATCCTTTAACAAAAATCCATGCTCTTTCTTTCATTCTTTATTTAAGCTTTTCTAGGCTTGCAACTTTTATGCTTTTTCTCCGCACATGGGCGTGTTCTGTGTAAAGCAGCTTGGGTGTTCCACCCGCTAATAATAATGGGTTAATTCCGTAGAAGTACAAACTAATTCATAAAAAGAATGGCCAAAGAAACGGAAATAAAATAAAATAAAAACTCTATTTACATATGTACAAAGTAGAGCTTAATGCCTAATAGAACAGCTTAAGATGAATCCCATTGATACGGATTCCCAATGGTTCTTGTTCCATATTCTCTAGCTCAAAAGCATTGTGTTCTTTGCATCGAATGATATTAAAGGGACCCTCCCATCGGCTATCAAATTTACCATGCTAGCCTGACTTTGCAGCCCTGCTATCATACTTTAGCATTAAGTCTCTGCATTTTAGACCTTGGTCAGAAGCCTTCTTGTCAAACCGTCGTTTGACCACCTATTGACGGCTTGTCATTGCTATTTGGGAACTATCCCTTTTTTCCTGTACTTCCAATAGCTTGACGAGCCGAACTTCCATGGCTTCATTTTGTTCTATCTCAAGAGATTTCAACAACTGTATTACCAGAATCTCCATGGATATAGGTAATAGTGCCTCTTTCCTATACACCAACTCATAAGGCGAAGTCTTAAGGACTTGCTTAGGGGTTATGCAGTTTTCCTAGAGCACTGTTCGGAGGTTTTTATGCCATTTCTTATGGTGTTCTGAGCCAATCCTTTTAAGGAATTAGACTAAGCTTTTGTTTGTTGACTCCGCTAGACCATTTCCCTGTGGATAATAGTTTGATGATGTTTTAAGGAATATACCATTCTTTAATGCAAAATGACATACCTTTGCACCTGGGAATGCTCTGGCATTGTCTGAAATGATAGTTTTCAGAGGGCCAAACCTTGTCACCAGTTCCTCGAGGAAATATACAATCTCTATTTCTGTTGCACCTTTAAGGGGAACAACCTCTGTCCACCTTGTGAAGTAGTCTGTAGTAGTCAGAATCCACTTGTGTCTGGCACTAGAAACTGGGTTGATCATTCCAATGAAGTCCAAGCCCCATTGCGCAAATGGTTCGTCCGCCACTATAGGTTTACGAGGCATTACAGAATTCTTCCTTCTGTCAGTGAAGAACTGGCATTTTTTACAAGCCCTCACCAAAGAGTAGGAGTCACTAAAAAGTGTGGGCCAATAATAACCAGCACGCATGATTTTAATTGCGGTGGTTTTGGCAGAGAAATGTCCACTTGCAGCGCTATTGTGGAAAGCGTCGAGGATCCTCTTCGCCTGCTCCGAAGTAACGCATCGCAGGAGAACACCATGGAAATTTATTTTGAAAAGGACTCCTATTTGCATATACCCGCAATTCTGCAACCGGTAATACCTCCTTTTTTGGGATGAGAGGCCTGGCGGATACTTTCCAGTTTGCATGAACCTCATTCTCTTAGTCAACCAACTGCCTTCCAATTCTAATTCATTTATCAAGACTAGCTCTGGCTGCTCCTCTGCGACAGGTACCTCCTCGCTTTGTGCCATATATTCACACAGTCCTCTTCCTTTAATAGGTTTAGTAGGCTTGACTTCAATGTTGTATTCAAGGATCTTGGTGATCCAATTAGCCCTTTTTTCCATGATTTCCCCCTCCATGATATATTCACGCATACTGGAATGTGTGACATATACCAAAACCTTGTTGTAGGAAATTGGATGGAAAAACTTTTTAAGTCCCTTTACTATTGCAAAGGCCTGTCTTTCGACAAAATTATAATTCACCTCATATTCCTTTAGGGTTTGGGAATAGAATGCCACTGGATGTTCCCCCTTTTATTCGTTATCCTTTTGGGTTAGAACAGTAGCAATACTGGACTTGATACTGAAAGCATACATTATAAAATCTTTGGATTGATCCGGATTAACTAGCACCAGGGCTATGGAAATTGCTTCCTTGACCCTTTCAAAAGCCTCCCGAGCTTTCGTTTTCCACTTGAATGCTTGATCTTTCTTCAACATTAGGGTGATCGGCTTAATCATTCCCGCGAAATCAAAAATAAACTTGCTGACAAAATTGACCTTGCCCAGGAAAGACTGGACACCCTTCTTATTTACCGGAAGGGGAAGTTCTTTGATAGCCTTTACTCGTTCCGGGTCAATTGAAACACCTTCTCTAGACACATGTCCCAACAGTTTACCTTGCAACACTCCGAATACACACTTCTTCGGGTTTAGGGAAACCCTGAATTCTTGACACTTTTGAAAAACTGATTCCAAATGATCAAAATGATCATCTTTAGATTTAGAGAACACAATAAGGTCATCCAGATAGATTAGAATAAACTTATTGATTAGTTCACTGAATGCGACGTCCATCCCCGCTGGAATGTTGCCCCTGCATTGGATAAACGAAAAGGAATTTTAGCATAAGCAAATGTTCCCCACTTTGTGGTGAACGTAGTCTTGTGTTGATCCTATTCTTTAACACAGATCTAATTGTAGCTGGAGAAACCATCCAGCAGAGAAAACATTTCTGATCCTACGACATTTTGTAGGATTGACTCCATAGAGGCAACAGATAGTGGTCTTTTAGAGATGCTCTGTTTAGGTCTCAGAAGTCCACACACAAGCAGATATCTCCATTCTTCTTTTGAACTGGGACCAGATTCGATACCCAAGTACTATGTTTGATTGGGAAGACAATGTGTGACTCAATGAGCTTAGTTAGCTCCTGTGCCATTAGGGCCTCAATTTTAGGGTTCAATGGCCTCTGTTTCTATCAGACTAGTTTTGCACCTCCTGTTAGCTCAATAGTATGTTGAATGATGTCAGGATCATAACCTTCCAGATCATCGTAGGACCAAGCCACTACTCCATTCTTTTCACAGAAATTGATGAGCCTTTCCTTATCATGGTGTGAGACATTTTTTCTGACTCAAAGATTCCTGCCATTGGTGACCCGAAGGTCCTCATAATCACTTTTCTCTGCCACAAAATTCTGCTTATCATTTCGGGCATTATTACAATCGAAAAAGTTTTCAAGAGTAACCAATCCTTTCAAAAGTTTATTAGATTTGAGCTACATAATTTGTCCTTCATAAGCCTCGGTGATCTTTGGTTGAAGCTGATCAGCAAACTCCCCTGAGTGTTGGATAAACGAGGCGATGTGTTCGTCACTTTCAAAGACTTTCCAACTATGATCATTTTCGGGGATCACTAGTCAGACTAGTACTTGTACTGAATGTTCATTCTGAAGCAAGTCAGAGACAGGATCAAACTGAGCACCAATCATAGCCATGCGATCTATATCGCTATTTTGTCTTCGGGGAACGGTCTAGATGTTGAAAGCTTCAAAACCCTCAATCAGGTCCTAGACTCGGTGCCGATAGGATCTCATGCGGACATTCTTTATTGTAGAAATTCCTCAGACCTAGTTAACTACCAGTTCAGAATCTTTGAACACAATCAATTGCTTAATGCCCATTTGTTCCGCAAGGCTTAAGCCTTGGACTAACCCTTCATATTCAGCCTCGTTGTTTGAACAAGTGAAATGAAAGCGGAAAGGCCTCAACTATTTTTTATTTTGTGGGGATATTAGACATACCCCTACTCCAGCACCTACTTTTCTTCTTGCTCCATCAAAGTATAGTGTCCATAGCTCATTTTCTTGGTTACCTTCGGATTCTTTGGTGACCCTTGGAAACATATGGTCTTCAACATAAATTACATATGTGCCCAATCCTGTAGCATGATAATTTCTGAAAGGATCATTTTTTATGTATTCACTCAACAAAGCATCTTCTTTATCATTCTGATCTCTGCTCACCTTCTCCTCTTCTAGTAAATCAACACAATACATTTCTTG
>VDFB02271358.1:903309664-903348615 GCA_007258455.2 Sequoia sempervirens
TGTGTGTTTCTTATAGCTCTACTACTCCATATATCACACTATCTTAGTTTCCATAATTTTCATATCATGTTGTTTCTTGACAAACTATTTATTGGAACATTGTTCTCTCTACAAAATGTGAATTTTTGTGTCAATCCTTCATGTAATTGATGCATTAGCATCATGATCCCTTATATTGTGATTCATAATTATAGTCTTACAACAAATAATAGGTTTCTCTTTTCATAGATATTATCTTTACAACATGTACTTATTATCATAAGCAATATTTTATTGTTATATTCTATCAAAATTATCTATTTACCTCTACTTAACTTTCAGCCACTCTTCTCAATATTAACATGCACCCATGTATCATTTATGTTTTAGATATAGAAATTAAATTTATTGCTAAAATAGGGATATGGAATGCATGTTTGAGGGTTTTTACCCTTCCATCACTAGACTAATTTTACGTCCCCTCTATCTATAATTTTCCATATGTTATTATCCTTGGGGAAAAATTCCCCACCATCATAGGTTGAATATGTTGTAAACTACTCTCTATGGGGAGTCATAGTACAATGCACTTGAATCTATCAACCAAGAGTCATAAGAAGTCATGCTAGTGGAAATAATAAATGCATCATTTGTTTTACTATTAGAGGATTCATCTATCTACTTATAGAGGAGTCCTCATTATTTTTTATTTATTTTTAAATTCCTTTTTGAGATGTCCTTATTTAACAAAATCATAACACCTCAATCTACCCCAATTAAGTCTTCTAGAATTTCCCTTTGAATTAGAACAATCTATAGAATTTTCCTTATCACCATTATTCTTGTCTTTACCTCTCCTTAAATCGTAGTTACACAAGTGAATTCTTAGAACCCTCCTAAGTGTCCTCATTTCCTTAGAGAGAGAAATGGCAATGAGGGCATCTGAATTCATACCTTTTGTAAATGAACCTATTATTGCAAGTACAAAATTATTGCAAGACTTAGATAATGAACATAACATTACAATAAATTTATCCTCATCATATAACTTTACATATAAATTGAGTTTAATTGACTCAAGATTAAATTGAACTAATTCAAGTGTTCAATAACTGAGTTCCTATCCTTCATCTTAAGAGAGTATAACTTTATTATTAGAAATAACATGTTAATGAGACTCTTAGTTTGATAGATCTTTCCTATTCTATTCTATACTTTATATGAAATATTATCATTTGAAATATTCAATAAAATGGAATTAGATAAGCACAAAAAATAGTGTCATGTTCTTTGTTATCTAATTTTCCCTATTCTTCATTTGACACATTTTCTAGTTTATTCAAAGTTTTCACAATAATATATTATCTCTTTTTCCCAAGAGATTTCCATCTTTGGCTTCGAAATCTCATTCCTTGTACCACTAAGCTTTTCAATCTCCAATTGAGATGAATAGCCATGATCCTTTATCACCCTAAACCTAAAATTGTAGTAAAACACAAATAACTCCCACTAAAATAAAAAAAACCAATCACACATTCAAAGAAAGGTGTTCCTCTCTATAATAAAAATAAGCATGGATTTGATACCAAATGTAGAAACATGATATAACTTGCAAGTGAAAGTATGTTATAAACTCAAAGTATCCAAGTATAGAATTGAAACAATGGAAAATGGGAATAATAAGGTGCTTTTGTATGGTTTAGGACATAAAGCACACCCACTTTCCAATTATTTCATTCAAGGATAACCCTAGAGATCTCAATGCAAAGGAGAAAGAGATCTTGCAATAGGGTTTTCCTAGGATATGATTGTAAACTAATGAGGGGTTCACCACCAAGCTAGGGCTTGGAAAGACAAATGAACTGCAAGATGAAATGCTTAACCCTAAAATGACCTAGAAATGCATGTAAAATAAAAAAGAAAGCTGCAAGATGAAATGTGTGCACCTAGAAATCTGAAGATGACTTGATGAAGCTATGAAATAATAAAAATAGTGACTTTAATGTTGTATGGGATTCATATTCCAAGCTAGGCGAATTAGTCCTAGATCTTGGTTTTTGTGTAGGAACAAGAATCTAGCAAATGGGTATTCAAAATTGTAAAAAACTAAAAATTGACCTAAACTAGGACTCATACACCAGAACTGGTGTATTAGTCCAGTTAGGGTTTTTTAAAGCTTCAAAGTTTTCTTTGTTCTTCCCAATTGATTTCTAGATCCGAAACCCTGATTTTCAACCTATAGGAGTCTTCCAAGTATCTCCAATGCAAGATGATAACTTTGACAACTTTGAACACTTTGAAAACTTTCTCCAAACTTTCTCTTCAATGTATCTTCAATCAAAACCTACATATCACACACTAAAGAGAGGGAAAAAAAAAATTGTTAGTGGAAAGGGGTTTTCCTTGGTCAAACCTTGTTTTGGTAATCAAACCTTGAAATGGAATAAAATAGGAATGGAGAATGAAGAATGAACAAAATATGATGTTGCAACTCACCAAACCCTAACAATGAAGTGTTGTAAACATGTATGAGATGGCTCCAATGGATGTAGATCTTGAATAGTGCTTGAATAGGATAGATCTTGAATGAAATGCTAGCTTGAATTATGAAACCCTACATCACAATTGTTAGCTCAAAAACAAACATGATGCATGAAGACTTTTACATGATGCTTAATACTTGAATAGTGCTCTAAAATGCTTGATAATTTACCCTTGAATTATCTTGAATGATCTTGTAGACACTTGAATTCTCTTTTGAACTCCAACTTTCTATAAGGATGCTCATTAAACTTGCTAGGTGATCTCTTGAATGCTTGGGGTGAAAATGAGTGAAAGAAACTTGTGTTTATAATTAATTATGCAAAAATTATTGAAATTACAACACTAGAAGCTGACATAAAATCAAGGAGGATAAAATCCCTCCAAAAATTATAATTTAATTTAATTTTTGGCCTCATGGGACTCATACACCCAAGGTGGTGAATGAGTCCCATTAGGCATAATTTATGGGACCAAATTCAAAAATGCTTAAAAAGGTGTAAAACTAGGATCAAGACCCAAAAACCTAGGTAGGACTCATACACCCAAGGTGGCATATGAGTCCTAGATCACTAAAACTGGGCCACACAACCTAAAAACACCTAAACTATGATTGGATCTTGATTTGTGTCAAGATTATCCTTGAAAAGTTGCATTAATTAAGGCTTGTGGATGCAAAATCAGGCCAATTAAAGCATAAAGAAGCCCAATTATTTATGAAAACCCTAGAAATTTGTGAAAGTGTGTTACAACACTTTACAACACCTTACATAAGGCATGATTAAGGTTAAACAAAGATTTATTAGGTTCAATTAATTAATAAAACATTAGAAAAGTGTGAAAGTGTGTTACAACACTTTGGAAAGGTATCATTTAATTTCATTAGTTCACAAGGTCTCAAGACCTAATGTGGATTTTTCAGACACATTACAACACTAAATTAAGGAAACCTTAAACTCTGTTAACAAGGAGAGCCCAAACAAGCAAGGAAAAGTAAAATTTATGTAGTTTTTTCATTGCCATAAGAATAATGATAAATTATATATGAAAATAGAAATAACCAAACAAGAGATGCAAACCATTGCACAAAATATATACGTAGAAATATTTTTGGGAAAAAATTTCATACCCAAAAAGATATAAAGCTTGTATTAATCCTTTAATAGAATTACATCAATAAAACTTCTCTCTAAATTTTTGTAACACTTCATTACTTCTTCAAATGAAAAACTACTTATTTTCCTCCTATTCCAATCTCCAATATATATAAAATTTATGCAAGAAACCATAAATGGTTTCCAATACCATGGACTAAAAACATGATATAAGTGGTCTATATGCAATAGATACCTCATGGCATGTTTTAAAGAGTTGCAAGCATTTTTTAGAAGCTTCAAGACTTTTGACACAATATTGGTCATCTAACTTCACAAAGGAACAAAAATACCTCACTATAAGACAAATAGCAACTACTTAGGTCCAAAAAAGGCTACCCACTTCTTATGTAATGCCCCGACAAGGAACCCTAGAGGACAAGACTAACTATGCCACATTAATGGAACATTTTATTTTTTAAAGAAGTAACAATGGAATGCATAACATAACATAACATAACAGATAATCTAAACCTAGATCCTCTAAGGTTCCTCAACTATGCTACTTGTTACAAATTTTTAATTTCTTGCTTAAAATTAGTGAAGATTTAGTGAAGTTTATTTCCTGGGGTATAAAATTTTGAGTTATCCAATGAATCCTTACTTTCTAAATGAATGAATTAAACTTGTTCATTGATTTTTCAAATCATTCAAATAGTTTATGATAAACTGCTGAATAGTTCAAAAAAATCGATAAACAAGCTTCACTTAGAAAAAATTTAGAAGATTGAAGTGAAATGTTGAATTGTTTTTTTGCAGTATTTATTATTGTTGATGATCAAAAGACAGTGCATATTTAAAAGAAAAAAT
Organism: Sequoia sempervirens; assembly: GCA_007258455.2. Classification (NCBI taxonomy): domain Eukaryota; kingdom Viridiplantae; phylum Streptophyta; class Pinopsida; order Cupressales; family Cupressaceae; genus Sequoia; species Sequoia sempervirens. The sequence goes on from VDFB02271358.1 coordinate 903,314,149, forward strand.
TATTCATTTTGATTACAAAACATGTGTTCAAAAAAATTGCAATTTCATTGTTTCAAATTATGTAATTGGAATAAACTTAGAAAGATGCATAAGCCATTGCATATCATGAACAATTAATTCATTCTGAAATATGTTTATGTGATCCCACACAAGCCGTGGGTAGACAAAGTTCACTAGATTCAACAAGAAGTACAAACTATACAACTGAAGAAAAACTAAAAGTGAAAAGAGAAAAAGGAGATCATGTCGTCATTGCCTTAAGGGTTGGTGTAGGGTTGATTCCTCAAGTCCATCTCGCTCTTCAGTATCTTCAATCTCTCTCTTGAGTTCCAGAATCTGCAGTGATTGTAAAATTATGTTAGAGCTTAGGTCATGAAATCCAAGAACATGTTCAATTCAACAGAGATATAATTTTTTCTCATCATCAAATCAAATCAACTTAGTCAAACATTGAAAGATAAATGTAAAACTGCCATATCAAGTCATCAAGAAGAAATCATTGAATCCACTATTTTTATTGACTTATTTGCTTCATGTGCAGATATAGGAAAATTCTTGTTGTTGATCATGAAAATTACAACATGAGTGGGGAGAAATGTGGCTCCCTCAAGGGTTGAGCTCTGCTCATGATAATAATAGTTACTACTGTTTGAAGGAAAATCAATTAAAACCATTATATCAACTGCTCAATGATAGTGAACAGGCATACATGTTAAGTTCATGAAGCATTACTTCAAGTAACTACAAAATTTTTAAGGACAATAGTGATACCAGTAGAATAAACATCTCACCATGAAATTAATATGGTGTTTTATATGTTCATGAGAATGGTTTCATAAAAATAAATGATTGCATTACTAGAATGTATTTTCCAGACATAAATAATTGTTCTTTATTCAATGAAGTGGATCATTTGATTTGAGGAACAAATAATTCATTAAGTAAGCAGGAGTAAAAATTATATACAGAGTCAATGTGTTACTATACATTGTCTGAATTCAATCTTTTACTAGCCATTATTTAATCATTTGCTGCAGAGAAGTATTACATTATCACAGCTGGAGTTTGATATCAAGATCAAATATGGTGTGTTTTGCATGGTTTGTTAAGATTCAGAATACCAGGGCAACTGCAAATTCAACAGAAGAGAAAGTATGATTTCTTTCAACATTCTGATATAAGGAAAGCTACTGAAATGTTTGTTGAACATAAGGGAAAAACTCAAATATACATGCAAATATCTCAAAGTCATCACCCAGAAGCTCAAGATAGGAATTTTTCTCTTGAATGACATTGAGAAAGTAAAACACAGTTGAAAGTAGAATACCCAACAGAGATTTTTCATAGTCGCAGCCTATTTTTACAAGTGGCTTTGTATTTTAAAAATGAAGGTTTTATGAATGCAAAAATTTTGGAAAATAATTTTCTGTAGCTTATTCTTGAAAAAAATAAATGCCCATTTTCTAGAAGTGAAGGAAAATAACAGAGTGCTACAGGATTCATAGAAGGCATCAACAAATAGTCAAGACCGTGGCCTCTCTCTAAAAAATTCATAGAGGTTTTGAAGAAAAATGCATTCAATAATAAAGAACAACCCTTATTCAATAGTGACTAAGAATGTTCTATACAAAAAAAAAGAAAACATTATCAAATCAAGCTCAAAATGAAAGAAACTTACCTAAGCTTTTGAGTAGAAGATTCATTCATAAACCCATGGGTTTCTTCTTGGAAAACTTCAGAAAAGCTCAAAATAAAGTGTATCCATGGAAAGCCCCGACAAAAATAGAATTTCACAGAGAAATCATCAGAGAAGAATCAAGTATGGTTGCGGTCTGTATGCTTTCAGAGAGCTTCAAATCCAAATAAAATCCAGATTTGAAACAAAGAAATTATTTACCTTTACAATTTCTACCTCAAATCTCTAGAGACTTCTGAAAATGGTGTGGATACAAAGATTTTTAGTCTAGAGTTTGAACTAGGGTTTGTAGATGGCGGTGCCTCCCAACAACAAAATGAGAAAAGTGAAATGAATAAAATGAATGATGAATGAATATCTTTCATTCATTTAGGGTTACATAACCCTAAATAATTTGATGGAGAAGGCTTTATTTAGCCTTAAGTTTTTATCAAAAACTTTATTCATCTATGCCTTGGTCGTGGCATTTTATTTTTGCTTTGGATTTTTTTGAAAATCCTTTAAATATCTCCTTAAGACTTAGTCATTAAGTCTTTATTGGCTTTATGAAATTCTTTTGAATTTTGACATACTTGTATAAATTTTGTAAAAAGCTTTATTAAAATGATAAATATAAATCATTTTAATAAATGTTATTATTAAATGCAAAAATAGAATTTTCAAATAAGTAAGTCTTGAATTTTTGCATTTAATTCAAAGTGTAAATATTTCTTTTAAATGATAATTATAAATCATTTAAATTAAATGATATCTTCAATGCAAAGATAAAGTGTCTTTATTTTCAAAATCCTAGTCAATAGGAGTTCAAATGGAGCATTAAAAGACTTGAATTGAATCATGGAGATGATTGAGAAGATTGTCCTAACATATGTAGGAAAATCAGGAGTTTGGAGCCCTTAATTATGTGTTCACTTTCAATTATGAATTCCATTTGATTGAGTTTCAATCAAGGAGCGATTTGAGGCACAAAACTAGAGTTCACATTCAGTTATGACCCTCTTTTTGAGGGGTTTCAGTTGCATACAACTCATGAGGTTGCTTTGAGTTTGGATAGCTCTTTATGCATATTTGGAGGAGCATCTTCAGTTTCATGGCTTGTTTAGAGGAGAAGGACAACACATCTTTCCTTGGAGCCAAATTTGAATTTTGAGAGTCTTTTCTATAAGTCCTTCTCTTCTCTCTTTTGTTCTCTAGTTTTGAGTTTGGAGGCTATAGGAGTTTTTTATTCCTTGCTTTGTAACTCATTTTCTTGTGAGTTCTACAAATTTGTAATGCAAGTATCTCCTAGTTTTCAATAAAGAAGATCATTTTCCCTCTCAATTTTGTCTTGTGCAAGTATTGTGTGTAAGCTTTTAGGATAAAATTTTGTGATTTCCATGAAATCCTTCTTTTAATCTTATTACCTCAATATGTTATAGTGCAGGTCATTGACTGTGTTTCTTACATTTGTTGAATGCTTGTTATGAAAACATTATTGTTTTATTTGAAACAAACTTCAATAATAGAAGCCTATCAAATGAAGTATTTATGAAAAACATACTTGATTGAGTTGTGAATACTTTAGTTTCAAGTTGAGTTATCTTGTGAGATTTTAAAGGCATATGCAAATCAATTTCAATTGGTGAATCACCTTTTTTCTAGTTTTAATATTTGCTTTATCCTTCTATCCTTTACCTCTATTAAAAAATTAGTATTTACAAGAATATCCAAAGGGAACCAACCCATAATATAGAGGTCTACCCTCATTATATGATACTCACAGCCTGAGAGTAGTCCCATGTGCACAAGATTTAATAGTTTTTCAACTTGTCTTTAGGTGCAAATCCCTGTGTTAACAATTTACTATTGTAATAGTGTGAGCAACAGTTTTCAACCTTCAAGAAGGAAAAAATTTCACACTTGGCGACTTCGAATATTAGTTTCAATAGTTTTCAGTGAGGAAGCATATGAGAAGTTATCAAATAAGGCCAAGAGAAGAACCTGAAGAACTTTCAAAGCTACCATCAAGAAGTACCAGAGTTGTTAGGAGAGCAACAAGCCATGTTTCATCCTTCAACAATCCTCTATTTGTAAATTATGTAGTTCAAGTTTCAGCTAATTCTACTATTTCAAGTAGTTCATCAAGTGATATTAGTTCTCCAGTAATCAATATGGCTCATCCTCCACCTAGGAATCAACCTTTTGTTTCATTTGATCAAGGAAGCCCCTTGAATTTATCCCATCATAATGATATTCTAGTTGCAACCATTAAGAGTTTACCATTCTTTACTGGTGAAGATCAAACAAAAACTATTGAGCACATTTGAGATGTGGCTTCATTGTGTGGTTTGTATCAGATAACTAAGCAAGATATTGTAGTAAGGATCTTGGTAGCCTCTTTCAAAGGTAAAGCTTTTCAATGGTTTAAAGGGTTACTAGTAAATTCAATTACAACATGGGATCAACTTGGAGAAAAGCTGAACAAGTAGTTTGAAGATAAATCAAACCATCTTTCATTGGTGGAGCAACTCGCTACCATAAAGAGAGCACCACATGAATAGTCGGTGGACTTCAACTACCGGTTCAACAAGACTTGGAACCGAATTCCAACCACGGTAAATCCATCTAATGAATATGCTTTTTTTGTATTACTTAAAAGCATTAAATAGTGATATTGCACTATTGATCCAATCTTTGGGAGGGGATACATTACTAGATTCATTTGATATTGTTGTTAGGGTTGAGAATAATTTGATTCAAGTAGGTAAGTTAGCCCCAAGGCCTCCTATGCCCTATTTTTTCTGATATACAGCTAATTATCCCAGTCTTACCACCTATTGTAGTTGTTTTTCTTGCATTTCCAGCCTTTAATACATAAGTAGTAGCTTAAGAGCATGATGTTCCTAACCAGTTTCAAGAACTAGTTAGCATAAAAGAGAAAAATGAGAATATTCAGAAGACCTTACAGACCTTTGGTAATGAGTTGGTTAATATCAAGAAACAACAAAATCAACCATCCTACCAAGCCCCATACCAAGCTCTGTATCAGTCAAGCCCTCAAATTCAGAGGAGGAATTTCAATCAAAGGCCTTTCTAGCCTTATAATCCCAGTGCCGCTAGTTCATCTAAGGAGGTAGTACCTGTACAGAACAACTTAGCTACTAATTATGAATGGTGTTTTCCATGTAACTAGTCTACCTGTTCCAATGGAATTCTTAATCAAGCACTAATGGTGCAAATTAGTGCTATTGTTCCAAAGAATTCATCGCAGGAGGCTCATGAGCAACACTCTACTCATGCAGAGCACTTAGGTAATCCAGATGTTACCTTCATGAACTAGCAAGGTGAGGAGTTTTGTGGGGTTAATAATCCACATAATCAATCAAGTAACCCTATAGCAGCCAATACAAGGAGTAGAAAAAGGGTTGTTGACTTGGGGCAGCGAACTAATCGAGATAGAAATCATCCTTCTACAAGTTCACAAGGACAAGTTAAATCTCCTACTACACAAAATGGTCAAGTTCTACCAAGAACACAATTTGTGATTGGCAAAGATCAGCCTAGAGTTCAAGTTCAATCAACACAAGTTCAGAAAAATGTTGTTCTTAAAGGACAAAAAAAGGTCAGTGTTGGTAATTTTAATATTTTAGAGCATATGAAGAAGACTAATGTTAGTGTTTCAATGTGGGATTCATTAGATCTTCCTACGAAAAAGGATCTCGTACATGAGGCTCTATCAAAATTTTCTTTATCTGATGATGCATCTAATCAACAACCTGTTAAAGTTTTTTTTACAAATGATTCTCCTAAAAAGAAAGAACAACCTACCAAGGTATTTAAACCACCCCCTTTCTATGTTTCTTTAATTGTTGGCCATAATTTAGTTCATAGTTGTATGATTAACTCTAGGGCCAACAGTTCTATAATGCCCAAGCAGATTGTAGACAAACTTGGAATAGAATATGAGCCATTAGAAAAAGGGGTAGTCCAACTAGATGGTACTGTTGTTAAGATAGTAGGAGTGATTAAAAATCTAAGTCTTACACTGCACACATGTCCAAACTTTTCAATACCTTAAGATATTTATGTCATAGAGTTGCCTCCATACTTTGCAATTTGTTTATCTCATGATTTCACAACTAAGATTGGAGGATACTTGTCCTCTAATTGGTCTCATATGTTATTTAGGACTAGGTATGGAACCAAAGTCACTATCAAGTCAAAAAAAAATTCTAAGAATCATATTGAGCCCTATAATCTAAGTGTTTTCAATGCAACATTTGTTGTAAATTGTGTTTTGTTTGATCAAGAATACATTATTGTAGATAATGAGACTACTACTTAGATAGAGGATATTCTAGATATTTTGTTGGATGATTGGGTAGCAGAGAATGTTCATAATTCTTCGAATGAACAAATTGAAGAGGTAAACTTGGGAATTTATATGATGCATGAATCTAATTTTGTTATGCCTAATCTAGAAAAAAGTGTTGAACAATGGTCAGATCAGCAAACAAATGAAGTTTGGAAGCTATTCTTTGATGGTTCAGGGAGTAGAAATGGTGTTGGAGGTGGTTGTATGCTTATCTCTCCAACTGGTGAGAAATATTATTTTGTATTCAGGTTCACATTTAGCTGCACCAATAATATAGCTGAGTATGAAGCCCTGATTCATGGTATTCAATGCAAAAAAAGGAGAGGTATTTGTTGTTTACAAGTCTTTGGTGATACCGAACTGATTGTTAATCAAGTTAGAGGTATTCATACCACTAAGAATGACCTTCTCAAGTCTTATAAACATAGAGAATGGGATCTTATTGAATATTTTCAAGCTTTTAATTTGTTGTCAATTCCCATAACTGAAAATAATCATGCTGATAGATTGGAAGCCATAGGCACTCAATATGATATCCCAAATGATATCAGTAATTTGAAAGAACATCAGTATGTAAAATTTATTATTAGGTAATCAATTCCTAACAATAATGAGTATTGGAAAGTTTTTGATAGTGATCAGCAGATCATTAATTTCCTGAGAGAAGAGGTAGAGTTTTCTAATGATAATTAAGAGAAACTCAAACAACAATAAGAAGATCAGATCATACAGCTAAAAACCAACACACTTCCCAAAGGCTTGGTTACTTTGGAGTCCATTTTCAATACAGATGATCAAGTTAGAAAAGAGAAACATAGTTTGCAGATTAAAGAATATTATTATGAAGGTGTTGAGATCTTCAAAGATAAGCTTTTAAAGCTTGGTAAGATATGAACTTTAGAAGAAATGCATGCATTTAGTTTACTTTATCAAGAGTTCAGGGACATATTTGCTTAGGAATACTTAGATCTGAAAGGATTTGATCCTTCTATTACCCATCATACTATTGAACTTGAGCCAAATGCCAAGCCTATAATACAAAAATAGAGGCCACTTAACCCAAAGCTTGAGCCCCTCATGATCAAAGAGTTGAATAAAATTATTGAGAGTGGTATCATTTATCCAATTAAGCATACCTCTTGGGTATCCAATCTTGTACATGTGAGAAAGAAAAGTGGTGAAATTAGACTTTGTGTTGATTTAAGAGATCTTAATAGAGCTTCCTTGAAAGATCGTCACCCTTTACCTTCAATGGAACAAATTCTTCAAGTTGTTTTAGGTTCTAAAAGATTTTTTTTATTAGATGGTTTTTCAAGATATAATCAAATCTCGGTTAAGGAAGAAGATCATTTTAAGACAACATTTACAACTAAATGGGGTACAATGGGTTACAAAAGGATGCCATTTGGTTTGTCAAATGTTGGGGCTACTTTTCAGAAAGATATGGAAATGGATTTTAGAGGTTTGATGTATAAGATAGTGTTAGTTTATTTGGATGACATAACTATTTTTTCAAAGAATTCAAATGAACACTTTAATCACTTGAGAAAGATATTTGAAAGGTGTAGAGATTTTGGTGTCTCTCTCAGCACAAAGACTTCTATATTTTCATTACATGAAGGTAAATTAATTGGATACATTGCATCAAAACATGGCATCTCTATAGATCCAAAAAGAGTAAGTGTTATTCTTTCCCTTCATTTACCAGCACACAAAAAAGGTCTGCAAAGTTTCCTGGGTAGAATCAACTTTGTAAGAAGATTCATCCCAAATGTTTTTGAGTTAATAGTTCCTTTGACTTCAATGTTAAAAAAGAATGTCTCTTTTATCTGGACTAAGGAAGGAAAGAGGAGTTTTTCAGATTATCAAAGAAGCACTTGCAGCTACTCCTACTCTGTTAAACCCAAATTTTTCAAAGGATTTGATTTTGTATGCATATGGTAATATTGATAGTATTGCAGCTATGCTAGTTCAAGAGAATGATCATGGGTTAGAGCAGCCCATAGCTTTTTTTAGTCAAAGTCTTAAAGACTATGAGCTTAATTATTCCTTTATAGAAAAGCATGTCTTAGCTATTATTAGAAGTCTAAATAAATTTAGACATATGTTGTCTAATAACAAAATTAAATTGTTGGTTGCTCACCCTTCAGTCAAGGAATTTCTGTTGAATAAAGATTTGAATAGCAAAAGAGTTGGTTGGGTGACTAAGGTGATGGAGTATGACCTTGAGGTCAAGGTCTATGTGAACAACTTACAGAGAATAATGACAACAATACAGAAGAAGGGGAAAGTGTTGTTTTAGCTCATCATAATGAGGAACAAATTGTTGCACCTGTAACTTCTATAGGTTGGGTGAAAGAAATGACACACTTCTTGTTAACTAGTGAGTGTCCTCCTGATTTGAATAAGTCCAAAATAAGGTACTTTAGGCTGCAATCAATACCTTATGTTCTTTTGAATGGTTTGCTATTTAGAAAGGATTTTCATGGTGTACTGCTTAAATGTATTGAAACTGATGAAATTAATAGAGTCTTACACAAGTTTCATGAAGGACCAGTTGGTGGTCATTTCTCTCCAAGAGCTACAACTCTTAAAATAATGAATCGAGGCTATTTCTAGCCTACCATATTCAAAGGTGCTCATTCATGGGTGAGGAAGTGTAAAGAATGTGCTATATTTGCAGGAAAAGAAAAGTTAGCAGCCCTTCCATTGTAGCCAGTTCAAATTGAGCAACCCTTTATGAAGTGGGGCTTAGATTTCATTGGGGTTGTAAACCCACCATCAAGTGTAGGCCACAAGTGGGTGCTCATAGCCACTAATTACTTTTCAAAATGGACTGAAGTTGTAGCACTTAAAGAGGAAAATGATATAGTTGTTCTAAACTTCTATGAAGAGCTGATAACCAGGTTTGGAGTTCATGAATATATTGTTTCAAATAATTCACTTGCTTTCATAGGAACTCAGATATCTAAGTGGGCTATTAGAAATGGTGTATATATGAATACATCTTCCAATTACTATCCTCAAGGAAATCAACAAGCTGATTCCACTAATAAGAACCTTTTGAGGATTATCAAGAGAAATATGGAAGGTAATCAAAGAACTTGGTATACCAAGTTGAAGAAAACCTTATGGGCTGATAGAATTACATCAAAAAGATCATCATGATTTTCACCATACAGGCTTGTGTATGGAAAAGAGGCAAGGATACCTATTTCACTCAAGAGCTCCCAGCCCTTGATCTAGTAAATCAGCTTGATATGATTGAAGAAGAGCCTATGACAGTAAGATTGGCTCAGCTGATTGAACTTGAAGAAACTAGAGATGAAGCAATGAAGAAGATTGAGCAACATCAAGCTCAAGTAAAAAGATCATTTGATAAGAGGGAATATCCAAGATTATTTCAAGAAGGTGACATAGTTCTGAAGTGGGATGAACTGAAAAGAAAATGTAGAAAGCACTCCAAGTTTGATGCATTTCGGACTAGGCCTTACATCATTACTGAAAAGAAATAGCATAATTCCTTCCAGTTGTCTAAGTTGGATGGTGAAGTGGAGCCAATCCCAATGAATGGGATTCACCTCAAGCATTTCTTTTGAGGTAGGATCTAATCTGTACATATTTCAATAGATTCTAGATGTTCAATAAGTGCTTTTGCACATAGATTACTTGCATCTATCTTTTCCCTAAGTGTTGTTTTGCACAATTGGTAGTTTACTATGAGTTTTCTAGGAGAAAAATAAAATCTCTGTTGTTACTAGTTATAGTTCAATGATATAGATACTTCTTATTCATAACATGGAATAGAGTTTCAATGTCATCAACAACAAATGTATACCCCATGGAGGTGTAACTAGTAAAAACAAAGTTACAGGTAGTTATAGAAAGGAGCTTTATACAAGGTTTTCTAGGTCAGAAGAAGGCATAAATGAGCTCCATACCCAATGGATAAGCAAGGAAATTGGCCTATTTTTTTTAGTAGGAAAACATCCCTGAGAGGTCACCAAAAATGTTACTAATTTTTAGCTTCTTGCTTAAAATTAGTGAATATTTAGCAAAGTTTATTTGTTGGGGTATTAAATTTTGAGTTGTCCAATGAATACTTACTTTCTAAATGAATGAATTGAACTTCTTCATTTATTTTTTTAAATCATTCAAACAATTTATGATAAAATCTTGAACAGTTCAGACAAATCAATAAACAAGCTTCACTTAGAAAGAAAAAATTTAGAAGATTGAAGTGAAAAGCTGAATTATTTTTTTGCAGTATTTATTATTGTTGATGATCAAAACACAATGCACATTTAAAAGCAGAAATTATTCATTTTGATTACAAAACATGTGTTCAAACAATTGCAATTTCATTGTTTCAAATTATGTAATCAAAATAAATTCAAAAAGATACATAAGCCATTGCATATCATCAACAATTGATTCATTCATAAATATGTTTTTGTGATCCACCACAAGCCATGGGTAGACTAAGTTGACTGGATTCAACAAGAAGTACAAACTATACAACTGAAGAAAAACTACAAGTGAAACACAGAAAAGGAGATCATGTCATCATTGCCTTAAGGGCTGGTGTTGGGTTGATTCCTCAAGTCCATCTCGATCTTCAGTATCTTCAATTTCTCTCCCAAGTTCTAGAATCTGCAGTGATTGTAAATTTATGTTAGAGCTCAGGTCATGAAATCCAAGAACATGTTCAATTCAACATAGATATAATTTGTTCTCATCATCAAATCAAATCAACTTAGTCAAACATTGAAAGATAAATGTAATACTGCCATATCAATTCATCAAGAAGAAATCATTGAATCAACTATTTTTACTGACTTGTTTGCTTCATGTGCAGCTACAAGAAAAGTCTTGTTGTTGATCATGAAAATTACAACATGAGTGGGGAGAAATGTGGCTCCCTCAAGGGTTGAGCTCGGCTCATGACAATTATAGTTACTATTGTTTGAAGGAAAAGAAATTAAAACCATTATATCAACTACTCAATGATAGTGAACAAGCATACATGTTAAGTTCATGAAGCATTACTTCAATGAACTACAAATTTTTTATGGATAGCAGTGATACCAGTAGAATAAACATCATGAAATTAATATGGTGTTTTATATGTTCATGAGAATGGTTTCATAAAAAGAAATGATTTCATTACTAGAATATTTTTTCCAGACATAATCAATTGTTCTTTATTCAAGGAAGTGGATCATTTGATTTGCAGAACAAATAATTCATTAAGTAAGCAGGCGTAAAAATCATATAAAGATTTCATGTGTTATTATACATTGTATGAATTCAATATTTTACCAGCCATTATTTAATCATCTATTGCAGAGAGGTATTACATTATCACAGATGGAGTTTGATATCAAGATCAAATACGGTGTGTTTTGCATGCTCTGTTAAGATTCATAATACCAAGGCAATTGCAAATTCAACAGAAGAGAAAGTATGATTTCTTTCAACATTTGGATATAACAAAAGCTACTAAAATTTTTGTTGAACATAAGGAAAAAACTCAAATATTCATGCAAATATCTCAAAGTCGTGACCCAGAAGCTCAAGATAGGAAGTTTTCTCTTGAACGAAATTGAGAAATTAAAACACAGTTGAAAATAGAATACCCAACAGATATTTTGCATAGCTGTAGCCTATTTTTACAAAAGGCTTTGTATTTTACAAATGAAGGTTTTATGAAAGCAGAAATTTGGAAAAAGAATTTTTTGTAGCTTATTCTTTAAAAAAATAAATGCCCATTTTCCAAAAATGAAGGAAAATAACTGAGTTCTATAGGATTCATAGAAGGCAGCCAAATGAAAGGCATCAAGAAATACTCAAGGTTGTGGCCTCTCTCAAAAAAAATCACAGAGGTTTTGAAGAAAAATGCAGTCAATAATAAAGAACAACCCTCATTCAATAGCGACTAAGAATGTTCTATACAAAAAACAAAGAAAAAATTATCAAATCAAACTCAAAATGCAAGAAACTTACCTAAGTTTATGAGTAGAATATTTAGTCATAAACCCATGGGTTTCCTCTTGGAAAACTTTAGAAAAGCTCAAAATAAAATGTATCCATGGAAAGCACCAACATAAATAGAATTTCACAAAGAAATCATCAAGGAATAATCAAGTATGGTCACGGCCTGTATGCTCTCAAAGAGCTTCAAATCCAAATAAAATCCATATTTGAAACAAAGAAATGATTTACCTTTACAATTAATACCTCAAATCTCTAGAAACTTCTGAAAATGGCGTGGATACAAAGATTTCCAATCTAGAGTTTGAACTAGGGTTTGTAGATGTCGATGCCTCCTAGCAGCAAAATGAGCAAAGTGAAATGAATAAAATGAATGATGAATGAATATATTTCATTCATTTAGGGTTACATAACCCTAGAAAATTCGATGGAGAAGGATTTATTTAGCCTTAAGTTTTTATCAAAAAATTTATTCATCTATGGCTTGGCAGTGGCATTTTAGTTTTCCTTTGGAGTTTTTTCAAAACCATTTAAATATCTCCTTAAGACTTAGTCATTAAGTCTTTATTGGCTTTATGAAATTCTTTTTAATTTTTGCATACTTGTATAAATTTTGTAAAAAGCTTTATTAAAATGATAAATATAAATCATTTTAATAAATGTTATTATTAAATGCAAAAATAGAATTTTCAAATAATGAGGTAAGTCTTGAATTTTTGCATTTAATTCAAAGTGTAAATATTTATTTTAAATGATAATTATAAATCATTTAAATTAAATTATATCTTCAATTCATTTTCTTGTGAGGTCTATAGATTTGTAATGCAACTATAGATTTGTAATGCAAGTATCTCCTAGTTTTCAATAAAGAAGCTCATTTTCCTTCTCAATTATGTCTTGTTCAAGTATTGTGTGTAAGCTTTTAGGATAAAATTTTGTGATTTCCATGAAATCCTTCTTTTAATCTTATTACCTCAATGTATTTTTTAGATTCAGTATGTTATAGTGCAGGTCATTGACTGTGTTTCTTACATTTGTTGAATGCTCATTATGAAAACATTATTGTTTTTTTTTTCGAACAAACTTCAATCATAAAAGCCTATCAAATGAAGTATTTATGCAAAACATACTTGACTGAGATGTGAATCCTTTAGTTTCAAGTTGAGTTATCTTGTGAGATTTTAAAGGCATATTCAAATCATTTTCAGTTGGTGAATCACCTTTTTTTTTCAGTTTTAGTATTTGCTTTATCCTTCTATCCTTTACCTCTGTTAAAAAATTAGTATTTACAAGAATATCCAAAAGGAACTATCCCATAATCTGGAGGTCTACCCTCATTATAGGATACCCACAGCCTGAGAGTAGTCCCACATGCATAGGATTTAAGAGGTTTTCAACTTGTCTTCGGGTGAAAATCCCTGTGTTAACACTACTCACAAAACTATCAACCAAGATAACAATAATCATTTCATTAGCTACCAAGGTATCATAATTTATCTAACAAGCAAGGTTCACTTTTAAAAGCATCTCATTAAATGATTCCACTTAACATTTCAACTGATAATCAACATTAAGTTCATTTCTAGCTAACTACATATACAAGATGCATTACATTATAGTATTCATTACAAGAAGAATATATCAATATCAGTTACATCATTACAATATTTACAACAATGCTTCCCTAAGTACATGTGGGAAGGATGTACATCTGATTACAATAAGAGATACATTGATATACAATCCAATACATATACATAAAAGATTATCTCCTCAAGCTGGAACAAGAACTGAAGTCCACAACATAAAGAACAATCCCCATGTACATGAACATGCAACAAAAACACCCAATGGAGAAAAAAGAACCAACCTATTGACCATGTGGAACCCTAAGGTCCACCCCCCGTGTGAGGAGATAACAAAATGTCTCACAACGAATAAACAATTAGGAAAGCAATAGGCTAACACAATCAGGGGTTATACATGGACCCCAACACAACACTACTTGCAACACAACATCACTTGCAATACCGACTTCACTTCTAGAGGTACACATATAACATAAGGGAAAGTACAACTAGGGAATGCTAGACAATAATAGGGAGGAATGTCATCACATAGCTCGATATGGGTTATTTTGGTTGATCTTCCTAAGCTCCTGGCTCCCATCCTAGGTTATCCTGGTAGCCTCTACTGATCCCCGACCGGGGCCATTAAAACTCATGCAGAATCAACATACCTTTTAGGAGGACAAGGTAGTTGATATTTCCATTCCAAGCCTTCCCATCACATCTCAAGCCTAAACAAGCACTTGATCCATGAGTGATGCATACATTATCTTGATTAATGTGAATTCTACTCATCCCCCTAATTCATTATTAAGGTTATCACTGGATTAAGAAACCCTCCCATGGGTTATCCTGGGCACCACTTTGGGTCCTACCCCCCATGGGGAGCCACTCCCCCTACTTGCAACTAGTAAACCCTACACATCAAGCAAGGCATTAATCATCTTGCATACTTTACATAATCACATGCATCCATACACCGTGCAAGGCATTGACCATCTTGCAGACATATCACCATCATAAGAATCTATAGACAATGCAAGGCATTGACCCTCTTGCACACAACACAAAACATTGCCATACCACTTCCAAAGTGAAACAATCATAAACAAACCATTGATACAAAAATACTCCCTCCTAAGCCTTTGGAAGACAACCTTAACAACTTACACAAATGACTCCCACTTTTAGACAATTACCAAAATCATCCCAATTCCAAAATCACACACATAATTCATTACAAGGAATCAATCAAACATTACAACCATGAAATAGGCATTATTTTCACATTTCATAGTACTCATTAACTTAGCCACTAAGTTTACTTAATTTTCCCATTTACCACAATAGTTCATAAATAACAATAATGACCATTATTCTAAATAACTAATTACATAGTGAAAATAATCAACATTCAACAATTAACAAAAGGTAATCTAATTTGTTTATTTTAACTAAAACTAATCACAAGTCCTTCAATTAACTGAATATAAGCAAATCAATTCAGTTAGTTGAATATAAAGTCCCTTTATCTAAAGTCAATTAGATACTTATTTTTATTTTTATTTTTTTCAACTAAATTTCTTTAATTAAAATAACATTTTATTTCTACAATCTTCTGCTTACAAAACCACTCTCTTCCATAATACAATAGTGTAAATAGTAATATATACATAGATATACACACAAACACAGATATATATATATAATCCATTACATGCAATCAACATAATATTATAGTGTATATATACACACACATACACACACATATATATAGCCATATATATATAATGAAATCATGAAATTATTCTTAATTCATTTGAAATGCATATAATAACAATAACAATGAATTCATGATATTAGTGAATACAATCTTAACATATAGGTTGTTTGCAATAAAAATGTCAAACATAGTATCTATTCATCGAATACTCAGTATTAAACAATTTCATCAAATTCTAAACATTAAGCATCATAAATAAATCGTAGGAATGGAACACAAGAAATTACTAAGTCATGCATATTATACAATATCAAAGGCAACCTAAATTATAACATCTCAGCTAGAAAATGTGAATGCTACCTGAAAAAAAGGTTCGCAAGTAGTAAGAGAGACGTAGGAAAGATGATAAGACATGTATCCAGGTGCAATGTAAGCGAAACTATTGAAATAGCTCTTGTTTCTATTGACCACCTCACATGAAATCTCATTCATATTGTAATCTTGCACGATTTTATCATAATAAAGGTGAACATGGCGTCGTTGGCCGCTACCTATGGAATCAGTCAAGGAAAGCTAGAGACCGCAGGCCCTTGTGTTGCCATGTACTAGGCTGAGATGGGTTCAACTGACATTGGGAGGTCTTGTCTCAACTGATGAGAGGCTAGCAAGGTGTGCACAAAAATATTTATTGAAAAGGCTTAAGAAACTTTCAAGCAGATGCATATGGTAGGTGAAGGACTATTTGACAGAGGACCTCAAAGAGATCTCATCTTATGAAACAATATGTTGACAAGGTCCACCCCTTGAGGATTAGTTGAAAATGCTTCAGAACCTTCAAAAGATGCAATCGGCTAAAGGTGGGCACCAAACCAATTGAAAATCCTTAGGAAATTTTCAAGCAAAGGAATTCAATTGGGCATTGAACTGTTTAACAAGAGGCCTCGATAGATTTCAACTTGGAATGCAATGGTTGCAAGATATACACAAATTGGATTTATTTAAGCATCTAAGAAAGCAATCAACATATGTGATTAAATGTTCTCTCAGAAACGCACCAATTACAAAATACGTGTAAATATATATTTCCACTGAATTGTAAACAAAATGATTAAATTGTTAAACATTCAAACAATAGCACTATAGTAAGAAGAATGAAGACTCATCTATGAGTTTTTTCCTCAAATTGATTTGATACAATGCCTTCCTTCGCATATCCTTCTACATTCCTCCCTTTCAAGAATCAACAGTGGAATGAAAAATTGTTTTACAAAAAATTTCTTCCCAAAACCTTGAATCAATTTCCTCCAAGAATACCAATCTCCCCCCAATAACATTAAATAAAATTTTTGTAGACAAATTCCTACCTCCAGCCAAAAACAGAATGAATAATTCCCCAAAAGGAAAAATATTAACAAGAAGAATGTTGATCATTTTCAAAACCAAAAATCTAATAAAATCTCAAAAAAAATTTATCATAATACCTTTTTATTTAATAACTTATTTTAATGCATCAATTAACTAAAAAAAACATTTATCAAACAATTTTAAATTAAACAAACCAAATACCAACAACAATTACCTAAACTCTAACTAGGATCAAAAAGCAAGACCAACTGACCACAGACAAACTAATAACACTGACGAGGTATTGGACCAAATACTCATCCTCTTCAAGGATGATGGATAGGGTAGGGGACCAAGTGCTATCTCTGATCAACTGTTCCATCGGGTTTAAGGCATGCTTAGACCTACCAATTTAGGTAGAGTCAATGCCTAGTACCTACAACCTGCAACACACAAACGCCTTTGCATATACATATAATCAAACCATACCTAGTGAAAGGAAAACAAAACATCATAGGGTTCTCACAAGTGATAAATACGACACCCTTCCCTCCACACCTAAATAACATTTAAAAGCATCATATAATATATCAAATAATATCTCGTAACATCAATAGTCATAAACCATTCCAAAATAAGGTAACACATTCTATTTCTACCAGATTCATAAACATGTCATAATCATCATCAAAATAATCAAAGACTAACCAACATCTAACATCACTATTCCATTAGCCATTAGAATATCCATAAGCATGTATCAATATGACAAGCATATCTAAAAGTACACGTGATAAATCCTAACATAAAACATCACACATAGTCATGACAATGATCTAAACATACCATTATTAAAGGTTAGTACTTCTCCAAATATCCTTGAATAAAATCATTAAACATGGGTTATCATAATCATAAAGCATTAACACCCCTTAGATCATTTACACATAAAGTCATCAACAAGGGTTAGTATGCTAATATCCTAATACACCATCAACATATAATTATAACGAAATAGCTCTTGGTCTCATAGTAAACATAAACAATAAACATCATAAAAAGGTGAATCATGGAGGGGCACTATATCCTCCCCCCTAAGAGTCGACCTACTCCTAGAAGTCGCAAGATTAGAATAAAAAATACATACATTAGTCCTTAAATTTATTAAATAATACTGTGTTTACCTTTCCTTTAATGTAAATACAAGCAACATAACTAACTTACCTATGATTAGAGTTCCTCAATAGGTAAATATGTCCTAACCTACTCATTTTCTTCCTTTTCTTAATCCCTAAAGGAAAATAATATTAGCAAAGATTTCCTTTACATCACATAGTTTTCACAATGAATTCATTCCATAAATGATACATCAAGATACACCACTTTTCAATAATTACATGAAACATACCAATTCACTCAAACACCTACCAAAATCTACCACTCCAACAAACATCCTTGTAGGATAAGATTTTCATTCAACATTCTCATATAACACACTAAACAGGTAAAGAGTAGTAAAGTCTCAACCAAGGAAAAAGGAAAAGATTATCAACACATGCTTATAACTTGTAATACACGCCATATTCAAATAAAATCCACACTGGCATTCATACTAAGTAGCTCTACAAAATTTACATGATCGTTTGTCAAAAGAATCTATAGTTCATTATCATCTAACTACCACATATTATATGAACTTGCTTATCCCAAACACACTTTTCTCTAGCATCCCATAAGATCAAAAGGTTACAAATGCATCTCATCATGAAAACACATTTCAGTTATTCAAATCTACATTATACCATCTAGTTACCCAGCATGACTGGCTCCAATATTTGCAATATTCTCCCTTACACACTATCAAAAGTTCAAATTGAACCCAATAAAAACAAAACTTAGCAACTAAAATTAGGGCCAGAAATATCAAAAATTTGAAATGACCACCAAAATAGATTGGAAGAGAATACCGAAGAGGAGAAATTATCAATTTAAATATTAAATCACGAAGAATGTCGACAATTCAACAACCCACAATGAATAAAACATGACAAGTGTCACATAATAAATGAAAGGAAAAGAGCTTGGTGGTTAGTACTAGCATAAGAAAATCAAAAGAAATCATTGCTAGCCCTCAATATTACAAACACCAATCTAAACATATCTTGGAAATTTAACACCATACCAACCATAACCATAAAACAAGGTGACTAATATCAGCTACACCAAAGGGATTAACCGCTACATGACACCTAAGACCACATTGTCCTAAGCACACTAGAGATTGTACACCAGAAACATTAGGTCATTGGGTTATAAATACATCTCTCTTAGGAAAATTTGGATAGCAATCAAACAATCATGGTTTCCTACTTTTTACATTTATTTACTATCTTTTAATTTAATACAATATTTTCTTTACACACTAGCACTCATGTAGTCATCCTTTATGTAAATAACATATATAAGAGAGAGAGAGAGAGATAGAGAGAGAGAGAGAGAGAGAGAGAATATAGTATTTCACACCCACACAAGGTATAAACTCAACACTTAACCAAAGTTCATTGCAATATCTCATTCACAAAATGATTACATTCAAAAGGTCATAACAAAATGAAAACTAATTTTAGATTCTCTATTTATGATCCACCGCTACACCATATCATTCACAATGCATAATGCATAGGATGCAAACAAATAAAATTCTCTTCATAATTCCACAAAACAATTTAGTCACCCAAAACTCAAGTACAAGACATGCACATTAGCAAGAAAACTTTTCAGTCACATCATCATTTTCATTAGGAAAACTCATTACTTGATTTATAAACAAGACACAATAGCAATACCGAATTATACTCACTCCTATTACCTATGATAATTCCCTAACACATATTAAACAAATTCACTCACTTATCCTCTTGCAAATTAAATATTATAACCCTATTTGTATATTTCCTTTACATGCATCTTCACACTAATTTTTAAAAATATATCACATCAACTTACTTCCTATCAAAATTCTAATTTAAACATTTAATAGCTCATAAATTTTCCAACAGCTAAAGACATGTTCCTCATACTACAACATCATTTAGCTCATTATTATTCCTTCCTACTAAAACTTATTGAACACACACACACATCCTTTAGAATTCAGTTAAGGTAAGGAAATAATACCATTGCTTAGCCTATTCATTCATCAATGCAACATTTATACATTACATCCAACCACACGAATCTCTTATAGAGCTAAAACATCCATTTTTCCAAATAAATAGGGACATGAAGGAATGATTTCAAGATTTCTTATACTATCCATGTGAAGGTGTTCTACCTACTTACTTTTAAAAAATAGAGTCCTAAATGCAATGCATAAACTTTCAGATACATAATTTCCATTCTAAACAAGCATTTTCTTTTTATGCAATTCAGATTTTATTCCTTACTAAGCATTCAATGCCTCTATTGATGTCTAATGCATTCCTAAGTAGTGCTCTTATGAATCTAATTTTTAGATAAAGAGAGAAGAGAGAGGGATAGTTGTCAATTAATCAATGTACATATATGCCAATTAAGTAAGATCACACAAAAATGATCAAATTTTCTAGAGATAACATCACTATCTCTAGTGCATCTTTTTACTACATTCTCTTAAATGTGCAAATTCCAATAATCCATGAAATTTCCTAACATTGTAAATGTAACATAGAGTTCCTTATTCCTTACTAAGAGGTGAAATTATACAAACAATCCTTTTGCATACAGTATCACATACATGAAAAATTCCATACATCTAATTGGTATAGTACATCATAAATCATCATATTTCATATTTCATATTAAACTTGGAAAAGAAAGAGGGGAGAGAGAGAAAGACATCATTCAACTAATATGTGCTCACTGAACAAATTGTTTGTATATGAATTATGATCTATTCTAAGTCAAATTATTATGTGGAACACAAATATGTTATCCTACTATTTAGAAGGAAGGTAACCATCTTTGTCATAAAGCTGGTCCTATGAGCATTCATGGTAACATCACTTAAGGGAATACATACAAGATGATTAGTCACATACTCAACACTATCTTTAGTATTCAACAAGTACTCAAAAACAACTACAAGAGGATCAAATATCACATAGCATCATATAACAATCACTCGCATCAAAAGGACATGTACAAAATATGAATACACATAATGCATATAGATATAATTTCTAGAGAGAAGAGAGGAAGAGTACAAGCACGAACAAACATAAGGTGAGGTATAGGGAATGCACAACCAAGAAGACTTGAAATGAAAACTTCAAGGTTAACTATTAAAGTTACACTACTATCCCACATAATGAGCTCATATGTATCAAGATTACCCAATGTATGAACCCAGGCTCTGATACCAGGTGTAACACCCCGCCGAGGAACCCCAGAGGAAAACACTAACTATGCCACATTAACAAAACATTTGTTTTTTTTTAAGAAGTAACAATGGAATGCATAGGATAACATAAGTTTCCTCAACTATGCTACTCACAAAACTATCAACCAAGATAATCAGAATCATTTCATTAGCTACCAAGGTATCATAGTTTATCTAACAAGCAAGGTTCATTTTTAAAATCATCTCATTAAATGATTCAACTTAACATTTCAATTGATAATCAACATTAAGTTCATTTCTAGCTAACTACATATACAAGATGCATTACATTATAGTGTTGATTATAAGAAGAATATATCAATATCAGTTACATCATTACATCATTACAATCTTTACATCAATATCAATATCCTTGAATAAAATCATTAAATAGGGGTTATAATAATCATAAAGCATTAACACCTCTTAGATCATTTAAACACATAAATTCATCAACAAGGGTTAGTATGCTAATATCCTAATACACCATCAACATATGATCATAACAAAATAGCTCTTAGTCTCATAGTAAACATAAACAATAAACATCATAAAAAGGTGAATCATGGAGGGGCACTACATCTTAGAGAAAGTCCAAGATACTTTCTTACACTTCTTACACTCTCATAAATGCTTCTTACATTACTATAAATGGTGATATTATATTCCACTTCATGAAAGTGTTTGAATTTTCTATCACTTGTCTATATAAGCTTCTCCTCTCAATGCCATCTTGTAAATAATATTCAAAGCATCTAGAAAATAATATTTAATTACAAAAAATATTTCTCCTCATGTAGAACTTTGAGGTTTCCCTTCCACAAATCTTGAAGTAAAATAAAATAATAATTTCAAATAATAAATAATTAAAATTAAAGTACATGGCCATAGAATTGCAAGGTCAATATCGCCAATCTTAAAACATTACTCAAATAAATTGGACTATGTTGATTAAATAGCAATATTGAGCTTAGTTTTCCAATCAAATGACTTTTCTAATTTTTCTAGGCCTATAAATAGAAATAGAAAGTATTTTCATTAAAATTTGTTTACATTTAATTATATTGAAAAGTGAGTGACATTTCATTAAGGCATCAAAGAGTTTTATGTGGTGATCATATAATTGTAAATAAATATTTCCTAATATATATTTGATATTTGTATACATATCAAATAATTAATATTTAATAATAAACATAAATTAATATTCATAAGATTAAGAAATCTTAAATATATCTATTTGAAAAATGTAAAAAAATATTTTTTTTTACCCAAGAATTAAAATTAAAAGAAATAAATATCACATTTTATTTGATGTTTCTATATTTATAAAATTTACTAACTAGTGATACAATAAATAATAGAAATCAAATTTCAAAAAGCTAATCTAAAGCAAATGACTTATTTTTACTTTTATTTTAAGAGTCGATTTATTTTTTATAGATTTTTTTAAAAATATTTATTTAAAATATTTAGTAGATTAATGAATAGTAAGTAGATAAATAAGAAAAGAAAGAGATATTAATTTAATATTTAATAAAAAAAATTGAATTAAAAATGAAAATAAAATAAAACTTCTCTTAAATGAATAAAATAGTAACATTTTTTTAAAGATATCTATATTAATTTTATTCAAATAAATAATACTCTATAAATGATCCATCAATCTTCTCCATTCCATAAACTTGTATACTAGGACAATTATAGGTTGTCTACAGTATCTAATAAAATTTAGAAGATTCTTATGGTGTACCCTTGAAACTAGAGTTACCTGGAGCAAAGAACATAAGCACAATTTGTTAGATAGACCATTTGGGCTAAAAGAAAAGTATCAAAAAATAATATTCTTATCTTGAATGAAAATTTCAATAATTGTGAAGAAAGGAAAAGCTTCATTTCAAAATTATTGTTTTCTTTGAGATGAATCCATTACAAGTGTCTTCATTATAACATCATTTCTTGAAAGTTTACCATAAAACACATATCCAAACTCTCCTTTACCAATGAATGCAGAATAGTTGATTCTAGCTACTTTAATATAGATTCTTCAGTATATTCCATCGTTAGATTGTGAAAGTCATTTTGCTAATTTTTATCTTTTTCAAAAAGAGAAGATGAGACAAAAGGTTTGCAAGAAGATACGCCACCTGAAATAATATTAATTAGTTTTAAATAAACCATTTTCAAGTCATAGGAATTTTGAAAGCGATTGTACATGAATTTTGAGGTTGCATAATGGAAATATTTATGGTGAAATCTCTTCAAACTTGTGTCTTCATAGAAGAACTTCAATTATCATAAATATTATCAAATGGAAGATCCTAGGTTTGAGTCCTAGCTTGTCCACATGAGTTGTAGCTCAACATGTGGTATCAAATCCAAGCTAGGAGTCCCAAGCACTTACAATGTGGCTTAAGTGGGTTGTTGCAAATAAGCCACACCCAGACCAACAATAGGTTGGCAAAACAAAGGTTAGTAGTGTATTTAGTAGAGCACTCCAATAACAAATGAAAGGTCCTAGTTTTCAGTCTAACAATCCATATTAATTATAGCTCAATAAAAAAAAATGTTTGTGCTAAGGGCTCTTCGATTATATTTATCTCCATAGAAGAACTTGAATTATTACAGTGATTAATAGAAGTGAATAACAAATAGGAAGTCCTATAACCTGTCTTCCTTTGTTTCTTTCTTGATTTTTTTTTTTGAGGAAATCTCTATAGTATAGAGTGAACTATTGAAATACTAATGAGAAATAAATAATTATTTCTAAAATCTATTTGAATAGTTATCCATTTGAGATGTTTAGCAATAATAATACTATTTTAAAAGGACAAAGATAAGCAAGAATGTCCTTGTAGTGAAGGTTTAATCAAACTAGACAACACAACTCCATATACTTTATTATTTTGTAAAAAACTAATCAATATAAAAATTACTAATAAAAAACAAGCTTGGTTGAGTAAACATTACCTTTGACTAAAATATTAAAACATAAATAAAATTGTTATAAGAAAAGGAAAGAAGCCACTTGTAATTATATAGTTCATTTAATAACATGAGGAGGTTCTCTAATGAACATGGAATATCTCCAATTAATTGATCATTTTGTAGTTTCCTTCAACATGCCAAGGAAATCAAAGATCAACATAGACATCCTACTTTTCTCATTCATTTATGTATAGAAGAATAATATTTTTGATAGAATATTGTGGAGGATTTATTACAATATTGTAAGGTTCTCAATGTGTTGAGGTTTATGATAAATCCTACCAAATTACTGTTACCTAATAGTTAAAATAAATGACTGACTTATTAGTCACTTATTAAACTAAGTGGAGCCACATCTATATAATTGGAAAATATAATGTATAATTATTTTTGAAAACTAGAACTTCCAAACATCCAAGACAAGTGGAGGCTAGTGGATGTCTTACCAAGTTAATTTTTTTTAAGTTGACTATGCTTGGAGGTATGTCACTAGTGAGATCCATGTTTGTTATTTCTTGAAAAGAGTTATAAGTTATATGAGTTAACATCCATTGGTGTTGAAATGACAACTACTATACTCATTTATCTAAGTTTTAATGATTTTTTATAGTTTTTAATGAAACAAATTTACTCAATAATCTCTTGAGGGGGGCTTCCTAAGTGTAAATAACATTGATTAATGGAAAACCCACGAGAAGATATGGGTCTCTTGTTATTCAATCACTAAAATATTTGTTGTATTTGATATTTTTCTAATGACAAGTATTGTTTCATAAGCTTCCTAAAATATTAGATGATATTGTCAAGAAAAATATTGAAAAAAAAAATGATAAATGTCCTCTACCAAAATCCCCCTTTCAAAATCTTCTTTTATATATTCTATAAAAAAAAAACAACTTAGTAGTGAAAATAAAAATAAAAACAACATAATGTATTCAGTAGATAAAAAAATTATAATCCATATAAATGAGTTTACATATTTTTGAAAGTAATTGTGAAGTATATTATTCTAAACTTCTTACTATGCACCGAAAGCTGCAAGATAAAAAGAGTGCCTTCCGAATCAATCTATGTCATATATTCAATAAGACTAGGAGAGAGAATCATGCGTTTAGAAAATCAGGGATTTCGAAGAAGTCTTCTGTACAAGCTCGGTTGGAAAGTGACTGAAAACTACTTATCGTCCATGTCGCTTTATGACTGTCACAGTGTTAAAGTTTTGTGAGAGTACATTGAGATTCTTCACGGGTCACCTAAGATAATGGGAATAAATGTCGCAACAGCTTCCTACTCCTTACATAAATGTAGAGTAAAATTTGTCTTCATCGTTTGAAAAAATCAATATTTATGATTCATTTAATAGTCAGCAACAAATCGTGTTACAGAGAGATATGAGAATATCATTTTCATTAGAATGATTTCTTATCTTTATAAGAGAAAAGGGAAAAGAAGAAGAAAATGGCAGGTGAATTGAATTGAACATTACCAATTCTTATCAGCCACCCGAAGAACAGAAAATGTGCGCTGCGCATTCTGTCTATCTTTCCTTATAGACAGTCTCTAAATCTGTGAAGTCATACCTCTGACCATCGAAGCCCAGTTGTTCCTACTTTTCGATCTATAAAAAGCAGACCATGTGCTTGCTATTCATTACAAGAAAGTGTTGGCAGACCTTGAATTTTACAACAATTATTCTTCATGTTTTTGGCAAAATATCACTTTAGAAAGTGGAATTTCACAACAACCTTCTGATTTTATGATCATGGCTTGTTTTATCTTTCTTTTTAAAACATATTACCCTTATTTCACAGGGTGAAATTCAAATAAGCTACTAAACTGTAGATAAATTGTATAACAAGTTTTTGGCTTTCCATACATTTGCGAATATAGGTTTTACAAACATCAAATCTTAGTTAGGATTTTCAACCGAGTGTGATACTCCAACAAATTAAAATGTTTAGCCAATTACTAATAGATTTTTAAGTTAACGGTTGTATATCTCGAAGAAAGCTACTTCAAATTTTAAAAATCACTGTTAGATTAAATAAAAAATAGTATTTGCAGGTTAAAATGTTTTGAAACTGGAGCAAGTCGTTGGAATAAGTCATTTCTTTCTGAATTGCCAACCCTCATCATGCATGTCAATTCACAGTAGTCAATTGACAGCTCGGACATTCTATTCTGGTTATCGATGTGATTTGACATTGACAATGGCGATCTACATGGGTGACAGATGTGAAATCCCTGTTCAACTTATATGTTTGCTTATTTAATGCTCTTCAACTTACCAATGATGAAATTTGTATATCTATGTAATTCTCATTTAGTTTTGGGTTAATTTGAAGGATAATACAATAGAATTATATCTCAACAATTGATGCATTATTTTGCTAATTTTAGTTGATACCTTAGCCTTTATCCATTCACTTCCATTTATGTACATTCCAATACATTTATTTTTATCTAACCTTATTTCACTAATTTCTACATATTCATCTTATTATTAACTTAGACTTCCATGCATGTATTATTAATTCCAAGATTTACATTTTCTATTAGCCATTATAAGATAACTTTGTATGTGTTTGCACAATTTTT
The DNA here is from genome assembly GCA_007258455.2 of Sequoia sempervirens. Taxonomy (NCBI): domain Eukaryota; kingdom Viridiplantae; phylum Streptophyta; class Pinopsida; order Cupressales; family Cupressaceae; genus Sequoia; species Sequoia sempervirens. The sequence goes on from VDFB02271358.1 coordinate 903,340,834, forward strand.
TTTCTATGTTTTGGATTTTAAAGATATTCATTTGTGCAATTAGACACATATACAAATATTTCAAAAATCAAGTAATTACAAGGAAGAAATTAGTCCAAAAACACTTGGATGTGGAGCTTATAAAGAACCTACTACATCTCAATTTGTATATAGTCCACCTATATGCTTGTGTATGTTATCCTCCAACATTCACCCAAGGTTGTAAAGCCAATTCAACAATATTGTTGATGCAAACAAAACTTATTTTTAGTAATTTGATAACTTCCCTAAAGCATTTTTTAATATGGTTGTCTTTACACATAGATAGACAATAAATTAGATTGTAGAATTTTGTTATTTTCTAGATCAAATTCATATATCATATATCAAAGAACAAATAATTGTTTCTTAGGATCAACCATAAGTTGTTTGGGATTAACCTAAAGGAAATTTCAAGTTTTTAATGGTTTCAAGACAATGAGTATATCAAAGATATTATTTTGTAGACATTAATTTTCTACATATTCAACTAACATATTTTCTCATCAAATTAAGAGTTGATTACACATATCTATCTCTATCTATTTATCTTTTATTTTATATAATATCATTTTCACTTTATCAGTTCTCAATTATTATTTTCTTTAATAATTAAATTTAAAATTAATTTATGCATTATTTTATACATTCATTTAACTAACCTAAATTTATGTAAAAAAAAATCAAATAATCATTTTTATTATATTTGCACTTCATAAATAACAAAAACTAAAATATTTTTAAATATATAATTTTCATATATATGTATATATATATATTTCAATTTTTTAATGGAAGATTCATATGTTTAGAGGATTTGAATATCTTATATGTGTTTATATAGATGAATTTTTAACTTTTAGCAAAGACTTTGATTATCATAAGAATCCTCTTAAAATATTTTATAACCTAGCATTTAATTTTGGGATTGCTCTATCTGTTAATAAGATTCATTGATATCAAGAATTTTATAAGCTTTTAGGAATGGTTGTAAAAAAATAGTGTGTTGGAAGTCTACCCACAAGTCATAGAAAAGGTCTTGGATTTCAAGACTCCCTTTCAATAGAAATACCCTATAGGCTTTCTTGGGAATCTTAAATTATGTAAAATCTTATTCAAATGTGGGATTTGATAGAGATCCACTCCAATAGCTCTTGAAAATGAAGAAAATCTGATGGTATAAAAACAACATTGTTATTGTAAAATAGATTTAAAATAAATTAATTAACCTCCTTGTACTTCATGTTCCTAGTATTAATGATTTTAATTTGTATATAGATGTGTCAAATGTTTCTTGGGGAGGAAACTTAGTATTTGTCAAATTAGATAAAGAATACACACTAGAATATGCCAATGGTGTATTCCTTGATGGTGTCAAAAGATGGATTTGTTGGAGTCTGAAAACACTGAGAGGGGGGGTGAAATAGTTTTTTAATGATCAAATTCAATTCAATTGTTTTTCAAAACACAAACATTCTTTGTAATCATGGAATGTTCAATTTCAAGTATGTTTTCAAATGTGATAGTCAATGTCAGATCATTAAGCCACATGAAAAACTCAAATGTTGCAAAGTACATAAAAGAGGTTACAAGACTAAATTTCATGAATCATGATAACCACATAGATCACAAAAGAACCATAACACAATATTTCCATGAGTGGAAAACCCTTATAGGGATAAAAACCACTCGGGAAAATGCCTCACTAGCTTAATAAATCCCACAAATTATAGAGCCTCACTGGAAAAGACTCACTAGCCACAAAAAGTGCCTCACTGGCTACAAAAATGCCTCACTGGAAAAAAGTTCAATCTTTGTCTCACTAACTTCACCTTACAACATTCTATAAATCTTGAAAGAATAAAAGACATACTGGTTTCTTTGTTTCACTATAATTCATTACAACTTCCAGTATTAATACATTTTATGTCCTATAGGTTTCATTAAGATGGAAGCCTAAAAGAACAAAACACATCAACTTATCTTTTCATTGTTTTTGCATACAACCTTTTACAAAACAAATTTCAGTATTTTGTTCAACAAAAATAATAACTCTTATCAGAGTATGATACCACAGAAAATGCCTCGAACCACTGCCAAGTGACAATGCCACTTATTTATACCACTAAAATAACAATTTACTTCATCTATAATTGCCTTTCATAAACAGTCAAAGTAGCCTTCCATAACTACTTTCAAAAATCAACATAGAGAAGCATTTCCAAATATTTAAACTTCTCAATAAAATAATCATTGTGCAAAGTAAACCTTTGTATCATGCATGTGTACAAGGCTGACATACTACCCAACAAACAAGGTATACTAACAAGATAAAATGCACATACATATGCAACAAATAACTCTTTCACAACTTTAGGAACATCAATGTTTTTTGTAAGCCTGTGCCCTAGCAATAGGGTGTAACCAAGACTAGACACTAAACTCTCAAATGTACCCAAATAAAAACACTTTGTCGACATGTTAAGTGTTTGAAGATTAACACAAGGTCTAAACAAAAAATGAAAGACTCTTGTTACCCCAATAGCTATAGACATAGACATCACAAATAATTTGTGAAATATAAGTCGACCAAGATTATGGAAGATGAAACCTGAATACAACCAAACTTGATAGTGACTATATACACTAAAACCCCTTGAAAAAATAGGACTAAAACCATTGACCTTGAATCAAAAGACCATTTCCTGACTATATACACTAAAACCCCTTGAAAAAATAGTAGGAATAAAAAACTAGGGTTTAAACAACAATCGAGTTGCCACTTTGCATTGCAACTACAAGAAATGAGGTTGATGTCACCTTATAGATGTTCCCTGTAAACTACCTGAAATCATTTCTTTTCATTTTCCAATCACCATACCACTATTCTTCCATGTTTCCTCAAGCCCTAACTTGGCCATCTCAAATTCCTTCGAGTTTTGCAAATGATTAACTTTTAGGGTAAATGATATCCAGACAATTCCTTGTCTTTTTTATCACTTAACATATCAAAAACCCAAATATCATTATGTCGGCCTTTGTCATCATGTGTTGTCTATTTTTCATGTGTATCAAAAACAACACTATAGTACTTGTGTTGGTTTAAGTTTCAATGGTACCAAGTGCTAAGTGAATTCCAAGACTATAATCATTATTGTTGCCTTAGTAAAAACAATGATATCCAAATATCATCAAATATCAACCAAAACAATAATATCTCATGCCTTTCAAACATGCATCAAGGAGAATGCCTACCTTGACATCAATTCCAAATTCATCCAATGTCAAATGGGTCAATAGGATTTACTTTGATAAAGAAATATTTGGCGTCATAAAATTCCTTAAAATTTTCCATTTAAAACTAATGCATCTCAAACATTTTATTATTAGAACTGAGTAGGTTTCTTACTTTCAAGGATAAAAATTGTGATAGTAAAGATCGCCAAGGAAAGTATGTTCATTGGAAAGGTTATTTGATTTAGTTTAATTATAAAGCTCAACAAATTGCAAGGAAAGTCTAGAATATTTTTGTTGACCATCTTAGTAGAAAAATTCCTGAAATTTTTATGCAAGATTCTAGATCTTGTCAACCATATTATCTAAGATTTGACATGAAAAATAATTTAGATATTATCTTAAGAGATTTAAATCAATTAGCCTAATGTGATAATTTAATGCAATGAGTAAATTAAAAATGCTTGCATAATTTTGTAGTTGATGTTGAAACTTAAGGACATATTGGATACATTTCTACTCATTATTTCAAGGGAACTATGGAGATTTTTCTATAATAAAATTTAAAATTGATAAGAAATATCTCTAACACATCAATATGATTTGTCATCCTTTCTTTACTTGGCTAATCATCTACGTTACTAGACCCTTTGATCAAGTCAACGAATTTTTACTAGACCTCAACACATTAATCTAGACTAGTAGTTTTCACAAGACATGGTTATGGCATTGTCCCTACTAAAAGATTAAAGTGGGAATCATATTTCATCCCTTCTATAGTTTATGATAGACATTACCAAGATTGGAGCATACATTATAGATTTCATATCTTTTTCCAAGTGAAAACCATTAAAGTGGAAATCCTAGAATCACATATAAGGAAATTCATTAAGCAATCAAGAGTAGGATTATTAGTATTTTACCAACATCCAATCATTTCAAGCATCATGACAATTATTCATCATGTTTTTATGTACGTTTGTTCATGTTTTGTGAGTACTAACACTTGTAGGACTTCAATCAAGCTATCAAAATCTCTTTGAAGGTGATGAGTGATGAGTGTTCTAAATGATACTTTAAATGTTCATTTTATGCTCACAAAAACTTTATTATATTGTTAATTAATAATGTTGGTAGTAGAATATATGCTTTTATGTTTGCTTGTTTTTCTCTATATTTAACTAATTAGGGAATATATTATAAATAATATTTTGCATTGAATGTGTCACTTTTAATAATGTTAATGATGAAATAACTATTCAAATTGAAATACGTGTTGTCACATTAGCATCTAATTTTTGAGGATTTTGTTCAGGTGATTTAAAGACTTACTTCGTGAGGTGGATTTTTTAAACTCTTTGTTTAAAAAATATGGAATCAATTGCACTCCTGATCACTCCAGCTAGATATTGATTCATCATAATTTCAAATTGACTTCTCTAGTTAGTTGGGAAAATTCTTGTTTCAGCTATTATGTGGCAAAATTCTCTCTGATATTCTCAGTTTTGTGTTAGTTTTAGATTGTCATTTTGTATCTTGGCGGGTAGTGCCATGATTTTGAATTCAAATAAAGGATATACCTATAAATATCCATCTTTAGGGATAGTTTGCAGTGAGATAATTTTTTGCTTGATATTGTAATGACTGTACTACGCACTTTTGCTCCATTTCCCTATTTTGGCCAATTTGAATGCAAATAAGAAGGTAATTTGAATCTCAATGTTAAAGGTCCCACCAGAGGAAGAGAAGGGCCCACTCAACCAAAGGAGGTGATCTTCTATTGTGTTCTTTTGATTCAGTTAATTTATGTTCAATTTGTATCAAGTGAAGAGTTAAGAATCTTGTTTTTGTTTAATCACTGTTAGTAACTGCATCTATTCATACTTTCTAGATTAGTTCATAGTGTTTCTAAGATAGTTTATTATGCTTCACTATAGATTAGCATTTATTCATTTACTTTAGATTTGAATGTTGTTCATAAGAATTAGACTAGTAACTATTTTCAAATGCATAATGGTTTTGGTAGAAGTAATAATGATGACTGATGAGAAGATAAAACCAAAGCTTATTAGGAATTCATTCATGGAATTTAGTGAACTGTTGTTTTCTAGATTAATATTTATTTTCTTGTAAGCATAAAATAGACTTTCTTTTCAAGTAAAATAAGAATAGAATTTGAATTCTGAACTTTAGATTAAGTGTGAATTTAGTTACATTTTAATTCTTCCATGAATCAATTACAGTTAAGTTAAGTGAAGTATGAAAGTTAAGTTACTATAGTTTTAATGAGTGTTAGGGAATAAGATAGAATTAGTCCTTAGAGATTAGTTGTTGAGTTCCACTCTTGGGAGCTCCTGAAAGTTTCAAAAAGGAGTCAGACAGAAATCAAAAGTCATTGTTTACAGTGCAAAAACCCCCAATTTGTGGATACATCCTTATTGCATATAGCTCTAAGACACACCCGGTTCGATAATTGAAAGATTAAATGATGCAAGAAGTGACACCGACAACCTTTCCCATTAGTGAGTACATGAATTCAATTCATCAAGGAATGTAGATCTAAGTGGTGAGTTGTAGCCTTATTCAATTCATTACTTGATTTATCATTTAGCCTCTACCCTGTAAAGGATAAGATCTCCTTTTATATCATCATAGCCATTGTGGAGGTAGAAATACCAAAATGGGGTTTAACTTAGGCAAGCCCCTATATGGCACAACCCTCCCCCTCTTTCATGTGTGCAGGTTCTCAGATCTAAAGATAGTTGGAGGAAGATAAAGGACTAATTTCTCATTCATGCAGTCAAGCCTACAATTTTTCAAGACACAAAAAATAGATTTTCTCATCAACATATGAAGTTTCGACAGTGACCTCAGGAGAACAAGGGCTACAGACTAGGGACCTCAGGATTATGTTTCTAGTTTTCATAAAAAATGAGGATAGTCTAGGGTGCACCATGACCTATACCAATTAATTTAGCTTCAAATTTACACACTAGGTTTCTTTGTGTCTCCTCTTTTCCTTTTTGGATTTTATTTTTGTCTTGTTGCATTCAATTGAACTCAAAAATCATAATGGACTATGACATTTTTCATAGTTTACCTATAACATCATTGTATCATAGAATTAAATCAATCCAATCAATCAACACCCCTGACACAAATCCCCTAAACAAGTATTATAACCCTGATCGACCATTCTGACTTTTCCATTCATGTTTATATTCAAGTGGATTTAAGATCATTTTTAATCCTCAAAAAATGGGACAAGTGTGATGCGGGACCTATGTCCTTTTCCCAATCAATTTTTTTTGTGAAATTGACTATTTCAAACACTTTAGATCTTTTGAAATATGAAACATATCATTTTAATTTTGAGTGTGATCTTAGGTTCTTTGAACTGGGTATGTGTAGGATCATCATGGAAAAAACAAGCCCTTAAGTGGCAATGAAAATTCAGAAAAATTAGAGTTAGGAAACTTGATGTAAAAATTTGAACAATTTATCTATATTATTTCAAAAATATGTAACAATAAAATCTATGGAAAATTGAATGTAGTTTCTAAACTACTAGGTTTTTTTTTTTTTTTTAAATCTATTTGGTGAAAATTTGAAATTTCAATGTAGTAGTATTTAAATTTTAGGAAAAAATAAGAAGTAGGTGTTTGTCCGACCACCCTAACCACAATAAAATGATAATATTTTTATAACATTTTAGATATAAGTAGATGACTCATGTCCGGATATAATGCATTATTTTTTGTAATTTTTTGCCAAGTAAATAATTAATTATGAATTTTTTATTACAACTTTTTAAAAATATAAAAACTTGTATATTTGACCACCTTAACTTGGTCAAAACTTCATGAATTTTTTTTTTAATCTGATAGTATGCGAAGCATAGAATGTGACACATGTTTTGGATTCAAAAAATGTGATATCATTTGAAAGTTATAGATGTTTTTCAATCAGCCTATCAATCAAGACTTTAGTCGTAATTCTAATAGAAAATTAATAATTATTATTTATTAAATTCAAAGTAAAGCATAATTTATATTGGTGGAAATCTGAGAAGCTCATTTACAAACCCTTTTTGCTTCATCAATTTTGGGTAAAAAAAAGTCATCAGCCACATGGGTGAAGTCTACAAAAGCAAGGTAAGTTGTTAAACACATTTTTTTTGTTGACTTCTTAGGATTGGCATATCTAAACCAAATTCCAAAGCAAGCCTGAGGCTAATCCCTAGGCATTAATTTTTTTGTCAGAGATATCGGATAGCCAATTCAAATTGAATATCTGATATCCGATTTGTTTTAGATATGAGTTTAAAAAATGCAATAAATAGTTTATAGTTTATTTTAATATATCTAGTTTAGAATATATAATATAGTTTATAATTTAATATATAATATACAATTTATGATAATCTCTCACGGAATTATGTATTTAATATATAATATATTATATTATTATGTATAATATTTAAATATTATTTCTATATTTTAGTTAATGTATAAATATTAAATATATATA
>VDFB02271358.1:903348949-903398821 GCA_007258455.2 Sequoia sempervirens
CTCCCAACCTTCACCTCCTAATTACTCTTAGGTCTATGTGTGCACAAATTGAATATCTGATTTGAATCAAATATTCAATTTGTAGCACTAAAATTCTACTGTTACAAAACATTTTAAAATGGTTTTCAAATCAGATATCAAATTTAGCCATAGTAGCACTAAAATATTTTCTATTGTGACAATATAGATTTATCATTTGACAACTTTTGTAATATTTTTGGCATGATTGATCATGGACTTGTTGCAACAATAGCCATCTCTAATCCTTTCAGAGAGGTATGCAATAGATTACAATAATATAGATTGGTTATTCTAAGCATATTTTATAGTTTGCATTACCATTTCATCATCAATTAGTTCATTTAGAATAATATAGATTGGTTATTCTAATCATCTTTTATAGTTTGCATTACCAATTCATCATCATTCAGGTTGTTTAGATTAATATAGATTTTTTAGTCTAAGAATATTTTCTATTGTGACAATATAAATTTCTCATTTGACAACTTTTGCGATATTCATGGCACGATTGATCATGGACCTTTTGCAACAATAGCCAGCTCTAATCCTTTCGGAGAGGTATGCAACAGATTACAATAATATAGATTTTTATTCTAAGTGTCTTTTATTCTAAGCATCTTTTCTATTGTATGTAGTTTAACTACTACCTTGATGGTTTGTACAGGTGCTTGTCACTCCAGAACATCAACATGCTACTCTTGTGGAAGATTGTGCCCTAAATGCCTCCAATAGGGAAATTTAATAAAATTTGAATTTTCAAATGTGAAACAATGTAAAAAGGTCATAACTGTGTGTGGGAATAATCTAATCCAGTGATTTTTTTGAAATATGGGTCAAATGTTTGGCATTGTATAAAGGGTATGTTTAAAATGTAAAGGGTATGTATTTTGGAAACTCATAGGTTGAAATAGTCATACAGGTGTATGCTTTGTTACTGTTATTGGGACAGTTCTATAAGAGCTTTTTGTACTTAAACAACTAGAGGTTTTATTCCTGGTTCTTTCCTATCGGTATGCTCATTTGAACCAAGTTTTGTAACATCTCCTATTTATATATAATAAATTACAGTGGCTTGCCACTTTTTCCAAAAAAAATGTAAAAAGGTCATGTGAAGGTCATTTCCAATGTAATTGAGTCTTTGATCTAGCAAAGTGGAAACAAGGTATTTGGGTGTGCATGATGTTCAAGTAGATTGGGTAAGATTTTTCTGATGCAAGAGCTAGGTGGCTTTAAATAATATAATTACAATTAAAGATGATTCAAACTCCAATTTGATCCTCAAACCCAATCTTGGGTGCAACTTCACTAAAACATGGGTGGAGCACTCTTTTGTTGTCCAAGACCCTAAAATAGGCCCATATTACAAAGAGACTCATATTTAAACACTTCCCAAACTTGAAATTTTTATGGGGAAGCATTAAAAAACCTATCAAACTAGAAAAGCCACAATTTTTTTTGTGAGATACGCTTTCTAAAGCTCTATTTCAACAAACCCTCATTTTTAGCAACTTTCATGAGGTTTTTAAGAAAATCAATGTTTCCAAACTTCCCACACCCTATAAACTCATCAAACACATCTATTAGGACTTGTAAAAGATTGATGCAACCTTAAATCTTACTACTCCCATGTTTCATTGATATTAGCATGTTGTAACCACCATTTTTCACCTAATTTCACTCATTTTTGCCATGCATGGCAACTCACCAACTCAACTACAAATTTTTCCAGCTCTTTAAACCCACATAGTCACATTATATAGTCCTAATAACATCTATCATGGCCTTACCATTGAGCTATAGACTGCATAATAGATGGTATGACCTTTTAATACTTTGGACTCTTAAGGGAAATCGTTGATCCAATGTAGCTCAAAGTGATTTGGAATATTTGGGTGAAAAAGAGGACCATCCCTAGCGTAAACGTACCCATCTGGACATGTTGGAATAGTTCGTTTGGTCGTATGAGTTGCAGAATGAGAGTTGCACCACTTTGCAACTTTGCACTGCTTGCATTTGACAACTTTTCCCTCAACTGAAAACTCATCACCATGGGAAAATGCCTCCAAGATAGCTGAAACTGAGAGAGGTTATTGTATATGGTCCCAACACAATCCCATAGCCTCATATGGAGAGTCTATAAGTGTCACGGATTCCAACAAATAGCCCTTCAAAGATTGCTACCTTTTAGCACTTTGGACTCTTAAGGGAAATCACCAATCGAATGTAGGTCATAATGATTCGGCATATTTGGTTCCAAAAGAGGACCATCCCTAGTGTAAATATACCCATCCAAATGTGTTGGACAGTCTGTTTGGTCGTACGAGTTGCTGAATGAAAGTTGCACCACTTTACAACTTTACACTGCTTACATTTGACAACTTTTCCTTCAACTGAAAACTCGTCAACAAGGAAAAACACCTTCAAGATAGAAAAAAATGAGAGAGATTATTGTAGATGGTCCCAACATGATCATGTAGCCTCATACAGAGATTCTATAAGCATCATGGTTTCTGAGAAATAGCCCTTCAAAGATTGTTGCCTTTTAGCAATTTGGACTTTTAAGGGAAATCGTTGGTCCAATGTAGCTCGGAGTGATTCGGCATATTTGGGTTCAAAAGAAGACCATACCCAGTGTAAATGTACCCATTCAGACATGTTGGAACAATTCATTTGGTCGTACGAGCTGCGAAATGAAAGGTGCACCACTTTGCAACTTTACACTGCTTGCATTTGACATCTTTTCCTTTAACTAAAAACTTGTCACCATTGAAAAATTCCTCCGAGATAGAAAATACCAAGAGAGGTTATTGTAGGTGGTCCCAACACAATCCTATAGCCTCAGACAGAGATTTTGTAAGCATCAAGGTTTCTGAGAAATAGTCCTTCAAAGATTGTTGTCTTTTAGCACTTTGGACTCTTGAGGGAAATTGCCAGTCCAATGTAGCTCAGAGTGATTCGGCGTATTTGGGTGCAAAAGAGGACCATACCTAGTATAAACGTACCCATCTAGATGTGTTGAAATAGTCCATTTGATCGTACAAATTGCAGAGTGAAAGTTGAACCACTTTGCAACTTTACATTGCTTCCATTTGAAAACTTTTCCCTCAACTAAAAAATCATCACCACAAAAAAACGCATCCAAGATAACAAAAACTGAGAGAGGTTATTGTAGAGGGGCCCAACACGATCTCATAGCCTTAGAATTTTTTTTTGTAGGAATCACGGTTTCTGAGTAACAGTTCGTCAAAGATTACTGCCCTTTTGCAGTTTGGACTCTTTAGGGATTTCATCGGTTGAACGTGGCTTGGACTGCTTTGGCCTGTTTGGGTGCAAAAGCGTACCATACCTAACCTAAAATTACCCATTCAAATGTGTTGGAATAGCCAATTTGGTCATACGAGTTGTAGAACAAGATTTATTTGTGCCTTTACAAGTAGTTTTCAGCCTCCAACTAAACTCCAACGTTGATTTTTTGTGCGAAAAAAAAGCCATGAGACCATAGCTTGTTGCTTACAGTTATGATTTGATTAATTTTTTCCAAGGATCCATAGCTTGCTCAAAATCACTTGTTTTAGGCTTTTATCCATAGCAACAAGTCAATGAACTATTTGATAAAACGCTTTGGCAAACATGTATGAAAAATGTGGTAGCATAGAAAAACTTTTGAAAAAAATGCCTCAAAGAAATGATGTCTCATGGTGATGGAATGCCATGAGAATCAAAATTTATTTTTATTTTCATGGCATTCCATCACCATGAGACCTCATTTCTTTGAGGAATTTTTTCAAAAAATTCATTGCCTTGTCTATGCTGTTGCTTAGTATTATGCTTTGATAGAATTTTTCCAAGCATCCATAACTTGTTCGAAAGCACCTATTTTAGACTTTTAGCCATAGTAGCAAGGCAGTGAATTGTTTGATAAAATGCTTTGGTAGACATGTATGAAAAATGTGGTAGCATAGACAAGGTAGTGAACTGTTTGAAAAAATTCCTCAAAGAAATGTGGTCTCATGGTGATGGAATGTCATGACATGCACATTGAGACCACATTTCTTTGAGGCATTTTTTCGAATAGTTCACTGCCTTGTCTATACTATTGTTTATTATTATGATTTGATAGATATTTTTTGATTCAAAGATAGGGGTGGAAAAGGTCACAAAAACTCAAACTAACACAATTTCAAACATTGATGAAGGCTTCAAACCCAACAATTGGGTTTTGCATCATTTTAGCTATTCACCAACTAGGGCACCTATACCTAGTTTTCATTCAATTCCATTGTAGATGATGGGCTAAAGGTAGGACCAAAAAAAATTTGAGCACTCTTTAACACATTTCTCAACATATCAAAAAGGTTCATGATGTTACTTTGGAACAAATTGATCTAATCTGACCTACAACATTGTAATTAGGCTTAAATAGGCCACTTTTACAAAAAAGGTGTGCTCAAATTAACTCACAGACTCCAAATAACTTCATCAACAGACTCCTTTTGTGAAAAAAATAGGAATCCACCACTTATTTGACAGCATCTTCTGAAAAAGCTACTCATCCACGCTATTCTCTTGATTTCCTAGCTTAACACATGAGAAAATCAAGCTAGGGATCGATCAAAAATCCATGAAACACACTTTCTCAGCCCTACAACCAACAAAATATGATAAAGCACCCCACAAAGCATCATTCCACCAATTTTCAAAAAATTCCAACAGTGGAATGATGAGATTTTACATTTTTACTAATCTCAACCCTTGAAAATGAGGGTTTTAGAACACCTGACAGAAAAATACTTAGAACTAATTCAATTTCTAATGAAATCAATCCAAATAAACTTAAATGAAAGATAATACATAGATATAACTAATTCCAATTATTTTCTGGCGTAAAGCTTCCGTATAGAATTGTACTAAGCTCAACAAGTTCTGAAAACACACAAATTTTGTAGAAAAATAGAGAAAAATTATATTATTCACTTCAAAATCATTCAATATTCATGCCTTGAATCATTTAGAAGATTTTCAACATATTTCCCACCATATTACATCAGTTACAAGTAAGAATTCAAGTGGGAAAGCATTAATCCTCCTCTAACATGCAAAGTTGACAAGTTGTACAAAGCAACTTCAATACTATTTTTAGCATCTTTTCAAAAAAATGACCCCATAAGGCCTTTATTACAATATTTTTGGTCTAATAGACCTTATTAACAACATGCAATAAAACTATAGCTCAAAATTTGACTCACTAATGGTGTAGGAGCACCTGCTTATTTCAATAAATTTTCTCTAGTTGCTACATGAAGAGTTGGGTCTTGGTGATGGAGTTTGAGTTGTTTAGGTGTTTTGTGTCTAAATAAGGTTATTGAAGGCCATTTTTTATGTAATTGGCAACTTTGGGGTCTTTTGGGACTGTTAAATAAATATTTGAGCAGCTCCCTTCGGGTTTATTTTTGCATTGTGTGTGTGTCGGCCTAGGCATCGCCGGGTTTGCTCTCCTTTTTATCAAAGTTTTGATCTGCCACTTTGCGCATCTACTCTTCGCAGCTTCGGGTATCGACTTTCCTTTTGGATCTTGGAAAAATGCACTGTGCGTCCATGTGTCATGGTTACGGGATGTTTTGTTTCTTGTTTCCTTGAAGCCTCGTTGGGTTGCGACAGGCTTCCATGAAGCCGTCATTCCTAAAAGGTGTAAGTGGTCCCCACATCTTGCTACGTGGCAACCGTTCACAAATATTTCAACGTGGGGATGAAATAGCAACCGCATGCAACATAATGCTACCACGCAACTTTTACGCCTAGTTGTTGGAGCATTCCCTCCACTATGATAAAGTTATCAGCCCATTCGACACGTGTTGCATTTTCACAAATCATCGGCAGCGATGGGAGAATGGTTCATGCAGGCAGCGAAACACTGCCACGTGCCTAACAACTGATCTGTTATGTAGGCAATAGGCCGGATGAACTAAATAAAGCTATTGGTTGCTACTTGTCATAATCATTCATAGTAATGGATGACATTTGTCTGATCGAGCTTGGCTGAGACCACCGCCATCATTGCAAAGGATACACCTATGCCTGGGATGACTAGATGTGTTTCGGTTCGATGCTGTTGTAATGGCCTTAGGAATATTCTTATTTAGGCATCATTGCAGAAGATTACGAGATCTTTTCTGTTGCTATTCTCTGAAGTGGTGGGAGGTTTTCCTAATATATATACTTTCTCTATTGATGAGAAAGGCTTCAGAATTTGGAGAAAAACATGCTAGTTTTAGCAAAAAGACACTAGGCCTCTATTACTATTTTATTTAAATTGCAAATCTTTCAGACTGTGCCAATTGTTCGGCCTTTCTATTTTTCATGCTTTGATTAAACTATGAACTGTGTTTTATACTATCTTGACACTTCATTTGAAGAACTTCTATATATGTTGGATACAAGTTTACTTACCTAAATCATGTCTAATGACTCTTCTTAGTAGTGAGAATGTATGCAACATAATTTTATGTCAATAAATAAATTTTTTATGCTATAATCTTAAGTCTCTGATGTTTTGGAACACAACAACACCATTCAGGCCCTTAAATCTATGATTTATCATGCCCATCATCAAATCTTGGCGCATTTCCTTAGGTTAAATTTTACTTTATTATATCTGCTTCCTTTTCCCTTTCAAACCCCACTATAGAAGAAGTCGGCTTCTCTAAAAATTGGGAGGTTACTGAGTTTAGCGCAAAAGGTCCCCCTTAAAATGAGTTTCCCATAAGACTCTGTTACCTCATCAATTTTTGGCATCAACAGTTTGTTCTTTTTCTAGCACGCCCGGTGGGACACAAACTTAATGAAATCACATTATAGAAAGGTGTATGAGCCATCGGCCTGTAACTAGATCCCAAACTATAGGTAACCCAGGTTTACTAGTACCTCCACTAGGGATAGTCCAGGTCACAAATCAACTGGTAACTATTCCATTCCCACCACCCTTTCCTCTCACCATGTTGTCGGCCACCAACAGAAACTACATAGCATGGGATGCTGGAAATCCCCTGGTAGCCCCGGTAGCACCCGCTATTTGGGGCGCTATCCTGGTTTCAGCCATGAAAGCTATCCCCAAATTTTTCAGAGACAGCTCAAGAATGCTAGTAGAACATTTGCAGGACGTGGCAAACGTATGTCTGGTACATGGTATTACAGCGTAGAATGTAGCCCTGAGGCTCCTCGCTGTGTCTTTCAAAGGCAAGGCTTTGGATTGGTACCGAATGCTAACTCTTAATTCAATTCGCACCTAGGATGAGCTCAGAGATCCATTCTATGAAAGGTTCTCTAATGATGGAGATTTTTCTTCATTATATTATCAGCTATCTGTCATAAAACGAGCCCCCCAGGAGTCTCTGACGGACTTCAATGCCCAATTTCACACAAATTGGTAGAGGATCCCTGTTACTATCCACCTGACTCCCGGGTTGGCATTTATATTTTATCTGAAGTCCATCAATTCTGACATTTCTATGATGATCAAGTCTTTGGGAGGAGATACTCTACCAAATGCTTATGGTACCGCTATCAAAGCTGAGAATCATTTGATAGATTATGGAAAATTGCCTCCTCGACCTATTATGCTGATATTTCTTGAAATATCAATCTCCAAGCAAGAGGTCGCGTCGACTAGTGTGCCCACAACTGCCCAGTCAATGTACTCATATGTGGCCGCTCCTGAAGATGTGGCTTCTACATCAGGATCTTCCAAGAATGAAATAAGCGACCTCAAGGAGATGTTGAAAACCATGGAAAATGATATAACGACTCTTAAGTGAAACCAAGAAACGCCTTCGTAGCCCACATATCAAAACTATCAAGGCAGGCGGTCTACTTATCAGCAAAATCAATATCAGGGTGTGCCTCACACCAATCCACCAACACCGACTGCAAACCAAATGGTGTTGATGTCATCTCCATTGATGAGTGTGTCACCAAGCTCAAGTAGGGAATTAACTATAGGGCAAAACAACCTTATTGACCACATCAATCCATGGTGTTTCCCCTGCAGTGATGCGTATATGCCCCACAACTGTCTGCATGGCAACCTACAACAGAAAGTGGTAGAGCAACACAGCTGAGGCACGACAACGAAAAATGGAGGTTATGTATATGCCTCACCACAAATGGAGAGCACAGTCCTTACCGCGCAAATGCAAGGAATGTCTTTAGAACAAGAATCAGATATTGCTCCTAATCATGCATTTTTCTCCTAGATGGAAGAAGAAAAAATAGTGTTTTCTAATGACGCATTCATATCCAAAACACCGCAGGTGCAGTCTGACTATAACACATGCTCAAAGAGGAGATTCACCGGTGAGCCAGTTGCTTCACATTTGGATAGCTCGCAACTCAGAGGCGTGTCCGATCAAATTCCCAATGCTTCAACTATCACTTCACCTTCTCAACCACAGAAGGAGATTATTATAACAAGAGCCAAGGAGTAGAAATCTCTGAGTTTTCCACCTGTTAATTTGGTAGAGCAATTGAAGAAATCATTCGCTAATGTGTCTTTGTGGGACATTCTAGCTATCCCAGAATAGAAGACGTTATTACAGAAGGTGCTTTAGGAAGAGATCAACCTGGCATCAATAGAGCCATCTGCCAATGCAGAGGTTGTTTGTCTCACACCGCTAGCAAAGGTGCTTACAAACAATACAAAGGAATCTCTTACCGAGGATAGAAGTAGGTCAAAACCTCAGTCCTTCGTCTTCACTCTCATTTTAGGAAAGAATTTATTACACAATGCTATGATTGATTATGGCGCTAGTACAATAGTTATGCCTAAATAGATAACCGAAGCTTTGGGACTCAACTACGAACCTATGAAAAGAGGGGTGATGCAGCTTGATGGAAATAAAGTTGAGACTGTAGGTGTCATCAAAGCACTTCCTTTAACTCTATTTGCCTGCCCTAGTATCACAGTCCCGCAGGACATAGTGATCATAGATGTTCCTCCTATGTTTGGTCTCTGTCTATCCTGAGAATTTACTTCAAAGGTGGGCAGATACCTATCCTTGGATTGGTCACACCTGATACTTAGGACCAAGCATGACAGAAAAATGAAGATAGAATCAAAGGCTCTACATTCTGAACATGTGGCGGATGAGGCCTTGATCAATTTTGAAGCTGCGCATACCTTTATCACCAAGCAAGAAAGGTATTATGTTGATTTGCTAGAAGAGGAGAAGGTGAGCAGAGATGAGAATGATAAAGAAGATGCTTTGTTGAGTGAACACATAAAAAATGATCCTTTCATAAATTATCATGCTACAGGATTGGGCACGTATGTAATTTATGTTGAAGACCAGATGTTTCCAAGGGTCGCCAAAGAATCTGAAGGTAACCAAGCAAATGGGCTATGGACACTATACTTTGATGGAGCAAGAAGCAAAGTAGGTGCTGGAGTAGGGGTATATCTAATATCCCCACAAAATAAAAAATAGTTGAGGCCTTTCCGCTTTCATTTCACTTGTTCAAACAACGAGGCTGAATATGAAGGGTTAGTCCAAGGCTTAAGCCTTGAGGAACGAATGGGAATTAAGCAATTAATTGTGTTCAGAGATTCTGAACTAGTAGTTAACCAGGTCTAATGAATTTCTGCAACAAAGAATGTCCACATGAGATCCTATTGGCACCAAGTCTAGGACCTGATTGAGGGTTTTGAAGCTTTCAACATCTAGACCATTCCCCGAAGACAAAATAGCGATACAGATCGTATGGCTGTGATTGGTGCTCAATTTGATCATGTCTCTGACTTTCTTCAAAATGAACATTCAGTACGAGTACTAGTCCGACCAGCGATCCCCGACAATGATTAGAGTTGGAAAGTCTTTGAAAGCGATGAACACATCGCCTCGTTTATCCAACACTCAGGGGAGTTCATTGATCAGCTTCAACCAAAGATCGTCGAGGCTTACGAAGGAAAAATTATGTAGCTCAAATCTAATAAACTTTTGAAAGGATTGGTTACTCTTGAAAACTTTTTCGATTGTAATGATGCCCAAAATGATAAGCAGAAGTTCGTGGCAGAGAAAATTGATTATGAGGACCTTCAGGTCACTGATGGCAGGAATCTTTGAGTTGGAAAAAATGTCTCGCACCATGATAAGGAAAGGTTCATCAATTTTTGCAAAAAGTATGGAGTAGTGGCTTGGTCCTACGATGATCTAGAAGGTTATGATCCTGACATCATTGAACATACTATTGAGCTAACAGAAGGTGCAAAACCAGTCCAATAGAAACAGAGGCCAGTGAACCCTAAAATTGAGGCCCTAATGGCACAGGAGCTAACTAAGCTCATTGAGTCACACATTGTCTTCCCAATCAAACATAGTACTTGGGTATCGAATCTGGTCCCAGTCCGAAAGAAGAATGGAGATATCTACTTGTGTGTGGACTTCTGAGACCTAAACAGAGCATCTCTAAAAGACCACTATATGTTTCCTTCTATGGAGTCAATCTTACAAAATGTCGTAGGATCGGAAATGTTTTCTCTGCTGGATGGTTTCTCTGGCTACAATCAGATCCGTGTTAAAGAAGAGGATCAACACAAGACTACGTTCACCACAAAGTGGGGAACATTTGCTTATGCTAAAATTCCTTTTGGTTTATCCAATGTAGGGGCAACATTCCAGCGGGGATGGACGTCGCATTCAGTGAACTAATCAATAAGTTTATTCTAATCTATCTGGATGACCTTATTGTGTTCTCTAAATCTAAAGATGATCATTTTGATCATTTGGAATTAGTTTTTCAAAAGTGTCAGGAATTCAGGGTTTCCCTAAACCCGAAGAAGTGTGTATTCAGAGTGCCGCAAGGTAAACTGTTGGGACATGTTGTGTCTAGAGAAGGTGTTTCAATTGACCTCGAACAAGTAAAGGCTACCAAAGAACTTCCCCTTCTGGTAAATAAGAAGGGTGTCCAGTCTTTCCTGGGCAAGGTCAATTTTTTTAGCAAGTTTATTTTTGATTTTGTGCAAATGATTAGGCCGATCACTCTAATGTTGAAGAAAGATCAAGAATTCAAGTGGAAAACGAAAGCTCAGGAGGCTTTTGAAAGGGTCAAGGAAGCGATTTCCATAGCCCTGGTGCTGGTTAATCCAGATCAATCCAAAGATTTTATAATGTATGCTTTCAGTAGCAAGTCCAGTATTGCTACTGTTCTAACCCAAAAGGATAACGAAGAAAAGGGGGAACATCTAGTGGCGTTCTATTCCCAAACCCTAAAGGAATATGAGGTGAATTATAATTTTGTCAAAAGACAGGCCTTTGCAATAGTAAAGGGACTTAAAAAGTTTTGACATCCAATTTCCTACAACAAGGTTTTGGTATATGTCACACATTCCAGTGTGCGTGAATATATCATGGAGGGGGAAATCACAGAAAAAAGGGCTAATTGGATCACCAAGATCCTTGAATACGACATTGAAGTGAAGCCTACTAAAACTATTAAAGGAAGAGGACTACATGAATATATGGCACAGAGTGAGGAGGTACCTGTCGCAGAGGAGTAGCCAGAGCTTGTCTTGATAAATGAATTAGAATCGGAAGGCGGTTGGCTAACTAAGAGAATGAGGTTCATGCAAACTGGAAAGTATCTTCCAGGCCTCTCATCCCAAAAAAGGTATTACCGGTTGCAGAATTGTGGGTATATGCAAATAAGAGTCCTTTTCAAAACGAATTTCCATGGTTTCTCCTGCAATGCGTTACTTCAGAGCAGGCGAAGAGGATCCTCGACGCTTTCCACAATAGCGCTGCAAGTGGACATTTCTCTGCCAAAACCACCACAATTAAAATTATGTGTGCTGGCTATCATTGGCCCACACTTTTCAGTGACTCCTACTCTTTGGTGAGGGCTTGCAAAAAATGACAGTTCTTCGCCGACAAAAGGAAGAATTCCGTAATGCCTTGCAAACCTATAGTGGCGGATGAACTGTTTGCGCAATGGGGCTTGGACTTCATCAGAATGATCAACCCAGTTTCTAGTGCCAGACACAAGTGGATTCTGACTGCTACAGACTACTTCAC
Organism: Sequoia sempervirens; assembly: GCA_007258455.2. Classification (NCBI taxonomy): domain Eukaryota; kingdom Viridiplantae; phylum Streptophyta; class Pinopsida; order Cupressales; family Cupressaceae; genus Sequoia; species Sequoia sempervirens. Next base: position 903,361,033 of record VDFB02271358.1, read on the forward strand.
AAGGTGGATAGAGGTTGTTCCCCTTAAAGTTGCAACAGAAACAGAGATTGTAGATTTCCTCGAGGAACTGGTGACAAGGTTCGGCCTTCCAAAAACTATCATTTCAGACAATGCAAGAGCATTCCTAGGTGCAAAGGTATGTCATTTTTCATTAAAGAATGGTATATTCCTTAAAACATCATCAAACTATTATCCACATGGAAATGGTCTAGCGAAGTCAATCAACAAAAGCTTAGTCTAACTCCTTAAAAGGATTGGCTCAGAACACCAGAAGGAATGGAATAAAAACCTCTAAACAGTGCTCTAGACAAACCGCATAACCCCTAAGCAAGTCCTTAAGACTTCGCCTTATGAGTTGGTGTACAGGAAAGAGGCGCTATTACCTATATCCATAGAGATTCTGGTAATACAGTTGTTGAAATCTCTTGAGATAGAACAAAATGAAGCCATGGAAGTTCGGCTCGCCAAGCTATTGGAAGTACAGGAAAAAAGGGAGAATTCCCAAATAGCAATGACAAGCCGTCAACAGGTGGTCAAATGATGGTTTGACAAGAAGGCTTCTGACCACGGTCTAAAATGCAGAGACTTAATGCTAAAGTATGAAACCAGGGCTGCAAAGTTAGGTTAGCATGGTAGAACACAAACTAATTCAGAAATTAGGGCTAATTCTGACCTTCTTTACACAGAACACACCCATGTGCAGAGAAAAAGCATAAAAGTTGCAAGCCCAGAAAACTTAAATAAAGAATGAAAGAAAGAGCATGGATTTTTGTTAAAGGATAGATATCTATTCATATATGTTCTTTTCATTACAAAAGTGGCTGGGAAGCCATATTTCAAAATTTACAAGCATGTTGAGCTATTATATATACGATAGCCTTTTTTTCAGGCTTATATACAGCTATGGAGAGACATATTTTGAGCAGGTAGGGAGATAGTTTGAGCAACAGGCAAGGGTTTTTTATCCAAAGGCATGGCTAGCGGAAATTGATGCATTAACTGTAGTGTCCACTTCTTCCTCATCCATGAGTTCCTCGGTAGCACTGACAGCATCATTTTGCACAACCACCATTGCTGGGGGAAACACCAGGTTTTTGAAGTCAGTATACCAGTCTACGTAGTAGAAAGGTATCATGTTGTAGCTACGAAACAGGAAGTGTAGGGCCTGAGTAACCCTCTGCTGGTATTGGTCATAGGTCTATAGGTGGAATCCACTGAGGAACAATAGCCAAACAACAATTGCTTCTTCCTCAATGAAGTGATGCAGGTCGCTGGCTGACGACAGACCTACCCCATAGGCAGCCTGAGCAATGACCTCACTGAGACCATTCAGGTATTTTTTAGGGAAGATTTCTTTAACTAGCTTCAAGATAAGTGGTCGGGGAATGCTAATGTCCAGCATGGACACTACAAAGTGGGAGCATATGTTAGTATTCACCCGATACTTATCCTCATATTCTATACAATCTTTGCCTAAAACCCACTTTATGGCTACCAAAACCAGAGAATGCTTATTCTTCGTCATCATTTTCAGTATCCTAGTTGAAATCTCTCCTAGGAATGTCATTTGTGACTTATACGACATCAAGAAAACTAGGGTATCCATTGCTCTGACACTATCCCTGGGCTTCTGAGCTAATGCCGAATTTTTCTACCACCTAACCTATGAAAAGACTTCCTTAAGACTCTGCTACTCACCTATCACTTCTCAAATGCTAAGTATATTTTTCTCACTACTTACTGGCCTATATATAGAAAATTGACAAGATGCATGCTAATCTACTTCAAAAAAAGTGATATTATGCTAGTTGCTATCTTGAAAGGCGAGCCTCCATTTGCTCACATTTTTGGGCCAATTACATCTGTGATAACACAACTCAATGCGTGCTTAATTAAATGGAGCTGATTAATTAGCTTTAAAAAGGTGGTGCTTGTTGGCAGTGAGACGTATGGCCGTAGGCTATTGTGTCATATCTCAAGTGCATCCCAGAGCCCAAGGCGATATTCATACCTTTTCAGGCCGTGATCGTTTGCTTGGTGTAATCATTCCGGTCAGGATATTAATTGCCAGCACATGCTAATGTAGAGTTAGCAAGCAAATTGTTGGCTCAAGTTACAAGGATATCACAACGTTTCATACGATCGCCAAATGCAATAATGAACTCTGGCCGCCTCGAAATACTAATTAGTTCATTTTGCACAATTTGCAAGATTAACGGTACATGCTAAATTAAATATAAAAGGCTTGCTTTCGCCTACCACCTTGAGAAAGGTTGCTATTATTGCATGAAAAGGCTTAATATTTCAAAGTCTTTTCACAAACGCCAAGGAGAAGTGTAGAGTTATTTTTTGTCTATCTAACTAGAGCCAAACATAGTCGTAGCCAACCAGGAACTTACAGAAATCTTCAAAGAAGGAAAATGTCAAAATCTTCAACTCAACCAATGGAGGAGGAAATTAGCTAGGAGCTATTTACGGCTATTCATTCTTCAGTAGAGGTATATTTCTATGAGGATGTGGCGTACGGTACACCTGGTATACCCAGCAGGACAAGGAGAGCCTACACAGAGGAGCTGAATAGACCCAAGAGATGGAGAAACTAGAAAAAGTTTGAAGAAAAATGGGACAATATCTACAACCCAAGGCTCGTGAAAAACTGTAAGCCCCTTAGAGAGGCAGCTTGTGCAAGGTTATCGGCACCAAAGGTAGACCAATCTACGGCGAGTAGAGTTTGGTATAGTGGTCTCCCTCAATACATGGTCCCACTAGTGCACTATTGCCCAGAAGTGGTTGATGCTACTATTCAGCGTTATAATCATGATACCCACTACATTGAAGGCCACAACTTAAGGGTGTATATCACTCTAGAGGCCATCTAACACATGTTATGTATCTCGGATCCAAGTAAGAGGAAGAAGAATATTGAGACCTTTCACCTGAGAAAATGAGAGAAAATATGGAGGAAGATGAAAACTAGCTCAGAGTTCTTGTTAGAGGAGACTGGTAAAAAAGGCATCTCAGCCACTAAAGCACCAACTATTCCATTGTTGCATGGTGCATTTCGCGATGATCTCTAGGATGCCATGTCCATACTGGTCTTTGTATGTGGTCGAGACTCTGATGAGAAGATTGAGACCTTTCAACTGGGACCGGTAATACAATTTCGCAAGCAACATGAACTCTTCTGGTATGATTTTGCTAAGTTTATAGTTGAAGAAATGAAACAACAAATTAAGAATTATCAGGAAAAAAAATAATTTAGGTTTCTTTCCTTCCTAGTCCACATGTTTCTGCATCAGAACCCGGATTTCTTCTCCCGGTATTTTCCGCTATCAATTTTTGATGAGAAAAATAAGAGGAAGTTGGTATCCACATGGATGCCTTTTCTTTCTGCATCATATGATTATTATGTATTTGTAGACTATTTCATAGTTTTGGTCTTGAATGATTTGATCAGAGAGGGTGATATTATTTGGCTCGATAAGGAGCAGGTCGGATTTATGCAGAGCTTCACCCCTGCTTGTGACTGGTTCTTGGGCAAGGATTTTACGATCCTCCAAATGTGGGGCTTTACTGGCAAACCTTTCTTGCTCCTAGCCTATGTCATGGATAGAGTGCTCGAGCTGAAAGTATTCTGACAGGTGTGTATCATTGATTTTATTTTCTATAATAGCGAAAAGGTCAAGAAAAAGGGATTCTTCACTTGTCCAAAGAATTTCAAGTCAGTAACTCTACTAAAAAAGTAATCAAACCAGTTGTTAGAGGAAAAGCTGGCACATCTAGGGTTGGCACTATAAATGATAAGTGGGAATACAACCCTTTTGATGACTTGTCAGAGCCACATATGAGAATTACCTATGTTCCCCAACCATACTAGGAGAAGCGGCGTAACCTGCGAGCGGATAAAGATGAGGATTTTGTTGAATTGGCGCAAATCCCTACGTCGGACACTAGAGGCCCATGGCACAAGTTCTACTTTCCTATGGTTGTGGCCTAGGATAATGTCCCCATGGAGCATGACATATACAACAGGTTAAAGAAGGATAAGGAATGGAGTGAGGAAAAAATAAAGGCTTTCTAGAAATATCGCCAGGAAATAGCATAGTTAGATGCTCCTTACAATCAACTAAGGGATGACCAGGAATTTGAAAGGTGGTGAAAGGAAGGCCATCCTAACCTGAGCTCTAGTACTAATAGAAGTGAAGAGAGGGAGGAATCCGATGAGCAGGAGGAGGAAGCAGTGACATCGGCTTCCTCTGTGCAAAAGGAGAAAGTTTCTAGATAGCCTGCTTATGTGGCCATGAACGTACATTTTAATATATCAAGGGGTTTGCATACACTCACTTGGGCTACTAAACCAACCAGTCTATCACTTCAGCAGGAGATGACTGCCGAAGTTAGTGAGATTCCACCTACGAAATGACAACGTATTATCAGAGAGGGTTCGCAAGAACCCGCCAAAGGAGGAGTACTCACTGCTACTCAAGAGTCAGAGGTTGGGGCAGAACCTCTGACATTTCTGGAGATGCCAACAACTAGTCAATAAGTATAATTCACTCCTTGTTCTCTTGCATCTCATTCCTTGGTATCTGCCCCTGCCCCTTTACCGACCCCTGCTAAAGATACTAACCCTCTACCCTCTGCTTTTAGTCTAACATATCCGATTGGATTCGCCCAATTTTCATAGGGCCACCCACTCATAATTACTCCTTTGCATATGCTTACGCCTGCCACTGCTGCTCAGACCTTCCTCACCCCACTTTCGGAAAGCTTTCCCCTTGTGAATTCCCATGCTTTCTCCTCTATGATTACAGATCCTCTTCCTTTGCAATAGGCTAATACCCTGTTAACAACTCCCCCTTCCCAGCAAATGAGCCTTACGACTGATTCCCCAGTCTAGTCATTACAAATGACTAGCCCTGTTGTTGGTTCTCAAACCAAACTATGGAACGTGTCTCACTTCTCTCCACAAACTATCACTCTCTAAAAGAAACAAATGCCTGCACTTATGAAGGTTACCTATCCCTATGCCCTACCTTCCGGTGCTCCCTTTACAGGTGGACTAGTTTCATCACCATCCAAATTCATAGCACAGATAGATTGCAGAAAGGAGGCACGCATGAATAGAATGAGGAAATGCAAGGCAAAGGATGATAGTGTTCCCACCGAGCCAAGAGTTCAAGCTTTGTACGATGAGGCCCGACAAGAAGAATTGAAGTTCACGACCATGTACCCAAAGGTAAGCAAGTCTTAGGGAGAAATGCAACCAGAAGACTCTGAGATATATGCGGTTGGACTCGACATGAAGGTAGCCTGACTGCAGGATAAAGTTGAAATCATGGAGGAAACGTAATGGGTAGTCACTTCCGACTTCCTAAAAATTGGTTGCCAGCTAAAGAAGAAATATGAGCAGCTCAAAGTAGCCAAGGAAAGGGTTAGTTTTCTAGAAAAGAAGGAGAAATTCTTGGAGGCAGATATTGCCCGCATGACTGAAAGGACACTGACAGTAGAGGATGAGAGAAACAGGCTTCAAAGCGAAATTGTGAAGATTCAGGTTGTTGACCCTAGCATAATAAAAGTGCTACAAAGCAAGAACCAGGAAGCGCAACAAAAACTATAAATGAAAGATGAAGAGCTAGAGCACATCCACTTTGAGCATACTCAGGGGATGGCATAAAAGGGGAGGAGTTGGAGCACCGACAGACTCAATATGAGAAAAGAATGCATGAGAAAGAGGCCGAATTTAAAGGCCTAAAGGCTCAAATAGAGGAAGAACTCCGAGAGACAAAGGCTTCTCTAGAGGAGCACTTAGCAAATCACTCCCGAGCCGAGCAGACTTGGAATAAAGAAATGAGCAACTATGTGGAACAGCTAGCGTCCGAGAAAAAAAGAAGGAAGAATTAGCTGAGGCCCTTATTTCAAGAGACACAGAGATTACTTCGCTTAAAGCCTCCCTCTTGCCTTCCCCCGCACAACTTGATATCATTCTGTTGGTGGCAATTATACATTTCTCACTGGGAGGAAATCAAAACCTTTTTCCTAACACTACAGCCTACCCTCTGATTTATCGACAAGGCATCAAGGCTCAACTAGGAGGCCCATGATACGATTGAACAGTTCCCGAATGGAAAAGGTTCCTAAGGCAAAAGACCTACTCAACAAGCTATACTATGTCTCTGATGAGAACCTTGCTGGAGCGGGTATTGAAGATAGGGACACTGCTACTCAAATGGCAAACAAATTTATCCATTGCCACTCTGCCTTCTAGTGCACTGAGGCAGCCACGACTATTCTGAGTAAAACACTAGATAGCATATAGGGATGTTTCTCTGGGTTAGGCACGATGGGACTGCCATCTCCGTTCCTCGAGGATGGCTCTATTGCCACGACTACGCAAATTGCAGAAATTATTGAAGAGAAGGAAGGCGACCCGAAGGCTTTCAGGGAGCTCAGCCATCCTCCAATGGTAGCCAACATTGAGGGAGTCATTCATCCACTCTCACAACTGCTATTTCATATATAGGTAGGGGCCAGTTTACCCGATGTGTTGCCTCATAAAGAAACTATTGACCTACGTGGAGCACAGAAGAATTTGTGCAACATAGTGAAGCCATCTGAAGATGAGTGGTCACCTTTGTAGGCGGATCTTTCCAATCTCTGACTCCATTATCCCTTTGAATAAGGCTCTAGTCTACAGAATGAGAGAATTTTTGGGTTCTTCGTTCCTTAGTCGAAACACCCCTGATAGTTGCCAAAAGCTGTTAAATAAATATTTGAGCAGATCCCTTCGAGTTTATTTTTGCATTGTGTGTGCGCCGGCCAATGCATCACCGAGTTTTCTCAGCTTTTTATCAAAGTTTTGATCTGCCACTTTGCGCATCTACTCTTTGCAGCTTTGGGTATCGGCTTTCCTTTCGGATCCTGGGAAACTACGTTGTGCGTCCATGTGTTGCAGTTATGGGATATTTTATTTCTTGTTTCCTTGAAGCCTCGTTGGGCTGCGAAAGGCTTCCAGGAAGTCGTCATTCCTAAAAGGTGTCAACGGTCCCCACATCTTGCTACGTAGTGACCATTCACAAATATTTCAATGCGGGGGTGAAATAGCAACCGCAGGTAGCAAAATGCTACCACGCATGTTTTACGCCCAGTTGATGGAGCATTGCCTCCATTGTGATAAGGTTCTCAGCCCATTTGACACATGTTGTATTTTCGTAAATCGTCAACAGCGATGGGAGAATAGTTCATGCGAGTAGCGAAAGGCTGCCACGTGCCTGACAGCTGATCTGTTATGCAGGTGATAGGCTGGATGAACTAAATAAAGCTATTGGTTGCTGCTTGTCATAATCATTCACAACAATGGATGACACTTATCTGATCAAGCCTGGCTGGGACCACCGCCATCATTGCAAAGGATGCACCTATGCCCGGGATGACTGGCTGCTATGTTCTGGCTCGATGATGTTTTAACGGCCTTGGGAATATTCTGATTCAGGCACCATTGCAGAAGATTACGAGATCTCTTTTGTTGTTGTTCTTCGAAGTGGTGGGAGGTTTTCCTGCTATATATACTTTCTCTATTGATGAGAAAGGGTCCAAAATTGGGAGAAAAACACTCTAGTTTTAGCAAAAAGACACTAGGCCTATATTACTATTTTATTTAAATTGCAAAACTTTTAGACTATGCTAATTATTCAGCCTTTCGATTTTTCATGCTTTGATTAAAGTATGAACTGTGCTTTATACTATCTTGACACTTCATTTGAAGAACTTCTATATATGTTGGATACAAGTTTACTTACCTAAATCATGTCTAATGACTCTTCTTAGTAGTGAGAATGTATGCAATGTTATTTTATGTCAATAAATGAATTGTCTATGCTATAATCTTAATTCTCTGACGTTTTGGAACACAACAACACCATTCAAGCCCTTAAATCTATGATTTATCGTGCCCATCATCAAATCTTGGTGCATCGCCTTAGGTTAGATTTTACTTTATTATATCTGCTTCTTTTACCCTTTCAAACCCCATTATAGAAGAAGTCGAATTCTCTAAAACTTTGGAGGTTACTCAGTTTAGCGCAAAATTTCCCCCTTAAACTGAGTTTCCCATAAGACTCTGTTACCTCGTCAATTTTTGGTGTCAACAGAGACCATATTGTAAAAGTTGTAAATCTTGTTGGAAAAGTTGTCAAGTTTGATAAAAAGTTGTCAAGATAGGTTGAATGTCATTTTTTTCAGTGTGTGGTTATGTTTTTGGATTCAACAAGGTCTAAGTAAACCATCTCTAATTTTTTAGGAGTCTAGGAGGGTGAAATTGCAAAATAATGCAAAATGAGCAAAAATGTTGTCAATAAAATATGTAAAAAGTCCAATTTTGTACTCCAATAGGCATAAGGAGTTTGAAAATTGGTTGAAGTTAGTTGTGGGATGGTAGTTGGTGTATTTCATTTTTAAAAAGGCCTCTCATGTTTGAGTTTGAGGTTGGAGAAACCAATTTTGAAAGAGAATCAATAAAATATTGTTATCTCCATGCAAATTTATGTGTTTTTCCAGAATTCTTGAAGTTTCTTGGTACTATATCATTCCATACAGTGTGGTTGTGATTTAATTTTAATGGAAACTAGTGGGAAGCAGAGTTAACTTCTTCAAAAACTTTTTTTGAAGTAATTTCATTCATTTGTGTCCATTTAAGAGGCATTTTACTGGAGGTCGGTGTGTGAACCATGTTCCAAGGGTTTGAGTGCATTTAAAATGGAGTTTTAAGCCTTCCACCCATTGTATGATGTTGTAACTTAGTGGATAGGCTTAGTTAGGATAGATAAACATGTTTTCATTCTTTCTTGTGCAGGGGAGGTCAACATCATGATTTTTGGTGATGCCCTAGATGGCATTTGGGGTGTTTTTGCATGAAAAAGTTAGGTTAGAGATGGTAAAATTGGGAATTGTTTGATGACAGTCACTTTTCTTGTTCTTTTAATCTTGCGCAGGATTATTCAAGGGTGTTGGAGTTGGTGGTAAAGTCTGGGGAAGTCTGCAAGTAGGTTTTTCAGTAAACTCTTGTCAAATTTGAGAAATTTGAGGGTTTTGTGGAATAGGGTCTTAGAGGGCGTGTTCTAGAGGATAAATGGGAAAATTTGAGGTTTTTTCATCTATTGAGTGCTGTCCCAACAATTTTTATGGTTTGTGAAGTGTTCCAAGGGTGGTTGCTTTGCAAATTTGGCCTATTTGGCTAGGTTTCAAGCAACACAGTTTGCATGATTTGTGAAAGTTGTTCCAAAGGAGTCTTATGTGAGTTAGAAGTATGTTGAAGGGGACTAAAATGGGTTTCTAGAATGATGATTAGTTGCAAGAGTTGTTATTTATGCAATTGACAACTACTCCTAGTTATTAGTTATGCAATGTGAAGTAATTGCATAATTGCTTACGTTGACTTTGTAAAAACTATATTGTAATTGAAATTTTTTCATCTATCAACATCTAGTTGTTGGTTATGCAATGTGAAGTAATTCTTTGATTTTGAAAGATGTACAATACAATGTAATCAGTGATATGAATATAAACTACATAATATAACCATTATTTTTTATGCTATTGTACATTGATATTTAACCATTGCTCAAGATTAAATTTTCAAAGAGTTTAATCATGCACATGAGGAATAAATTATTTCGATTGTCAATGTCTATATACAAAATTATCCAATAATCAAGTGTATGTCCATATACAAAAATGGCATCAACACTAACTCAAACAAAGTTTTACAAAATGTGGCATATGCCATCTCAATATCTATTCAAAGTTTACATGCCAAAATGTCTATGTCATCCTAAACTACTAGAGGATCATCAAAATGGAGCCTCTTTAAAGCGCTCTTTGGCTCTTAAGGTAGCTGCACAAGAAAAAATCAAACCACAATTGAGATTAGTTATACTATATAATTTAAAATTAAATAATTAACATCAAAATCAATATACATTGAATTATAATTGAACTCTAAAATTGAAATCTTGATTACCTCAAATATATGTCTCTTCAAAGGGTCGGCAGTCCTAGAATATGCCCCTCTCAAAGAACCAATCAAACCAACTTTTGGAATGTCAATCTATATATGTGAACAAAAACATAAAATTGATACAAGTTAACATATAATTGTTAGTAATAGGAACATATTTACCAAACACAAAATAAAATAAACACATGTACCTCTTTAGGCATCTCTTTTTCTTTATCTCCTTTAGGTGTTTCGACACCTCCTCCTTGAGGTGTTTCAACACCTACACCTTGAGGTGTTCCAATACCTACTCCTTCAAGCATTGTGACACTTGCCAACAAGGATGTATAGCTCATAACCGCCTGTACATAAAAAATGACAAGTACATATGAAACTACCAATCTATGTCGATGTATGTATAATCAATATAAGATCTTAAAAATCTTAATTCAATCGAATTTGAGTTCAATTAGCTTTCCCTTATCTAACATTGTGCCTCCATAGTTTCGACAACGTTGCATCTCGCTCCCACTAGGTGTTTCCTACAAGAGGAAAATAAGATAAACATATAAGTTAATATATAATTCCATTAATGACAATTCAAATGACAATCAAGTATATAATAAAAAAATGTAAACGAGTGAGTGCAAAAATATATACTATGTGCATGTCAAGGCCAAATGAAATGGCCCTAAGGGTGCTATCAGTCACTTGTGTAAGCTCCACCTCAAACATCAACTGTTAAATAGACCATGCAAATAAATATTAGTACTTGATACTACTCTTATTAATATGCATTTAAAAACAAATGCAAGTTATAAATTTATAACTTAAATCTTACCTGTGTAACTATTCCAACATCCCCCTCTCTAGTAGGAGAGGACTCTATAGGGTGCACTCCACTCCCCTGCATCTGATCTCCTATAATTTCCACATCATGTAGGTCATAATTAGAAGTGTCCAAGGGATGCTCAGTAGGTTGTACAAGAGGACCCAAGCATATCTTGTGGCACATACTACAAGTATGTGGCACACAAATATGTGGACATAAGGAGGATGATGTAGCAGCACACGATCCATCGCCAACATCACCAACATGTTATTGAGCTACTGTAGAAGTATGGGAAACCAAAAGATCACTCAAAGAGTGAATAACCTGAATAGTCTATGTGGTTGCATCCTCGATAATATATGGATGATGTACTGGAGGTGGCAGAGGATGGGGAGGAGGGGGAAAATATGGGCCCTAGAATACTCTAACTGCCCCTGGTATATCCTGGGGCATACCTCCACTGACGCCTTGGAAAGGTTTAATGTCAAAGTAATTGTCATGATGCCCTAACACAAACTCAACGTATAATTTTTTAATAAAGTAAAATGGTATATCACTATTGTTGGATGGTTTATCAAAAACCATACACCAATGATCCCAAAATTTATCTACAATGTCCTTATTCATGCACCATTTTATAGAAAGTTTTGGTATATTAACATTAACTAGCAAACTGGTGTAGGGGTTAACAAATAAAGAGGCTATTTGGAGATATTTCACAAATTGTAAGAGAATCCACAAGAGTAATATTCCCTCATGGTTTCTCGCCACGAACAAAAGGCATTATATTTGGTGGAGAGGGTTTCTATATTTTTTATTATTTCCTTCAATGTGTTTGTCATCTAGGATAATCAAGGGATTGCCTTATAAACATCACAAATGCCCCTCAATTGCTCCAATTTTTCACCAATTAAGTCTTCAATTGATGGGCGTGGAGGTGGTGGAGAGTTTGGCATTTGTGTGTTTTCATTCTCAACCATAATACCTGATTGAAGTTAAAAACTAATTAATCTAATTAAAATTACATAATATAAATGAAATTATTTTTAAAAAACGTAGTTTTTAATAAAAATCCATAAAAAATCCTACTTTTTAATAAAAATCCATAACAAACTCTAGTTTTTAATAAAACTCCATAAAAACACTAGTTTTTAATAAAAAACCATAAAAACACTAGTTTTTAATTAAAATCCATTAAAAACCCTACTTTTTTTATCAAAATCCATAAAAAACTAGTTAAAATTATACAAAACTAATAGAAAATTTGATTAACACAAAAAAAAACCAAAAGCTTACCTTGAAAATTGGATATTAGCTCGAATTGGATATCGGATCGCCCCAGGTCGCACTCACTATGTTTTTCAGCTATTTAAAATGATTGAAACTGATTTTAAATGGCCGATTTTACCTATTTATACCCGGCCCAAATCAGATATCCGATTTGAAATTATTTGCTTTGGGAATTGCTTTGGAGCAATGTACTGACATCCAACCCAAAAAAAAGTCAACTTGGGATTTTCGCATTTTTTGGTGGATGCAAAATGCAACTTTTTTCACATCACCACTTTTTGGCCCATCATGATCCTGCACATACCCAACTTATCATTTATGTATGCATATTCATCATAAAAAGAATTGAAAAGGTGAATTTAAAATATATTGCTTTTTCCATTCGTAAGACAACTAGGGCTAATTTCAATTGGTGCAAAGTGGATATAGTTCATATTTGCATTGGTAAATATGCATTAGGTTATATCAAATCTGAAAATAAATTTGAAAGTGTTCAAAGTGATCATTTAGGCATATGCATATATTGAAAAAGTGGAAAAACTACATTGTTGTTGCAAAAATATTAAAATATTTCAATTTCCAGATTTTTCAAGCTAGTGTTAGTAAATTTTGTACTTTACAATATTAAAACTACATTTTGGATCACATTCATTGCTTCAAATTTCTAAATTTACATGCATAATTTTATTTCACATTGAAATAGAGATACTGGTTAAAAGTTATGAGCTCGAGATTGAAAAAAACACCTCTAAATTCAATAGGATATAGAATGCACCAATAACAAAAACAAGTGATGAGACCCACACCACTAGAAATTTTGTGGAACCATCTTTCCGATGATATATTGTTAGCCAAAAAAATGGCATCGTATTCCCAAGTTATGGGAAAAAGAAAAAAAAAGATCCCCCTTAAGGGAAAAAAGAGGTCTTGAAGGGGACCTTTCCAGTTGGTTGTATGGTTGATGTCATGCCGACATCAACTTCTGAACTAATGACATCATGCTAATGTCAGCAGGAATATTCAGTAGAATATTCCCCTAGTCATTGGTAAAAAATGGCCTCCTTGCAAAAAAACTGGCCACATGAAATTCCAATTCTTGTCAGAATATTCTACAAACCTCCAAAACATTACGTCATTGATGGAAAAAAACTTGATACTAACTGGGAAATTTGCAGAATTTCTAGAAATAATAGAGTGGTGGCAAAAAATCCAAAAACTCACTTGAAGAAATTTCTCTACAACCAAGAAAAACCAAAGTCCACACTTAATTGGGAAAATAAGATATCATTGGAAAGTTGGCTTCGAGAACTTTCCAGTGGTGCAAGTCTCATTATCAAATTTTGTTGTTGATTCCTATTATTCTCTATCAAAGCCAGATCTTGAATTTTCACTTTTGAGCTCAATTTTTTTTCTTGTATCTCTGATTTTTCGTGATTCATGCAGCATTGGAAAGGTATTTCAAATCTCTTCAAATTTTTTCATGCACTTTTTCTAGAATCTATCCCAAGTACATTTTATTTAGTATTTTTTGTTTTCACATTCTACTTAATTACTTAGACATCTTGGCACTTGGAAAGGATTTTTTGCAAAGGATGACATCATTTGATCTATTTATCAGTACTGAGATTATTAGTCTATGATTTTTCATTTGAGTGAGTATGATGGGTTTGTTTGTTCATCCTTTTGTGATCAACTTCAATAAGGATAACTATGAGTCTTGGAGAAATGGAATCCTGAAACATCTCATGTGGATTGATATTTTTCCTTATTTGTATGGAATCATACCTGCATGTTACTGAATGGATTGGATTTTTAATTATAACCCAAAACTTATCTATTTTTCCCATGGTGCACCAGGCCAACACCGCTAACAACTTTGAAAATGTCATAATTGTATGTGACTTTCCTCTGAATTTCAGAGGTACAACTCCCTCATGTGATTAGATTAATTATGTGTATGATTTTAACCAGAAAGTAGGAAAGGGAACAAACATAGTTAACTCATAAAAATGAAGTTAATATGAGAAAATCGAAGAGACCATTAACCATTAAGTGCAAAGACTTAAAAAATTAATAATCATTAGAAAAGGAAATGGAAATCTATCACAGTTGTAATAAATGAATACAATGTAGTAGAGGATGCCTCACATATAAAACATGCTCAAATTATGCACACGACACATAGATTGGTACGATCAACACCATATTCAAGACTCACAATTCATAGATTGAGCATTATTGCAAACAAGAATAATTTTAGAGAAAATAAAATAGAAATTGTTCCTCTTCCTCTGTTACAACACAACGCACTTGAGAAAATATAGACCCTTTCAAATTCGTTACCATATCTCATATAGGGAAATAGTTTCTTTCAATCTTGTCGGTTATCAAAACAATTTCCAAGTATAGCAGAAATTTCTTGCCAGCTAATCACCCACCCTAGAAATTGATGAATAAAATTGCATTAATGGTTAGGCGTAGTCATGATTATATTTTCCATTGATACAATCTTCAACAATCACCCAAATACTTCTTGATCAGAATCTTGCCACGTGGAAGTTGGATTTACAATTGGTATAGTTCCCAAGTGTTGCATTAAATGAACAATCCATGCTAAGGCATGCTCACACGTGTAGAGTATCAAGACGAATTTAAGACAACTTGGAAATTTGAATTAATCCTCATCACATTAGCATTAATTTAATGAGACCTCATAGTCTTTTCAATTGTTAATTACTAATGAGATCCAACTCATATTTGCCTCCCTTAATTTCTATAAATTCACTAGAATAGTCATATCTAGCCAATTCAAATGACAACCTAAAAATGGTGAGTGCATAGAGCAATAGTATTTTGATGAATGACTTCATACAATTGAGGAAGTCAAGTGTAGCCCTCTCTTCAAGTTGTTTTCAAATCAACTGAGGGAGGTCTTTTTCATTCAGAGTGAAGTAGAGGAGGAAGTATTGCACAATATCCTAGGAGAGAGATTCCTAAACTAGGTTCATGTAAATAACCATGAACTCTTGGAGCACTTTATTTACAATGTGGTTCATACTTCTAGGTGGCATGATTGGGGAATGAGGGCAACAAAATGCCTGGTTAAGCCTAAGTACCTACATAGAGTGAACATTGTCATTGGATGGCTCAGTCATTTTCCTAGGACTAGACTTGTGGGAGATGTCATTTGCATTGCAACTGCGACCCAGCATAAGGCTACCAAAGAAGTAGTAACTCCTTCATGCGGGGCTAGTGTGAAATGATATGGGACTGTTCACTCAATTCCTACAATCTCATGAGAATCTACTATCACCAACCCAAATTGAGTGTCTCTGAGAGGTGGTAGAGGGAATCTATGTGTTGATGTTTGTTTTATGTACCTAGAAATAATGTTCTAGAAACCCCTAATATTGAAATATGCATTACCAAATTTTGTAAACATTGACTAGACAGTATAATATAATATAAGCTTTTTGATACCTGGGTGTTCTTTTCTTTTTGAGTATTTGCATGTGCTTCAATTAAATTTTGTATCTAGCAATTTGGAATTTAATTGTATTGATTTGCCTATATATGAGCACTCTATATTTTACACCGTTAGTCTTTCATTCTTAGTGCTCATTTTGGTAGTTCTAAAAAGCTTCTAGGAATCCACCGTAGTTAGAGAAACTTGTACCTTTACCACCTTTTCCAATTTTGAGAATTGTGTTCTTAAATTCAGTGGAATAACATGTTCACAAAACCTTGGTGGAACCACCAATGGTTTTTGAACTTATCATAAACCTATGAGTGCTAGAAAATCCTTCCTTTTTCCCTACCAAGTGGACTTTTAAAAGAGCTATATAACATTAGGTACAATTTTCCAACACTTGGAACTCTAAGACTCAAGACCTTACAATTCCCTTTGATACTTCAAAAAGTTATAGAATCTTAACAACTTGCCACCCACATGAGATGATGAGTAAATTTTAAAGGGAAAGTGGTGTAAGAAAGAGTTAAGATAACCTGAGTGGCACCTGCCTAGGTTAGCAAAACTTGACCGAAAACTGCAAATACATAGACTTAGCAAAAATTAGGGTCTAGGGGTGAATATTTTTAAGGGCAATGACCAAAATCAACATAGCAGTGGCTCTAACTGGGGAAAATAACTAAAATAATGTAGCAAGGAACCCATGAATATGCTAAAAACTAGTGTTGTATCCATTGGGAATAGAGTCATGAAGAAGAGAGGAACCAAACCAAAATGAGAAAACCAAAAAGAAAGAAAGGTACAAACCCTAAACCAAAACCAGAAATAATGAAAACGACACACCAAAAAGGAATATATACAAGGTATGGTGAAACATACTAGAAGAAAAGTGTAAGACTATTCATACAAATCCATTAATTGGTTGGGAAAAGAATGAGCCAAACTAGAGAAATCCCATCTTCCCATGCAACACCCGAAGAATGGCAAGGATTTGGACCACCAATAGAACATTGATGTAGCTAAAGAAAATTTTAACCACTCGTTGTATTCCTGAAAAACCACTGCTCATTATACACCTTTTCTTGTTGAGGAAAATGACCTTTCATTATGTCACCTTGTTGCATCCTATCTCTTCCCATGACTTAAACATCTGAATAAATTCTCATTCATGCAAAGGATTTAAATTTTCTTGTATAACTAAGCACCATGATTTCCTATCCCATGAATTACTAGATTTCATTATCATTATGTTCCTTCGACTCCAATATATTTTCATATTTTTCCAATTTTACCTCCTTATAAATAGCCTCACCTTCCACTTCATCTTTAGGAAAAAAATTTGATCCATCAAATAGTAGATTATTTTTCCCTTCAAATGGGTCATCAAAAATAAATAGGGGATAGAATTTACACACCAATTCACTATCTCTTTCTCTCTTCTAACTAGAATTTTCTTATTAAGATCAAATTGTAAACCAACAAATTATTTAATACTCATAGATTTTATCGTCATTTCATCCCCGATCCCCGGTAAAAGGATCTTCATTTTCTTCATTCATTGTGTTCAAAATTTCACAATCTAAAATTTCAAAAGTAAAGACTTCAAATTTCAAGATGCACAAAGACTTTGGTAACTAATTTTCTTTGCAAGGGTTATAAGGAATCTCATCAACCATAGAGGTAATAATGAAAATAGGTTGCAACACGAAAGAATGTCTTACCTGGGGTGAATAATCCTCATCTTCACTTGATGAACCGAGGTCTTCTTCCATTTCAATAGTATTTAAACTATACACTTGAACATTCTAAACTTGACTTATAGTCTTTCCATTTTCATTTAGAACTATCACTCTGGAAATGTGAAGGACTCAAAACCATGAGGTTCATGTTGTCCATAATAGGACGAGACTGATTATTAATGTACTAAGGATTTGAAAAATTGCAAATCAGCGGTTCATGAATAGAACCAGGCCTCCTAGCACAATCTTGTTTCCACAACCCCACGACAACTAAATCATCTTTAATTCTTACAGCTTCACATTGGGCTTGTTCAATACCACAAACTTTATCCCTTTTAAGAATAATTTGAACATCAGAATTTAAAGCAGAAGTAAATATGTGAAATTAATTTACTTGCTAGGTGGACCAGACACTCGGATTCATTGAAGTTCTTGATTGACATGACAGACAAAATACAGCATAGATTCACCTTCTTCTTTCACAATCTAAAAGAAATGTTGAAGTAAAGTAGGAACATTGGCAACATCTTTGAATCATCCTAGAAACTTCCTCTCTAAAATGCTCCAACTAGTTATGCACCCTTTTTCAAGCCCCAAGCTACACCATTTCAATTGCACTTTCAATCAAGTTGTCAACAAAAATCCTTACAAAACTTGGGTGAAATCACAATACTGTCTCACTTTTTCCCAAGATGGAAATGTACATCATTCTTTTTAACAGAATCTTCATCTTTTGAGACCTATAGCAGCTAAATCATTAAGAATTTCAATATGACGTGAAGTAGTGATTTGTGGAAATTTATGTGCTGATTCTAGATATACTTTTTTAAAAAAATTCTAAAATAAATTATGAATCTTTCAACATCTCCTTTAATAACTAGTTTTAAATTAAATTAAACATTTTTAAAAGTAACATTTGTGTCGTAAAACATAACTTTTTTCTATAAAGGATAAAATTCTAATTTTTAAAATATAGATTCTCAACATCAATATGAAGGGAATGGATATTTTTTAATAATTTTTGGTTACACATTTTTAATTAATTTATGAAGTCACTGCAACTATAATTTGGACATATGTGTGTGTCATATAACATAACTTGTTATGTATATGTTGAAATCCTTTTTTTTTTGGTCAAACAAGAACATCAATACACAGTGAATGAATATTTTTTGAATTTTTTTATAATGTTTTACTATTTTTCAACCTCTATAGAATGAAGAGCTTGATGTTTGGAGAAAAACCTATGTTTAGTAAAAATTAAAAATTAAATACATGATAAAATGAAAACATATCAAAATTATACTTGTTGGAAATTTCGTTTCGAGGGCTATGATCTTGCAAAATATATTTTCAATTTAAGCTCATTTGTAGGGAAAACCTAGGGTATGAAATTGAAATTTTTGAGGAGATTTTGATGTAGATGCAATTTTTTTCATTTTTGGCACCTTCTATCGAAGGACCTTTGATCAAAGGACCTTCTATCAAAGGACCTTCGATCGAAGGTCATTGAGTAAATGTGTGTTTCTTTACTCCTTGACCTTCGATCAAAGGTCAACCTTCTATCAAAGGTACAAACTAGCATAGCTTCAATCGAAGGTTTTTCTTTGATTAAAGGTGCATTTTTAAAACTTGAATTCAAGCCTGAAATTTTTATCTTACCAAAAGTGAGACAAAACTCTATGATTTCACCCAAAAAAATATTCTTCTTGAATTCCTAGGATTCCACTTACAACGGTCATGGCTAGGATATGTTCTTCAAGGTCTTGCAATTCTTTACCAACAATTTTTGGGAAGTATTTTCTTGATCAATATGGAAATTCATTACATTGAAACAGGGCTAGTGGTCTGATATAATTATCCCAAGGGTTTGAAGCCATTGATTACTCAGAGTCACCAACTCCAAAATAGAGTAAGAGGGGGTGAAACCCCTAGGTCAATTCCTAGGTGGCGGTTGAGTTGGGGGAAGGTCCTGACATAGATTAGGATGTTGATTGGGATGATGAGGTGGATTATCATAATAGAAAAACACCAACCTAGTGGGATGCTCAATCATAGGTCTTGTTGTTCATTGGTACTGCTCTTCTTCTTCCAAAAAGGGTTAGCCCACATATAATCAATAGAACTCCTTTTGTGCCTCCAAGCAAATGTATTTAACCATGAAATGATATCTTCTTGCTTTGCCTACATCTAATTGAAGGCGGGTTGAAGTACAAGAAAAAAAATTCATGTGGGAGCACAAATTTGTTGGATGGCCTAGTAGTAACTTGTTAAAATTATATTTCAATTTTCCCTAGCAGATTCACCAAAAAAAATTTAGCAAATGGATTGGCTTTTAATTATAACTCAAAACTCAACTCTATTTCCCATGGTACACTAGGCCAACACCGTTAACAACATTGAAAATGTCACAATTATATTTGTGACTTTCCTCTGAATATTAGAGGTACAACTCCCTCATGTGATTAGATTAATTATAGGTATTCTTTTAACTAGAAAACGGGAAAGGGAACAAACATTAACTCATAAAAATGAATTTAATGCAAGAAAATTGAAGAGACCATTAACCATTAAGTGCAAAGACTTAAACAATTGATAATCATTAGAAAGGGAAATAGAAATCTATCACAGTTGCAATAAAGGAATACAATGTAGTAGAGGAAGCCTCACACATAAAACATCCTCAAATTATGCACATGACACATAGATTGGTACAATCAATGCCATATTCAAGACTCACAATTCATAGATTGCAAATTACCGCAAATAGAAATAATTTCAGAGAAAAGAAAATACAAATTGTTCCTCTTCCTCTATTACATCACAATGCACTTTTTCATATAGGGAAATTGTTTCTTCCAATCTTCAAAGTTATCAAGATGATTGCCAAGTATAGCAACAGTTTCTTGCCAGCTAATTACCCACCCTGGAAATTAATGAATAAAATTGCATTAATGATCAACTGGGGTATTCATGATTATATTTTCCATTAATAGAATCTTTGAAAGTCACCTAAACATTTCTTGATCAAAATCTTATCATGTAGTAGTTGCATTTACAATTGGTACAGTTTCCAAGTGTTGCATTAAATGAACATTCTACACTAAGGCATGCTCATACGTGCAAAATTTCAAGATGGCAAGACAACTTGGAAATTTAAATTAATCCTCATCACATTAGTATTAATCTATTGCCACCTCACAATATTCTCAGTTGCTAAGTCCCAATGAGATCCAACTTAGATTTGATTTCCTTAATTTCTATAAATTCACTAGAAATAGCCATATTTCGCCATTTCAAATGACAACTTGAAAATGGCGAGCGTGTAGACTGATGGTGTTTCGATGAATGACTTCATTATGATTGAAGTGTTGGACACTAGGAACACTAAGAGGGGGGGTGAATTAGTGTTCAACAATATTTGATTTTCAAACCAGATCTTAAACAATCAACAACAATAAATAAACCCTCAATAGCATCCACAACATATGAACAAAAGGAAAACATACATACTCATTAAAGAACACCATAACACTTGGATTTTTATGTGGAAACCCTGTTAGGGGAAAAACCATGGTGGAGATTAATCCACAAAGTATACTCTATTAAAAGTATGATAAAGGGGGAATGCACTTGCATTCAGGAACACTTCCTCGAGCTCACTTCTCAAAAGAGAAGGCTCACTACCTTACATAATATATTTGATATTACAATCAAAATGTTGAACTGGGAGTATAACATTTACGAATTCTTGGAATCAATTCCAATTAGGCACACAATCAGATTCTAGATCATCTATCTAGTTCGCACTCCTGCACTGCTTTGCTATGCTCTAGAAACCCTTCTGTAAAATTCGCTCAATAGATCTTCTTAATTTAGCCCATATAGTTGCTCTGAAATTTTTCCACAAACACATTCTTCTCTACATTTTCCATGCACACAAAAATGATATTTTGATCTCCTTTATATACCTGCTAACAAGAAAATGTTATTTTCCAGCTTCAATACAAAATAGAGTACTTTTCCTTATGTCGGGCCAAAACACCAGTTAGAGTTGATGTGTACCCACACAAGTCGGCTGGACTATAGTAGGGACCCAAATTAAAATTCCAAACATAAGAAATAGGTAAATATATTCACCACATACATCCATGATACGCCATATAAAATATGTCGGCCAAGGTGAGAAAGTAAGCCATGGATTATGCTACCGAACAGCTTAACTCAAACTCTGACAAATCGACACCACAAAAATTTCCACTAGGATGACATACATGCTAAAAAATATTTCCTAGGGATCTTGACCACAAAATAGTGATCAAGTGAAGTATTCTGATCGACTGGTCAACTAGACGTCTTGTTCTTCATACTTCCTGTCAATAGATTACACTCACTTACTTTTCTTGCTAGTAGGAGCAACTACTATATTGTGGATCATGTTGCTGACTCTAGTTGCCATCAATGACAACACAAGAAGCCAAGAAAAGTTTCTCCAAGCCATATGCCAACAATCTCCCCCATTGGCATTGATGGCAACACTTAGTGAAAAATGACAAAGTGTCAAAACTCAAAAACCAACATTATTGCTCCTCCTTTTGATGTCAAGAGATTTTTTACTACATTCTCTCCCCCTTTGAAATCAATGAAAAAGCTTCCATTACTTTCACTGCACTTATTCAATTTTTTATTGATCTCTCCCCTTTAGCAAAATTGAAATTCTTGAACAAAAAAAATATGGAAAACTGCTACACAAATCAAAAGATTATTTTATACTTAGCTTTCATTTCCATAAGGGATTTCTTCCAAGAGTCCACTGCAATCCTAATAACTATAATCAAGTTGTTATTCTTTGATGTCCTATTGATAATATAAACAAGGGATTTAGGAATGGTGAAGGCATCATTCAATTTTTCTCCTTCCTTTAAGATTTCAATCAT
Organism: Sequoia sempervirens; assembly: GCA_007258455.2. Taxonomy (NCBI): domain Eukaryota; kingdom Viridiplantae; phylum Streptophyta; class Pinopsida; order Cupressales; family Cupressaceae; genus Sequoia; species Sequoia sempervirens. The sequence continues at coordinate 903,383,294 of VDFB02271358.1, forward strand.
TTGCTCTAATCTGCATTCGGTATGATCTTTCACTTTCCATAAAGCATCCATAAGAGTACTTTTGGTAGAGTGAACTTTTGTATTCTCAACCTACAGAACATGAATCTTCTTCTTAACTACTCTATCTTTGTCCAAAAACATATTGTAATCTTGACTTCTTTTGACAAGATCATTTTCAATTTCCTCCAACTTGTCCTTATACTTGCCAACCACATGGGGCCACCTAAGACAATAATTGAATATTTTGTTAGCTGAGTCAATGCATTGTCTCAGCTCACTCATTCTCTTCTTCAGTTTAGAAAGAGATAGTCTAAACTGCACCTTCAGATGAGAGATTAATTATGCCTCTTTTTTGTCCAAAGGCACAAAAGCCATTGCCTCCTTGATACATTGGATCAGCTCATCTGGAAGTTCATTTTGCAGACTCTCCAATTCAATGTTGTTATCAACAAAGTATCTTCCTAGAGTGTTTTCAATGACATCCTATTCATAAGATGGTCCATTCAACCATATATTAGTTACCTTTTGCATACCATATTCATCTTGAATAATCTATAATATTTTTGCTTTAAATAGAGCACCTTCATCATCACTATCTTCTACAATTTCCACAGCCAGTTCAACTGGTTTTGGTTCTTCTCTTGGATTATTTCCCTCGGAGTCTTCATCAACTACATCCACAACCATTTTTTTTTTCCTTTTTCCTCAACTTTTTCTGACTTGGGTACTGGTGGAGTGACACTAGCCGTATCTCTTCCTCTCTTATGCTTTTTCTCTACCTTTCCACAGGATGATCCAACTTCAGTTAAATTTACCGGGAGAGGGATAACACTTTCCCTGAAACTTTCTAACACCTTTCTAAAGAAGCTTTCATACACTTGTTCACTATTTTCAAAAGAGTTGTAATGATTGAAGATTTGTTTACAAACTGGCATATTTTCTCTCCACACTACATTGTCCTTCATGGGCAAATAGTTTGTAAAATACATCATAATACATATTGTCAGAGTGCCAAACCTAAAAGGGTAGTCAATATCCTTTGTTAATTTAACATTTTCCATTAGTTGATCCTTTATCAAACTACATAGGTCAAAGTCTTCATTTTCAATTATCATTTATGAGCGATATATGTAGCACCTGTCGAGGTTGATCCTTCTCAATTTCTGAAGAAGATTTTGTATGAGATTCCATGTGCCACATACCTTGTCAAAGGATTTTTAATCGATGAAATTATTAGAGACCTTTGATCTCCCCTTATTCCAGTTAGGGCTTTGACCTCAACATTGCGAATTGACTTCTTCTTTGGTACATCACCAAAATTGCATAAGCCTGTTAGATTTCTAATCACATCCTTAGAAATTTGATAAGGTTTGTCCAGAGTGAGGATATCACTGTCCAATTTGTTCAAGATAAACCGTATCACCTCCACATTGACAAAATGTAGATATTCATTCCATATATCAAAATTCTTATGCTTTGATCCTTCAAGCCTCCTCAAATTGGTGAGCGACAAAAATTTTCTTTCATCCCTAACCTTTTGGTTGCTATACTCATCTAGAGTTACGGTTCTCTTCTATTTGCTTCATGTTTTGTCCCAAATAGAGTTCTTTTGATTGCCAAATAGATATGAAATCAATGAGCAATAGAGATACCTGGAAATTCGTCACTCGGATCACCTTTTGTACCTTTCAAATTTTGCAAAAAAATGCTCTTGAACAGTTCTCCTTCAATGCATGGCAGTGAATTAGGGTTCCAAATGCCCTTTTTATAACTTCACCTACCTTACTTTCTACTGCATTAAATGTGTTTCCCTAGAAGTTCTGGTCATTCTACAAACTTAGACAGCAAGTGAAGAATTCTTGACTTTGGACCTATACCATTTCATCATATTCAACATATGATTGCTAATACTTCCATCAGTGAATAACTTAATGACTAATGACATCCAGAAATTCAGTGCCAATTTTATGCAGGGGGACAAGAGATTTTCATGAAAAACTCCCTCTTGGCCATAGGCATGATATCAATTACCGGAAGAGTTATCGGAGGGAGCTTCTGGTACAACCTTATTCCCTTCATCAAATTCACTTTTCTTTACCCATGTTTTCTTTATTTGATCTCTTATCTCTTCCACAAATGCTTTTTCCTTTCCTTTGTTGTCTTTCTATGAATTTATCCCTTGATAAACTAGACCTCTTTTATTCATGCTTTTGTTTTAGCAGAATCTTGCAGTGTTCCCAAGTTTGTTGCAATTGTTGCAAACCATATTTTTTTGTCTATACCATCCATTCCACTGATTTCCTCTTGATCTGAATTGATTGGAAACATGTCCAAATCTTCCACAGGTATAGCATTTAATGTTACTTGCACTAATAGACATACTTCTGCATTCTAATGACTCATGCCCAAACTTCTTGCATTTAAAACACTAACCAAAATATGGAGTGCTAATTTATTTTTTTTCTACACTAAGAAGCCATATGACCAAATTTATTACAAATAAAGCAGAATCCTTTAAATTTCTAAGCATTGGCTTGCCTTACCGGATGTCTTCTACCCTAGTTTTTCTTATCAAGATTCTTTTATTTAGATCCAAAACTTTCACCCTTTTCATATCCAAGACCTCGCCTGTCATTTGTATCCTTTTGTCCTCTGGTTATCTCATCAAGCCTAGTAGAGCTTATCTTGAACTTCTCTTTGAATTCATTTGAAGTAGTAAGCTCATTTATGAGAATAACTACCTGTCTCTCAAGCTCTTGTTCATTGTTTCTGGATTTTTGCAATTCAATTTCTCAATGAATGAATACATTATTAGTTCTGCTGCATTTTTCAGATTTTTCTTTTAGGGATTGGGTCAGATTCTCCTCATTCTTCTTTCTTTCTTCAATCTCTTTGGTAAACCTCATTGCCACAAATTTTATTTCAAGTTTTAGAGTTGTATTGTCCTTAGCAAGTTTTTCACATTCTTCTATTATTTCTCTTAGGGTTTGATTCAAATGGAAATCATCCAGAACTTTGCTTTATTTTTTATTCAATTGATCACACAGTCCCTTTCTCTTTTTCCTTGACTCATTTATCTTATACTTTAGTGATTGAATGAATTTTTTGGCAGCCACAAGATTTGCTTTAAGTTCCATGACCTCTGCTTTGGACTGATCAAGATCATCAAGTGCCACCATAAGCTATTGTTGGAGACCACCAAAATCCATTGTAGTTGAAGATCTACCTCAAGTTGTTAGACTTTAGAAGAGGAATCGGCTCTGATACCAATTGTTGGACACTAGGAACACTGAGAGGGGGGTGAATCAATGTTAGACAATATTTTATTTTCAAACCAAATCTTAAACAATCAACAACAATAAATAAACCCTCAATAGCATCCACAACATATGAACAGAAGGAAAACATGCATACTCATTAAAGAAAACCATAACACCTATATTTCTACTTGGAAACCCTATTAGGGGAAAAACCATAGTGGAGATTAATCCAAAAAGTATACTCTATTAAAAGTATGATAAAAGGGGAATGCACTTGCATTCAGGCACACTTCCTAGAGCTCACTGCTCAAAAGAGAAGACTCACTTCCTTACAAAATATATTTGATATTACAATCAAAATGTTGAACTAAGAATATAGCATCTATGAATGCTTGGAATCAATTCCAATTAGGCACACAATCATATTCCAGATCATCTATCTAGTTCGCACTTTTGCACTACTTTGCTCTGCTCTAGAAACCCTTCTGTAAAATTCACTCAACAGATCTTCTTAATCTAGTTCATTTACCTGCTCTGAACTTTTTCGCACAAACAAATTCTTCTCTACATTCACCATGCACAAAAAAAATATTTTTCGATCTCCTTTATATTCCCACTAACAAGAAATTGTTATTTGTCAGCTTCAATACAAAATAGAGTACTTTTCCTTATGTCAGGCCAAAACACCAGTTAGAGTTGATGCATACCCACACAAGTCAATTGGACTATAGTAGGGACCCAAACAAAAATTCCAAACATAAGAAATAGTTAAATATATTCACCACATACATCCACGATACGCCTTATAAAATATGTCGGCCAAGGTGAGAAAGTAAGCCATGAATCATGCTACCGAACTGCTTAACTTGAACTCTGACTAAATCGACACCAAAAAACTTTCAACTAGGATGACATACATGCTAAACAAGCTTTCCTGGGGATCCACACCACAAAATAGTGATCAGGTGAAGTATTTTGATCGACTAGTCAACCGGACATCATGTTCTTCATACTTCCTTCCGGTAGATTACAGTCACTTACTTTTCTTGCTAGTAGGAGCAACTACTATACTGTGGATCATGTTGTTGACTCCAGTTGCCATCAATGACAACACAAGAATCCAAGAATAGTTTCTCCAAGCCATATGTCAGCATGAAGAAGTCAAGTGTATCCCTTTCTTTAGGCTGCTATCTGATCATCTAAGGGAGGTCTTTTCCATTTAGAGTGAAGTAGAGAAAGGAGTACTACACAGTATCCTAGGAGATAGATTCTAGAATCAGGTTCATGTGCATAACCATGAACTCTTGGAGTGATTTATTTATAATGTGGTTTGTACTTCCAAGCGATGTGATTGGGGAATTAGGGCATTGGAATGCCTGGTTAGGCTTGAGAACCTACATAGAGTGTTCATGTTTCCTTTGGAGGGCTCATTCATTTTCCTAGGACTAGACTTGTGGGAGATGCCATTTGCATCACAACTATGACCCAGCATGAGGCTACCAAAGAAGTAGTAACTTTCCTTCACATGAGGCTAGTGCAAAATGATATGGGACTGTTCACTCAATTCTTGCAATCTCATGAGAATTTGCTATCACCACCCCAAATTGAGCATCTCCAGGAGGTGGTTGAGGGAATCTATGTATTGATGTTTATTTTATGTACCTAAAAATATTGTTATGGAAACCCCTATTTTTGTAATATGTATTATCAAATTTTGTAAACACAAACTATACAGTATAATATAATATAAGCTTTTTGATACTTGGGTGTTCAAGTTTCTTTCTAAGTATTTGCATGTGCTTCAATTAGATTTTATATCAGTAATGGTATTTACTTGTATTGATTTCCCTGTATAAGAGCACTTTGTGTTTTTACACTGTTAGTTTTGCATTATTAGCACTCATTTTGGTAGTTTTGAAAAGCTTTCTGGAATCTTCCATAGTTAGAGAAACATATAACTTTACTACCTTTGCCCATTTTGAGAACTGTGTTCTTTGATTCAGTGAAATAAGGGGTTCATAAGACCTTGGCGAGAACCACCAATGGTTTATGAACTTATCATAAACCATCAATGCTAGAAAATCCTTCATCTTTCCCTCACCAATGGACTTTTAAAAGAGTTATAGAACATTAGGTACAAACTTCCAAAACATAGAACTCTAAGACTCAAGACCTTACAACACCCTTGGATGCTTCAAGAAGTTATAAAATTTTAACAACCTACCACCCAAACAAGATAATGAGTAAATTTTAAAGGGAAAGTGGTGTAAGAAAGATTTAAGATAACTTGAGCAATGCCTGCCAAGGTTAGTAAAACTTGACCGAAAACCGCCAAGACTTATAATTAAAAAAAAAATAGGGTAGGGGTGAATATTTTCAAGGGTAATGACCAAAATTGAAGTAACACTGCACCAAACACAACAAGGATTTTATGAGCATGGGGCTTCATCAAAGATCATATTTGTAGGGGCTATATGTTCTAGTGTTGATCTTGACACTATGTGTGTTGTATTAGACATTGAATGTACTCACACACTTTGGACATGACTTTGGGAGATCTGTGGAGACCCTCATATCTCTCCATACCTAGCGGATTCTATTGTAGATTTTCTCATCTATCTTGCAAATGTAGATTATATACCATTTGATGATGATACTTTAGAGGAGCTTGAGTATATCACAGGTCTTGGATGTTCCAATAGTTCAGAGACTTGTCTTCATGTTCCCACTCTTTAGATCAAGACTACATCATGATCTTATGTTGTTCCTGATTAGTTTGGAATCACCACATCTTTGGCCCTTATTGGTTTAGTGCATCAGGACATCCATCTGCTTCTAAACATAGCTACTTTGGATTCGTATCTTGTAGACATATCATCCTTTTTGCGGAGTCCTATATTGTAGATCTATAACATTACTTTGAGGACATTCATCTCCTCTTTTTTGACAACCACATCAATGTTGTTGGACAACTATCTTCATCATCTTTGCATCTTGTTCTATATCAGTCTTTACAGGATCTTGGATTGATATCATCGATTTATGACATGTGGACACGTGAGCACTTTTCAAAGGCATACATCATCTGGATTTGGATTCCTGATTCACCCATCGTTTTGGATTGGCTTCTCCAATCACCAGTGGATCTATTTCTTCCTAAGGGGAGAAATGTTGTTTGTAGGAAGCGGATCATATTTTGTCTTCGAGTGTTCATCATTAGCATGGGAGCTCTTTTTTTATGGGGGGATTCATATCCTCATTTTATCTCTCTTATTAGGGGGACATATATTGTACTTTTGTGAGAAAAGAAATCCTTGGGGGTCACATTGAGTCCTCCTTCTATCCTTCTTTCACTAGTACAGTCATTTCTTTTTCGCTCTGATACCATCTTAGAATTATGAAAACATGAGCCACATGATCAAACAAATAACAAAGACGCCTTCCACACAAGAGATTTGTAAACAATATATGCAATATTCCTCAACAAGAAAAATTTATAGAATGAACCTCAATAATCTTCATGGAAATACAAATTCCTCAAAGGTTGAGAGTTTGAGAGAAAAACTCTAGATTATAAGTGTGATAATACAATAAGGGTTGAGTGCTATATAGGAGCAAAAGCATAAAAGCATAAAAGTACTCCTAAGTTTAGATTAAGTGCAGAGAATAAATTAGGCTAGTAATTAATTAAAGATTAATTAATTATTTCCTAATGCATGATTACTCTAATAGAAGAGAGAGAGAGAGAGAGAGAGAGAAGATAGATAAAATTAGAGAGAGGAGAGAGAGAGCGAGATCATAACAATAAGAGAATGCAAAAAGTCATCAGTTCATTTGGCGAGTGCCAAATGATGCAGTTCATTTGGCGAGTGCCAAATGATGCAGTTCATTTGGCGAGTGCCAAATGATGCAGTTCATTTGGCGAGTTCCAAATGATGCAGTTCATTTGACAAGCGCCAAAGCTCGCCAAATTGCTTACATTGGGAAATACCAACCCAAAGGGTTGAATTTTTCCTTGGGCACCCAACCTAAAGGGAAGGATGACCATTTGATGCCAAGGACATGATTTACTGAAAGGGTAACAAAATTTCACACACTTTTGGATGTGTTACCTATTAGGTTTACACATTTTTCAGGTTTACAACGATATAATTTTTTTAATATTTTGATTATGTTAAGGTTTTCATCCATAAATTCTCTTGTTAGTGCCTCTAATTTTTGTCAAAAACCAACATGTGCTATTTTTAGGATAGATTTTTATTCATTCATTGAAATTGAATTTTGGAACAAATTACATTTTCATAGACTAGACTCCATTCTACACATAATGAAAAAAATGATTTTTGATTAGTTTTCAAAAAAATTAGGGGGAGCATGCTCAAATTTTAGCTTTTCAGGATGTGTCCACTTCAAAAATTCATAAAATATTATATATTCATTAAAAAATTAGCCAAAAGAATGGGGATAAACTACATGGTGTTAGTTAATTTCTCACTATTCAATTTTTTAAAATTCTAAAAAAAGTTAACAAAAAAGGGAGGGGCCCACATATGCTATGCTATTTTTTTGATAAAAATAGGACCACTTGTGGGCCTCCCCTTTTCAAACCCTTAATCTTCATTATTTTAAAAAAAAATTAGTAGCTTAGAAAGTAGACTTGGAGCACTTCAACTGTTGTTCTTGTTGCAACTTCAAATTTTGAGCGTAACTATCTTCATTTTCTCATGAACATTAGACTTCAATGATTTCAAAAAAAAAAAAGTGGCATCTTAAAAGCCAATTTTGTGTTATAACTTGGTGAACTTACCCTACTCTTCAAATTTTGTTTTTTTATGGAGTGTATTGCCTCATTTGCGATGATGATCCTATTGTTTATGTTTCTCCCTGCAATGAATCCACTTTGTTCTTGTGAAATTAGGTCCAATAGAATATTCTTGAGATAGTTTTCTGTTACCTTTAAATGATTTTTATATTATGTTGTAGAGTGGTATAGGCTTGAAATTTGAATATTCAGTGCTATCTTCTTTTTTGGAAATCTTTCCTAATTTACATAATTCTTCTACAACCTTTTGTATATTTGAGCCTAGGAAATTCCAACATGCTTGATAAAATGAGGTCGATAAACTATTGGGGCCAACTGCCTTGTTCAGGTGCATTTAGAAAAGAGCATCCTTGACCTATTTGATAGAGACTAGGGAAATAAACCTTTCATTGAGTGCATTTGATATAATTTGAGGAATCCAATCTAAGACATTGTTGTGTAGTGCTTCACCCTCTTGAACACCCCCAATAATATTCTTAAAAATTCTAGCCCCTTCATATTGTATTGCTTAGTTACTTATCAATGTCCTTCCCTCATCAATAATAAATGTTTTGGCTTCTTCTAACTTTAGTGGAGTTGTGATTTTGTTTTCTATGTTTAGGTCTCCATCCTACAACCATGTTTCTTGATATTTTGAGCACCAAAAACATTATTCTCTTGCCAAAATTTTGTTATATTTTTCCATCAAGGTTTTTTCCTTGATGTATTCCTCCTGAGAAATTCTAGTTGCAATTACCTTTTTCATTCAATGCTCCTAGCTCTTACTCAACTCTCTCTTTCTCTTGAAAAATATTCTTAAATGTCATTTTGTTCTATATTTTTATACTTTCTTTTACTTGCTAGAGTTTTTTATTTAACATGAGCATATATGTTCCATTCAAGTTTTGTTGTTTTGTCCACCAAGTTTGTAAGAATCCTATAAGATTTTTTCTTTTGAGCCACATCTTTTCAAATTTGAATTGGATTTTTTGTGGAAAATGATCTTCTTGTATACACAAATCAACTAGGAAATGATTAGACATTGAGATAGGCTTGATGTTAGAGGTGGGGAGGGTTGGATGTCAAAGAAAACTTTTAAAAAGTATATCGGTCTATCCTTTCTACTATGTTGGTGAAGCTCGTTCATGTATTATTCCAAGTAAACAAACTGTTGGAGGGTGTGATGTCGATGAGGTTGTTATTCTTAATGATGTTGGTAAAGTCTATATGAAATTTGGGATATTTTCCTCATTCCCCCCATCTTATTTGTTGCATTTATTATTACATCGAAGTTACTGCCAATAAAATAATCTTCTCAATCTATGTTGATCTATCTTGAGTCCATTAGGCTTATGGATACTTTGTCTAGTTTTCACATTAGGCCGAGCCCTATAGATAAAAATATAGATAATAATATATATTATTATTAGATATTATATATATAATAAGTGAATATATAATAGCAATATATATTATATTTATTAATGTAATATAATATATGATAACAATAAAATATATAATATATATTAATAAATTATAATATATTTATATTATACATATATAATATAGCTAGCAGTGATTGTGTTGTGCTAGGTAGAAAATAAATTAGCAGAATGGCACTTCCTTGGGTCACACCAAAAGCATACGCCCACTTTGATTTTATTAGAGATAGAAGTTGTGAAGAGTAGTACAGCCATTTCCTGATTTGGTCATTATTGATGACAGCGGCTGCAGAATGGACAATTGAGGACAAAAGGAACTCAGCGAAGACTTCCTCAAGAGAGCAACAGATACAGCGTCTGAATTTTTGACAAACACACTTTTGAAGACTTCCTATGCATTCTTGGAGTTTTTGGAATCTCCTCTGACAGACATACCATTTAGAGGGCGACTGTTATGAGAGATGAGGCGGTTGTTTTGGCATTAAAGCTTCAGAGGCCTTGGACAATATGCATGGACCACCTCCCCTTTTATTTTTACCAATCTAATCACTTTCATGTTTATTCGCCTGTCACGCCAACAACAAAATTTCTTCTAATAAGATTTGTGCTATGTTCCAATGTCATATTCCAGTCATGTGTGATATGATAGACAGATAATGTACCCTAAAAAACAATTAATGAACTCACAGGAAAAATGGGGACCGGCGTCGAGGTTGTTACAAATCATTTTCTTGTAGTTGACGTCAAAGTAATTCCTTTCTCTTTTATGGCAGCTCTACTTTCTGAACTTGGATTGCTCTTTAAAGAAACCTGTCATGTGATGGAGAATTTTCAATTGTCATAACTCTGTGAAAAGGGAAAATGTTTTGCAGCACAAAAAAGATACAGAAGATTTTTGCAGCCTTTTAAATGAAAATTTGAACATTTGAACTATTCATAAGTACGCTGAGGATGTCTTTTCTGCAGATTTGACAAACACGGAAAATTTATATGGGCCATTTGATGTGAATCTTTGTCCTTGTTTGATATATTACCATCAATAGATTATTTAAATTATGAAAAATATATTATATATTAAATAATTAAGTATAATTTGAATTGTTCATAAGAATGATCAATGACCACTCTATTATTTAAGCTATATTTTATATAATATAAAACTTATTATATATTGAATATAATCTATATAATACTAATTATTAACTATATATATTAATACTTTATTAATATTAAATATATTAGATATTAATAATATATAATAATAATATAATAATAATAATATATAATATAGTATTCCTAAAAAAAGTAGATAGTAGATCTAAAATTAACTTATAATAAACTTATCATCTAAAAATTTATAATTATTATCTAATTTTAGATTTACATGTGGTTGATACTTCTTCAATGATGTAACAAGGATAATTCTAGGTTAGTGTTGTATTCTTTCTTATCATCTTACATTGTTTGGTGACATTTGAACTCACTAAAATGATATCAAATAAGTAACATAGTAATGTAGAATAAAAGAATAATTAAATGCCAATATATTAAGAGTAAAAATGTTCATCAAGGTTTTGATATTAACTTACAGATATATTACCATGAGTACTAAACAAAGTATGAGTAGTACATTAAATTAAAATTAATATTAGACTCTAAACTAGGAAAATGGAAAATGTTAAGGTTTGGATCAGAAATAATTACAAATAAAATCTAAAATTTCCATTTTGTGTATATCCATTATCATTACAACCCTTGAAAACAATTTTCCTTCAGGCATTAAGCTAAGAAATGTTCATGCCTTGTCTACATTTTCTCATTTTTCATTTGTTAAATGAATGGTTCACATCTTTAATTGGTTATAAAATATATATTTCATTTTCCATATACATGAAAATAAATGATTTTATTTTAATCCTAAAAAAAAAATAATAAATCAAATATAATTAATAACTTGAATTCTTAACACAAAAAAATAGATTGACATATCCTAAAATATTTAACCCCTAACTTATGAATAATGTATGGAAGATGTTGCAATGGACAATTTACAATAGAATGAAATGTCATTTATTCACCTCAATTATTGTAGGATGTGCAAGGAATGGAGAATACAATGTATGCGCCAACTATTTGATAAATGCCAAAATGACATATTATTTTGTTGCAAGATATGCTTAGAATTGACATGCTAAAAAGGCCTTGCAACTCTTACCAAATGTGTTATATGAGTATGACATATAACATTTTACATTGACCAGTATGTAGAAACCAGACTGTTCTAGCACAAGGACAACAATTTCACATCCAATTTTTTTCATGTTTTGTCAAATCTACAGAGAATTATCACTCCACCATGTTTCTTGGGAAAATGTATATGTATTACTCATTAGGGGTAATGTTTTTTGAGTCTTCTTTATTTACTCATTAGGGGTAAGGTGTTTTTTGAGTCCATTTTTATGCTTGATTCAGTAGATTTTATAGTTGAAACTCCTCTATTAGACATGCATACCAAATGGGCAGTATAGAGAAGGAAAAATTTTTTTTGATAAAATAACTCAAAGAAAATAGATCCCATGGAGGACCATGATTGCAAGATATGCATTTAATGGATTGATAAAAAGGCTTGGAAACTTTCAAACAGACATGATTGGAAAAGTTGTGAAAACAAGTCACATTCCCTTCACATCCTTCCTACATGCCTTTGTAGTTGTGTACATAAAATGAGAAAACATAGACAAGGTGTGCAATTTTTTTAGCTTAATTATTTAAAGAAAATTATTCTCAAGGGTCATAGTGATAATGGATATACACAAAATGGAAGGTTTAGATTTTATTTGTAATTATTTCCTATCCAATGTGATTCAAACCTTAAGATTTTCCATTTCCCTATTTTGGAATCTAACATTAATTTCAATTTAACTTGTTACTTATACTTTGTTTAATATACTGTGCTAAGTACCTTAGTAATATGTGACGATCAAAGAACCTTCTTTGATCATGCTATTAATATGTGTAAGTTAATATCAAAACCTTGATGATCATTTTTAATCTTAGTATATTAGCACTTAATTATTCTTCTATTATGCACTACTATGTTACTTGACACCATTTTTGTGAGTCCAAATGGCACCAAATAATGTGAAATGATAACAAAGAGTACAAGATGAACTACAAATTATCCTTGCTACATCATTGAAGAAGAAATAACCACATGTAACTCTAAGATTAGATAGTGATTATAATTTTTAGTAGACAATTTATAGCTTTATTATAAGTTAATTCTAGATTTACTATCTATTTTTATAGGAAAAGTTAAAAGCCACCATCAATTTTCTTTATGCAAATGAATATTTTAAGTGTTTAATTGATTATAAAATATATATATTCCATTTTCCTTAACATGAAAATAAAATGATTTTTCTCAATATCCAAAGTGAGTTATAAGAATACCATCAATATAAGGTTCAATTATTCACATGTAGTATTTATTATTCTTTACTAGTTACATTCCTCTGCACTCGACACTATCATGTAATAGGGAGGTGGAGGACTATGCAAGTAGGGTGAACATTGTGGCCCTAAATTTTTATTATAATAATTGATTTAAATGAACTTACTGATATTTACCTGACTATCAAATTCAAATGTATCACTCAATAAAGCTTCTATCATGACCATCTGATTCACTGTAGATGTATCATGGGCACATGAATCTTGACTATCCCCAGGATATAAATATAGAGTGACCCACAAGAATGACATATATATGAGGTGGAACTCCATGCTTGGAAGAAACACCAACATCACCCTATACTAGAGGCCTAGTATGTTGTATAAGGCTCTAAGTGAGCGAGCTAATCAACTCCAAGGTTTCCACCTCAACACCTTCCTTCACAAGGGAAGGGATAGTCACATGCTCATACTCTGGTCAAGCTAGTGGTCTCACTTCCCAATTTGGGTCAAGTTGTGCCCCCACTCTATCTTGTGCAGAGTGCCCACCTCTATCTCAAAACTCCCTCATTTCAAAGTAATTTGGGATTTTATTGAGGAAAAACTCACAATAGAGTTTCCTCAAAAATTATTGTGGTACCTCATTGTTATTGCATGAAGGATGGTCAAAAACCATCCACCACCTATACAAAAAAAAAAAAATTATCCCTTGGTGGTAGCACCAATGGATATGGAACCTTTTGCATGCACTATGTAAGGTTTGATTGGTTCATTGGTCATTGAAGATTGCACACAAGTTTATTTTCAAAAAAAAATATTTAACATGTTTATATGATAACCTGTCTACATAAAATTATTTTTGTTGTCCCCTCTTCTCATACCAACTATTTATTTGTTCACTAAATGATTCTACATGATACATAATGGATTATAATGATTGAGTAAGGGTGGTCCTATGGGAGCTTATTCTTGTAGGATCCTTTTGTTGAACAGTTGGAATACTGAGAGGGGGGGTGAATTAGTATTCTCTTAAACCACTTAAAAATTTAAACATTCATTCCACATAGCATATTCAATTTGTAGTAAGAAAGGAAAACATGAAATCAACCATCAAAATCACATAACACATGAACACTAGATTTTACATGGAAAACCCAAAAAGGGAGAAACCATGGTGATGGTTAGCTCACAATATATTATAACTAGTTATAAGATATTACAGAATTTCTCACTACAGATGGACTCACTATCCTAGTGGAATCACTTCCCACAAAAAGAAGAAAAGATAGAAGAGAGGGGTGGCACACAACCAAGATTTGAACTATTACAAGTACATCTTCAATATGCATAAATTACAGCTCTATTGAAGCTCAATACATTAACTTTATACACTGCATACTGATCTGCACTAACACTCTACTCTACTTTGTGTTTGCCTCAAACTCGCACAATTCAAATCATCAAATACATATCATCATACATAAACATCCACAACACTGAAAATGAACTTACATATATCCATCACAACCTCAAACATCAATTCGGTCAGCCCAATTAGATGTATGATGCAAAATATAACTTGTCGGTTGAACACACAAAGCATACACACTTCGTGCCTTAATTCAAACTTGTAGTGCATAAGATAGGTTTTGGTGGACCTATAATAGCACCCTTATAATAGATAAAAACTTACTTAACCTCTGCAATACTCATATCAGAGCACCCTTATAATAGCACTAGTAAAGACCTAACATCAAAATTCACTAACTGTTCAACCATAGATGGATACACAAAACTCCAAACTTCATGCAACTTGGAACCTAGGTGCACTTGACACTTTTCAACACTCCCACAAATCTACAAGACCAGATATCATTATGTGGCAAAGTGTGGACTGATCAAAACATACACCCTATATACTAATAACCACTAGATCACTAGTAGACAGGCACTATTCTACCATTCATAACTTATATGCCAAACTACAAAACAAAGTGAAAATATGGATTTAGACTCCTCTAACATCCAAAAAAAATACATAAAAACCATAGAGAAAGATTCTTCAAGGAGGACCAATGCGGACCAGATTATTGGATTTCTTATACACTAAAATACCTATTCTAACACTTAGCCAATTTTCACTTCAACTATCTACACCAGATCAAACCTTCTTGCAACTAAGTAATGGATTAACATCTTCATGCATTCTCAAGCTACACAAAATGGTTTGCACATCAAACTTCATATTAGACCAAAAATCAACACCAGACCACAATGTTGAAATCAATCACAACACTAGATCAACCCATGCTCATGCTCATGTTTCCAATAAACATATCAATGATAAACTTCTTAGTATTCCAACAATCTCCCCCTTTGTCATTGATGGAAACATGCAATATTTCTCTCCAAAAATATTCTCCCCCTTTGACATCAAGGACAAAGGGTGCGGGTAAGTGCACCAAGATGGTTCCCAAAAAAGGGGCTTAAGTGGCCACTTTTTTTCTGAAATTAGGAAATACTGACCTTGGATGTGAAATTGAGGATAGCTACACTCAAAAATTTTTGATGG
>VDFB02271358.1:903398921-903445155 GCA_007258455.2 Sequoia sempervirens
ATAAATATTTCTATTATACAACCTCAAAATTCATGTACAATTGCTTTCAAAATTCCTATGACTTGAAAATGGTTTATTTAAAACTAATTAATATTATTTTAGGTGGTGTATCTTCTTGCAAACCTTTGTTCTCATCTTCTCTTTTTGAAAAAGATAAAGATTAACAAAATGACTTTCACTAACTAACGATGGAATATATTGAAGAATCTATATTAAAGTAGCTAGAACCAACTATTCTACATTCGTTGGTAAAGGAGAGTTTGGATATGTGTTTTATGGTAAACTTTCAAAGAAATGATGTTACAATGAAGACACTTATAATGGATTCATCTCAAAGAAAACAAGAATTTTGAAATGAAGCTTTTCCTTTCTTCACAATTATTGAAAGTTTCATTAAAGATAAGAATATTATTTTTTGATACTTTTCTTTTAGCCCAAATGGTCTATCTAACAAATTGTGCTTATGTTCTTTGCTCCAGGTAACTCTAGTTTCAATGGTACACCATAAGAATCTTCTAAATTTTATTGGATAATGTAGACAACTTATAATTGTCCTAGTATACAAGTTTATGGAATGGAGAAAATTGACAGATCATTTATAGAGTATTATTTATTTGAATAAAATTAATATAGATATCTTTAAAAAAATGTTACTATTTTATTCATTTAAGAGAAGTTTTATTTTATTTTATTTATATAATTTTTATTTATTGAAGAATTATTTTATTTTCCTTTTTAATTCATTTTTTTTAGTAAATATTAAATTAATATCTCTTTCTTTTCTTATTTGTCTACTTACTATTCATTAATCTACTAAATATTTTAAATAATTTTTTTTTTTAAAATCTATAAAAAATAAATTGACTCTAAAATAAAAGTAAAAATAAGTCATTTGCTTTAGTTTAGCTTTTTGAATTTTGATTTCTATTATTTATTGTATCACTAGTTAGTAAATTTTATAAATATAGAAAGATCAAATAAAATGTGATTTTTTTTTTTTAAATTTTAATTCTTGGTAAAAAAAGGATATTTTTTTACAATTTTCAAATAGATATATTTAAGATTTCTTAATGTTATGAATATTAATTTATTTTTATTATTAAATATTAATTATTTGATATGTATTCAAATATCAAATATATATTAAGAAATATTTATTTACAATTATATGATCACCACATAAAAATCTTTGATGTCTTAATGAAATGTCACTCACTTTTCAATATAATTAAATGTAAACGAATTTTAATGAAAATACTTTCTATTTCTACTTATAGGCCTAAAAAAAATAGAAAAGACATTTGATTGGAAAACTAAGCTCAATATTGCTCTTTAATCAACATAGTGCAATTTATTTGAGTAATGTTTTAAGATTGGTGATATTAACCTTGCAATTCTATGGCCATGTACTTTCATTTTAATTATTTATTATTCAATTATTATTTTATGTTACTTCAATATTTGTGGAAGGGAAACCTCAAAGTTCTACATGAGGAGAATTTTTTTTTGTAATTAAATATTATTTTCTAGATGCTTCGAATATAATTTACAAGGTGGCATTGAGAGGAGAAACTTATATAGATAAGTAGAAAATTCAAACACTTTCATGAAGTGGAATATAATATCACCATTTATAGTTATGTAAGAAGCATTTATGAGAGTGTAAGAAGTGTAAGAAAATATCTTGGACTTTTTGTAAGATGTAGTGCCCCTCCGCGATTCACCTTTTTATGATGTTTATTGTTTATGTTTACTATGAGACTAAGAGCTATTTTGTTATGACTATATGTTGATGGTGTATTAGGATATTAGCATACTAACCCTTGTTGATGACTTTATGTGTTTAAATGATCTAAGGGGTGTTAATGCTTTATGATTATGATAACCCCTATTTAATGATTTTATTCAAGGATATTGATATTGATGTAAAGATTCTAATGATGTAATGATGTAACTGATACTGATATATTCTTCTTATAATGAATACTATAATGTAATGCATCTTGTAGATGTAGTTAGCTAGAAATGAACTTAATGTTGATTATCAGTTGAAATTTTAAGTGGAATTATTTAATGAGATAATTTTAAAAATGAACCTTGCCTATTAGATAAATCATGATACCTTGGTAGCTAATGAAATGATTATGATTATCTTGGTTGATAGTTCTGTGAGTAGCCTAGTTGAGGAACCTTAGAGGATCTAGGTTTAGATTATGTGTTATGTTATCCTATGCATTCCATTGTTACTTCTTAAAAAAAAACAAATGTTTCGTTAATGTGGCATAGTTAGTGTTGTCCTCTAGGGTTCCTCGGTGGGGCATTACACTTGGTGTCAGAGCCTAGGTTCATACACTGGGTACTCTTGATACATATGGCCCATTATGTGGGATAGTAGTGTAACTTTAATAGTTAACCTTGAAGTTTTCATTTCAAGTCTTCTTGGTTGTGCATTCCCTAGACCTCACCTTATGTTTGTTCATGCTTGTACTCTTTGTCTCTTCTCTCTAGAAATTATATCTATATGCATTATGTGTATTCATATTTTGTGCCTGCCCTTTTGATGTGAGTGATTGTTATATGATGCTATGTGATATTTGATCCTCTTGTAGTTGTTTTTGAGTACTTGTTGAATGCTAAAGATAGTGTTGAGTATGTGACTAATCATCTTGTATGTATTCCCTTAAGTGATGTTACCATGAATTCTCATATGACCAACTTTATGACAAAGAAGTAGTATGGTTACCTTCCTTATAAATAGTAGGATAACATGTTTGTGTTCCACATAATAATTTGACTTAGAATAGATCATAATTCATATACAAACAATTTGTTCAGTGAGCATATATTAGTTGAATGATTTATTTCTCTCTCTCCCCTCTTTCTTTCCAAGTTTAATATGAAATATAAAATATGTTGATTTATGATGTACTATACCAATTAGATGTATGGAAATTTTCATGTATGTGATACTATATGCAAAAAGGATTGTTTGCATAATTTCACCTCTCAGTAAGGAATAAGGAACTATATGTTACATTTACAATGTTAGGAAATCTCATGGATTATTGGAATTTGCACATTTAAGAGAATGTAGTACAAAGATGCACTGGAGATAGTGATGTTATGTCTAGAAAATTTGATCATTTTTGTATGATCTTACTTAATTGGCATATATGTGCATTAATTAATTGACAACTCTCCCTATCTCTTCTCTCTTTATCTAAAAATTAGATTCATAAGGGCACTACTTAGGAATGCATTAGACATCAATAGAGGCATTGAATGCTTAGTAAGGAATAAAATCTAAATTGCATAAAAAGAAAATGCTTCTTTAGAATGAACATTGTGTATATGAAAGTTTATGCATCGCATTTAGTACTCTATTTTTTAAAAGTAAGTAGGTAGAACACCTTCACATAAATAGTATAGGAAAGTTTGAAATCATTCCTTCATGTCCCTATTTAATTTTTAAATATGGATGTTTTATCTCTATAAGAGATTTGTGTCGTTGGATGTAATGTATAAATGTTGCATTGATGAATGAATAGGCTAAGCAATGGTATTATTTCCTTACCTTAACTAAATTCTAAAGGATGTGTGTGTGTGTTCAATAAGTTTTAGTAGGAAGGAATAATAATGAGGTAAATGATGTTGTAGTATGAGGAACATGTCTTTAGCTACTGGAAAATTTATGAGCTATTAAATGTTTAAATTAGAATTTTGATAGGAAGTAAGTTGATGTGATATATGTTTAAAAATTAGTGTGAAGATGCATGTAAAAGAAATTTACAAATAGGGCTATAATATTTAATTCACAAGAGGATAAGTGAGTGGATTTTTTTAAGACGTGTTACGGAATTATCATAGGTAATAGGAGTGAGTATAATTCGATATTGCTATTGTGTCTTGTTTATAAATCAAGTAATAAGTTTTCCTAATGAAAATGATGATGTGACTGGAATTTTTTCTTGCTAATGTGCATGTCTTGTACTTGAGTTTTGGGTGACTAAATTTTTTTGTGGCATTATGAAGAGAATTATGTTTGTTTGCATCCTATGCATTATGCATTGTGAATGATATGGTGTAGCAGTGGATCATAAATAGAGAATCTAAAATCAGTTTTCATTATGTCTATGACCTTGTGAATGTAATTATTTTGTGAATGAGATATTGGAATGAACTTTGGTTAAGTGTTGAGTTTATACCTTGTGTAGGTGTGAAATACTATACTCTCTCTCTCTCTCTCTCTCTCTCTCTCTCTCTCTCTCTCTTATTTATGTTATTTACATAAAGGATGACTGCATTAATTCTAGTGTGTAAGGAAAATATTGTATTACATTAAAAGATAGTAAATGAATGTAAAAAGTAGGAAACCATGATTGTTTGATTGCTTTCCAAATTTTCTTAAGAGAGACGTATTTATAACCCAATGATCTGATGTGTCTGGTGTACAATCTCTAGTGCACTTAGGAAAATGTCGTCTTAGGTGTCATGTAGCAGTTACTCCCTTTGGTGTAGTTGATATTAGTCATCTTGTTTTATGGTTATGGTTGGTATGGTGTTAAATTGCCAAGATATGTTTAGATTGTTGTTTGTAATGTTGAGGGCTAGCAATGATTTCTTTTGATTTTCGTATGCTAGGACTGACCACCAAGCTCTTTTATTTTCATTTATTTTGTGACACTTGTCATGTTTTATTCATTGTGGGTTGTTGAATTGTCAACATTCTTCGTGATTTAATATTGAAATTGATAATTTCTCCTCTTGGGTATTCTCTTCCAATCTATTTTGGTGGTCATTTCAAATTTTTGATATTGCTGGCCCTAATTTTAGTTGCTAAGTGTTTTTTTTATCGGGTTCAATTTGAACTTTTGATAGTGTGTAAGGGAGAATATTGCAGAGATTGGAGCCAGTCATGTTGGGTAACTAGATGGTATAATTTAGATTTGAATAACTGAAATTTTTTTTCCTGATGAGATGCATTTGTAACCTTTTGATCTTATGGGATGCTAGAGAAAAGTGTGTTTGGGATAAAGAAGTTCATATAATATGTGGTAGTTAGATGATAATGAACTATAGATTCTTTCAACAAATGATCATGTAAGTTTTGTAGAGCTACTTAATATGAATGCCAGTGTGGATTTTATTTGAATATGGAATGTATTGCAAGTTATAAGCATGTGTTGATAATCTTTTCCTTTTTCCCTATTGAGACTTTACTACGCTTTAAGTTTAGTGTGTTATATGAGAATGTTGAATGAAAATCTTATCCTACAAGGATGTTTGTTGGAGTGGTAGCTTTTGGTAGGTGTTTGAGTGAATTGGTATGTTTAATGTAATTATTGAAAAGTGGTGTATCTTGTTGTATCGTTTATGAAATGCATTCATTGTGAAAATTGTGTGATGTAAAGGAAATATTTGCTAATATTATTTTCCTTTAGGGATTAGAAAAATAAAGAAAATGAATAGGTTAGGACATCTTTACCTGTTGAGGAACTCTAATCATAGGTAAGTTAATTATGTTGCTTGTATTTACATTAAAGGAAAGGTAAACACAATATTATTTAATAAATTTAAGGACTAATGTATGTATTTTTTATTCTAATCTTGTGACTTCTAGGAGTAGGTCGAATCTTAGGGGGGAGGATGTAGTGCTGCTCCATGATTCACCTTTTTATGATGTTTATTGTTTATGTTTACTATGAGACTAAGAGCTATTTTGTTATAATTATATGTTGATGGTGTATTAGGATATTAGCATACTAACCCTTGTTGATGTCTTTATGTGTAAATGATCTAAGGAGTGTTAATGCTTTATGATTATGATAACCCATGTTTAATGATTTTATTCAAGGATATTTGGAGAAGTACTAACCTTTAATAATGATATGTTTAAATCATTGTCATGATTATGTGTGATGTTTTATGTTAGGATTTATCACGTGTACTTTTAGATATGCTTGTCATATTGATACATGCTTAGAGATATTCTAATGACTAATGGAATAGTAATGTTAGATGTTGGTTAGTCTTTGATTATTTTGATGATGATTATGACATGTTTATGAATCTAGTAGAAATAGAATGTGTTACCATATTTTGGAATGGTTTATGACTATTGGTGTTATGAGATGTTATTTGATATATTATATGATGATTTTAAATGTTATTTAGGTGTGGAGGGAAGGATGTCATATTTCTCACTTGTGAGAACCCTACTATGTTTTGTTTTCCTTTCACTAGGTATGGTTTGATTATATGTCTATGCAAAGGCATTTGTGTGCTGCAGGTTGCAGGTACTAGGCATTGACTCCACTTGAGTTGGTAGGTTTGAGCATGCCTTAAACCCGATGGAATAATTGATCATAGATAGCACTTGGCCCCCTACCCTATCCATCATCCTTGAAGAGGATGAGTATCTGGTCCAATACCTCATCAGTGTTGTTAGTTTTTCTATGGTCAGTTGGTCTTGCTTTTCGACCTTGGTTAGAGTTTAGGTAATTGTTGTTGGCATTTGGTTTGTTTAATTTAAAATTGTTTGATAAATGTTATTTTTGGTTAATTGATGCATTAAAATAAGTTATTAAGTAAAAAGGTACTATGATAAATGAATATAAATATATATATTTATTAATAATCATAGTTTATAATAAATAAAATGTGTAATGTAATATTAAAATAAAATAAAATAGAATTATGGTGGAATGTTAAAATTAATAAATAGTAAAAATAATATAAAAATAATAGAAAGGTTTTTCATGCAGTTCATGCACAACTTCAAACAGATTGTCGAAAAAGAAACTAAATGTTTTTTGGGGATTTTGTGAGATTTTATTAGATTTTTGGTTTTGAAAATGATCAATATTCTTCTTGTTAATATTTTTCCTTTTGGGGGATTATTCATTTTGTTTTTGGCTAGAGGTAGGAATTTGTCTGCAAAAAATTTATTTAATGTTATTGGGGGGAAATTGGTATTCTTGGAGGAAATTGATTCAAGGTTTTAGGAAGAAAAATTTTGTAAAAGAATTTTTCATTCCACTGTTGATTCTTGAAAGGGAGGAACATAGAAGGATAGAAAAAGGAAGGCATTGTATCAAATCAATTTGAGGAAAAAACTTATAGATGAGTATTTGTTCTTCTTACTATAGTGCTATTGTTTGACTGTTTAATGATTTAATCATTTTGTTTACAATTTAGTGCAAATATATATTTACATGTATTCTATAATCGTTGCATTTCTAAGAGAACATTTAATTACATCTGTTGATTGCTTTCTTAGATGCTTAAATAAATCCAATTTTTGTATATCTTGCAACCATTGCATTCCAAGTTCAAATCTCTCGAGGCCTCCTATTAAATAGTTTAATGCCCAAACGAATTCCTTTTCTTGAAAATTTCCTAAGGCTTTTCAACTGGTTTGGTGCCCACCTTCAGTCGATTGCATCTTTTGAAGCTTCTGAAGCCTTTTCAACTAATCGTCAAGGGGTGGACCCTGTCAGCATATTGTTTCATAAGATGAGATCTCTTTGAGGTCCTCTGTCAAATAGTCCTCCACCTGCCATATACATCTGCTTGAAAGTTTCTTAAGCCTTTTCAATAAATATTTTTGTGCACACCCTGCTAGCCTCTCATCAGCTGAGAGAAGACCTCCCAATGTCATTTGAACCCATCTCAGCCCAGCGCATGGCAACACAAGCCTGCGGCCTCTGACTTCCCTTGAATGATGCCATAGGTAGCGGCCAACGACGCCATGTTCACCTTTATTATGATAAAATCGCACAAGATTACAATATGAATGAGATTTCATGTGAGTTGGTCAATAGAAACAAGAGCTATTTCAATCATTGCCCTTGCATTGCACCTGGATATGTCTTATCGTCTTTCCTACATCTCTCTTACTACCTGTGCAGCTTGTCTTTTGGTAGCATTCACATTTTCTAGCTGAGATGTTATAATTTAGGTTGCCTTTGATATTGTATAATATGCATGCCTTAGTAATTTCTTGTGTTCCATTCCTATGATTTATGTCTGATGCTTAATGTTTAGAATTCAATTAAATTGCTTAATACTGAGTATTCGATGAATAGATACTATGTTTGACATTTTTATTGCAAATAATATATATGTTAAGATTGGTATGTATATATCTATGTATATATTATTATTTACACTATTGTATTATGGAAGAGAATGGTTTTGTAGGTAGAAGATTGTAGAAATAAAATGTTATTTTAATTAAAGAAATTTAGTTGAAAAAAATTAAAATTAAAATAAGTATTTAATTGACTTTAGATAAAGAGACTGTATATTCAACTAAGTGAATTGATTTGCTTATATTCAATTAATTGAAGGACTTGTGATTAGTTTCAGTTAAAATAAAAAAATTAGATTACCTTTTGTTAATTGTTGAATGTTGATTATTTTCACTATGTAATTAGTTATTTAGAATAATGGTCATTATAGTTATTTATGAACTATTGTGGTAAATGACCAGATGAAGTGAACTTTGTGGCTAAGTTAATGAGTACTATGAAATGTGAAAATAATGCCTATTTCATGGCTGCAATGTTTGAATGATTCCTTGTAATGAATTATGTGTGTAATTTTGGAATTGGGGTGATTTTGGTAATTGTCTAAAAGTGGGAGTCATTTGTGCAAGTTGTTAAGGTTTTCTTCCAAAGTCTTAGGAGGGAGTATTTTTGTATGAATGGTTTGTTTATGATTGTCTCACTTTGGAAGTGGTTTGACAATGTTTTGTGTAGTGTGCAAGAGGGTCAATGCCTTGCACTATCTATAGATTCTTGTGATGGTGATATGTGTGCCAGAAGGTCAATGCCTTGCACGGTGTATGGATGCATGTGATTATGTACAGTATGCAAGATGATTAATGCCTTGCTTGATGTGTAGGGTTTACTAGTTGCAAGTAGGGGGAGTGGCTCTCCATGGGGTCAGGACCCAAAGTGGTGCCCAAGAAAACCCATGGGAGGGTTTCTTAATCAAGTGATAACCTTAATAATGAATTAGGTAGATGCATAGAATTCACATTAATCAAGATAATGTATGCATCACTCATGGATAAAGTGCTTTTTAATGCTTGATATGTGATGGGAAGGCTTGGAATGACAAGATCAACTGCCTTGTCCTCATGAAAGGTATGTTGATTCCGCATGAGTTTGAATGGGGTCGAGGATTGGTAGAAGCTGCCAAGATAACCCAGGATGGGAGTTGGGAGCCTAGGAAGATCAATCAGAATAACCCATATTGAGCTATGTGATGACACTCCTCCCTATTACTATCTAGCATTCCCTAGTTGTACTTTCCCTTCTATTATATGTGTACCTCTGGAAGTGAAGTCAGTGTTGTAAGTGATGTTGTATTGCAAGTAGTGTTGTGTTGGGGTCCATGTATAACTCCTGATTGTGTTAGCCTATTGCTTTCTTGACTGCCTATTCATTGTGAGACCTTGTGTTATATCCTAGCACGGGGGGTGGACCTTAGGGTTCCACATGGTCAAGAGGTTGGTGCTTTTTCCTGCATTGGGTGTTTTTGCTACATGTTTGTGTGCATGTGGATTGTTCTTTATGTTGTGGACTCTAACTAGTTCTTGTTCCATCTTGAGGAGATAATCTTTTATGTATATGTATTGGATTGTATATCAATGTATCTCTTATCGTAATCACATGTACATCCTTCCCACATGTAATCAGGGAAGCATTGTTGTAAAGATTGTAATGATGTAACTGATATTGATATATTCTTCTTGTAATGAATACTATAATGTAATGCATCTTGTATATGTAGTTAGCTATAAATGAACTTAATGTTGATTATCAATTGAAATGTTAAGTGGCTTCATTTAATGAGATGCTTTTAAAAGTGAACCTTACTTGTTAGATAAATTATGATACCTTAGTAGCTAATGAAATGATTCTAGTTATCTTGGTTGATAGTTTTGTGAGTAATGTTAACACAAGGATTTGCACCCGAAGAAAAGTTAAAAAAATTTTAAATCTTGTGCACATGAGACTACTCTCAGGCTGTGGGTATCCTATAATGAGGGTAGACCTCTAGATTATGGGTTGGTTCCCTTTGGATATTCCTGTAAATATTAATTTTTTAACAAAGGTAAAGGATAGAAGGATAAAGCAAATACTCAAACTAAAAAAAAAGGCGATTCACCAACTAAAAATGATTTGAATATTCCTTTAAAATCTCACAAAATAACTCAACTTGAAACTAAAGGATTCACAACTCATTTGATAGGCTTCTATGATTGAAGTTTGTTTGAAAAAAAACAATAACGTTTTCATAACAAGCATTCAACAAATGTAAGAAACACAATCAATGACCTACACTATAACATATTGAATCTAAACAAGAAATTGAGGTAATAAGATTAAAAGAAGGATTTCATGGAAATCACAAAATTTTATCCTAAAAGCTTACACACAATACTTGAACAAGACATAATTGAGAAGGAAAATGAGCTTCTTTATTGAAAACTAGGAGATACTTGCATTACAAATCTATAGAACTCAGAATAAAATGAGTTACAAAGCAAGGAATAATCTACTCCTACAGCCTCCAAACTTAGAACTAGAGAACAAAAGAGAGAAGAGGACTTATAGAAAAGCCTCTCAAAAATAAAATTTTAATTTTGGCTCCAAGAAAATATATGTTGTCCTTCTTCTCCTCCAAACAAGACATGAAACTAAAGATGCTCCTCCAAATATGCATAAAGAGTTGTCAAAAATCAAAAAAACCTCATGGGTCGTATGCAACTGAAAACCCCTCAAAAAGAGGGTCATAACTGAATGTGAACTCTAGTTTTGTGCCTCAAATCGCTCCTTGATTGAAACTCAATCAAATGGAATTCATAACTGAAAGTGAACACATAATTAAGGGCACCAAACTCCTGATTTTCCTACATATGTTAGCACAATCTTCTCAATCATCTCCATGATTCAAGCCAAGTCTTTTAATTCTCCATTTGAACTCCTATTGACTAGGCTTTGGAAAATAAAGGCACTTTATCTTTGTATTGAAGATATCATTTAATTTAAATGATTTATAATTATCATTTAAAATAAATATTTACACTTTGAATTAAATGCAAAAATTCAAGACTTACCTCATTATTTGAAAATTCTATTTTTGTATTTAATAATAACATTTATTAAAATGATTTATATTTATCATTTTAATAAAGCTTTTTACAAAATTTATACAAGTATGTAAAAATTCAAAAAAAATTCATAAAGCCAATAAAGACTTAATGACTAAGTCTTAAGGAGATATTTAAAGGGTTTTGAAAAAACTCCAAAGGAAAAATAAAATGCCATGGCCAAGGAATAGTTGAATAAAGTTTTTGATAAAAACTAAAGGATAAATAAAGCCTTCTCCATCGAATTTTCTAGGGTTATGTAACCCTAAATGAATGAAAGATATTCATTCATCATTCATTTTATTCATTTCACTTTGCTCATTTTGTTGTTGGGAGGTATCGCCATTTGCAAACCCTAGTTCAAACTCTAGACTGGAAATCTTTGTATCCATGCCATTTTCAAAAGGTTCTAGAGATTTGAGGTAGAAATTGTAAAGGTAAATCATTTCTTTGTTTCAAATTTGGCTTTTATTTGGATTTGAAGATCTTTGAGAGCATACAGGCCGCAACCATACTTGATTCTTCCCTAATGATTTCTTTGTGAAATTCTATTTATGTCGGTGCTTTCCATGCATACACTTTATTTACAGCTTTTCTAAAGTTTTCCAAGAAGAAATCAATGGGTTTCTAACTGAATCTTCTACTCATAAACTTTGGTAAGTTTCTAGCATTTTGAGCTCAATTCGATAATGTTTTCTTTGTTTTTTGTATAGAAAATTCTTAGTCTCTATTGAATAAGGGTTGTTCTTTATTATTGACCACATTTTTCTTCAAAAACTCTATGAATTTTTTAGAGGGAGGCCACAACCTTGAGTATTTCTTGATTCCTTTCATTTGGTTGCCTTCTATGAATCCTATAGCACTCTATTATTTTCCTTCATTTCTGGAAAATGGGCATTTATTTTTTTCAAGAATAAGCTACAAAAAATTCTTTTTCCAAATTTTTGCTTTCATAAAACCTTCATTTGTAAAATACAAAGACACTTGTAAAAACAGGGTGTGGCTATGCAAAATCTCTGTTGGGTATTCTATTTTCAACTGTGTTTTACTTTCTCAATTTCGTTCAAGAGAAAACTTCCTATCTTGAGCTTTTGGGTCATGGATTTGAGATATTTGCATGAATATTTGAGTTTTCTCCTTATGTTCAGCAAATATTTTAGTAGCTTTCCTTATATCAAAATGTTGAAAGAAATCATACTTTCTCTTCTCTTGAATTTGCAATTGCCTTGGTATTCTAAATCTTAACAGAGCATGAAAAAAATATCGTATTTGATCTTGATATCAAACTCCATCTGTGATAATGTGATACCTCTATGCAATAGATGATTAAATAATGGCTGGTAAAAGATTGAATTCAGACAATGTATAATAACACATGGACTCTATATCTAATTTTTACTCCTACTTAATGAATTATTTGTTCCTCAAATCAAATTATCCACTTCCTTGAATAAAGAACAATTGATTATGTCTAGAAAACACATTCTAGTAATGGAATCATTTCTTTTTATGAAACCATTCTCATGAACATATAAAACACCATATTAATTTTGTGATGTTTATTCTACTAGTATCATTGTTGTCCTTAAAACTTATGTAGTTCCTTGAAGTAATGCTTCATGAACTTAACATGTATGCCTATTCACTATCATTGAGTAGTTGATATAATGGTTTTAATTGCTTTTCCTTCAAAAAATAGTAACTGTTATTATCATGAGCCGAGCTCAACCCTTGAGGGAGCCACATTTCTCCCCACTCATGTTGTAATTTTCATGATCAACAACAAGACTTTTCATGTATCTGCACATGAAGCAAACAAGTCAGTAAAAATAGTGGATTCAATAATTTCTTCTTGATGACTTGATCTGGCAGTATTACATTTATCTTTCAATGTTTGACTAAGTTGATTTGATTTGATGATGAGAAAAAATTATATCAATATTGAATTGAACATGTTCTTGGATTTCATGACCTGAGCTCTAACATAATTTTACAATCACTGCAGATTCTAGAACTCGAGAGAAAAATTGAAGATATTAAAGATCAGGATGGACTTGAGGAATCAACCCTACACTAGCCCTTAAGGAAATGATGACATGATCTCCTTTTTCACGTTTCACTTTTAGTTGTTCTTCAGTTGTATAGTTTGTAGTTCTTGTTGAATCCAATCAACTTAGTCTACCCATGGCCTGTGTGGGATCATAGAAACTTATTTATGAATGAATCAATTGCTCATGATATGCAATGGCTTATGTATCTTTATGAATTTGTTTCGATTACATAATTTGAAACAATGAAATTGAAATTGTTTGAACACATGTTCTATAATCAAAATGAATAATTTCTGCTTTAAATCTGCATTGTCTTTTTATCATCAGTAATAATAAATACTGCAGAAAAATAATTCAGCATTTCACTTCAATCTTCTAAATTTTTTCTTTCTAAGTGAAGCTTGTTTATGGATTTGTCTAAACTGTTCAACAATTTATCATAAATTGTTTGAATGATTTGAACAAATCAATGAAAAAGTTTAATTCATTCATTTAGAAAGTAAGGATTCATTGGACAACTCAAAATTTTATACCCCAGCAAATAAACTTCACTAAATCTTCACTAATTTTAAGCAAGAAGCTAAAAATTAGTAACATTTTTGGCAACCTCTAAGGGGTGTTTGTTTGCTAAAAAAAATAGGCCAGTTGCCTTGCTTATCCATTGGGTATGGAGTTCATTTATGCCTTCTTTTGACCTAGAAAACCTTGTACAAAGCTCCTTCTTTTTGTAATTGCTTGTAACTTTGTTTTTACTAGTTACACTTCCATGGGGTATACATTTCTTGTTGATGACATTGAAACTCTATTCCATGTTAAGAATAAGAAGTATCTATATCATTGAACTATAACTAGTAACAACAGAGCTTTTATTCCCCCCCCAACAAACTCATAGTAAACTACCAATTGTGCAAAACAACACTTAGGGAAAAGATAGATGCAAGTAATCTATGTGCAGAAGCACTTATTGAACATCTAGAATCTATTGAAATATGTAAAAATTAGATCCTACCTCAAAAGAAATGCTTGAGGTGAATCCCATTCACTAGGATTGGCTCCACTTCACCATCCAACTTAGACAATTGGAAGAAATTATGCTATTTCTTTTCAGTAATGATGTAAGGCCCAGTCTAAAATGCATCAAACTTGGAGTGATTTCTAGGTTTTCTTTTCAATTCATCCCACTTTAGAACTATACCGCCTTCTTGAAATAATCTTGGAGGTGCCCTCTTATCAAATGATCTTTTTACTTGAGCTTGATGTTACTCAATCTTCTTCATTACTTAGGATGTAGTTTCTTCAAGTTCAATCAGCTGATCCAATCTTGCTATCACAGGTTCTTCTTCAATCATATCAAGATGATTTACCAGATCAAGGGCTGGGAGCTCAAGTGAAATGGGTATCCTTACCTCTTTTCCATACACAAGCATGTATAGTGAAAATCCTGTTGATCTTTTTGGTGTAATTTTATTAGCCCATAAGGTTGTCTTCAACTTGGTATGCCAAGTTCTTTGATTACCTTCCATAGTTCTCTTGATAATCCTCAAAAGGTTCTTATTAGTGGCCTCAGCTTCTCCATTGCCTTGAGGATAATAATTGGAAGATCTATTCAGATATACACCATTTCTAACAACCCACTTAGATATCTAATTTCCTATGAAAGCAAGTGCATTATTTGAAACAATAGATTCAGGAACTCCAAACCTAGTTATCAACTCTTCATAGAAGTTCAGAACAACTGTCTCATTTTTCCTCTTTAAGTGCTACAAATTCAGTCCATTAAGAAAAATAATCAGTGGCTATGAGCACCCACTTGTGGCCTGCACTTGATGGTGGGTTTATGCCCCTAATGAAATCTAAGCCCCACTTCATAAAGGGTTGTTCAATCTAAACTGGTTGCAATGGAAGGGTTGCTAACTTTTCTTTTCCTACAAATATAACACATTCTTTGCACTTCCTCACCCATGAATGAGCATCTTTGAATATGGTAGGCCAGTAATAGCCTCCATTCATTATTTTAAGAGTTGTAGCTCTTGGAGAGAAATGACCACCAACTGGTCCTTGATGAAACTCATGTAACACTCTATTAATTTGATCAGTTTCAATACATCTAAGCAGTACACCATGAAAATTATTTCTAAGTATCAAACCATTCAAAAGAACATAAGGTATTGATTGCAGCCTAAAGTACCTTCTTTTGGACTTAGTCAAATCAGGAGGACAATCACCAGTTAACAAGAAATGTGTCATTTCTTCCACCCAACCTATAGAAGTTATAGGTGCAACAATTTGTTCCTCATTTTGATGAGCTAAAACAACACTTTCCTCTTCTTCTATATTGTTGTCATTATTCTCTATAAGCTGTTCACATAGACCTTTGCCTCTTATCAACTTGGTAACCTTGACCTCAAGTTCATACTCCATCACCTTAGTCACCTAACCAACTCTTTTGCTATTCAAATCTTTATTCAATAGAAATTCCTTGACTGAAGGGTGAGCAACAACCAATTTAATTTTGTTATGAGACAACATATGTCTAAATTTCTTTAGAATTATGATAATAGGTAAGACATGATTTTCTATAAAGGAATAATTAAGCTCATAGTCTTTAAGACTTTGACTGAAAAAAGCTATGGGCTTCTCTAACCCATGATCATTCTCCTGAACTAGCATAGCTGCAATACTATCAATATTACCATATGCATACAAAATGAAATCCTTTGAAAATTTTGGGTTTAACAGAGTAGGAGCAGTTGCAAGTGCTTCTTTGATAAGCTAAAAAACTCCTCTTTCCTTCCTTAGTCCAGCTAAAAGATACATTCTTTTTTAACATTGAAGTCAAAGGCACTAATAACTCAGAAACATCTGGGATGAATCTTCTTACAAAGTTGATTCTACCCAGGAAACTTTGAAGACCTTTTTTGTGTGCTGGTAAAGGAAGGGAAAGAATAGCACTTACTCTTTCTAGATCTATAGAGATTCCATGTTTTGATACAATGTATCCAAGTAATTTACCTTCATGTACTACAAATATAGAATTCTTTGTGTTGAGAGAGCCACCAAACTCTCTACAACTTTCAAAGATCTTTCTCAAGTGATTAAAGTGTTCATTTGAATTCTTTGAAAAAATAGTTATGTCATCCAAATAAACTAACACTATCTTATACATCAAACCTCTAAAAGCCATGTCCATAGCTTTCTAAAAAGTATCCCCGACATTTAAAAAACCAAATGGCATCCTTTTGTAAGACATTGTACCCCATTTAGTTGTAAATTTTGTCTTAAACTGATCTTCTTTCTTAACTAGGATTTGATTATATCCTGAAAAAACCATCTAATAAAGAGAATCTTTCAGAACCTGAAACAACTTGAATAATTTGTTGCATTGAAGGTAAAGGGTGGTGGTCTTTCAAGGAAGCTCTATTAAGATCTTCGAAATCAACACAAAGTCTTTTTTCACCACTTTTCTTTCTAACAGGTATAAGATTGGATACCCAAGAGGTATGCTTAATTGGATAAATGATACCACTCTCAATAATTTTATTCAACTCTTTGATCGTGAGGGGATCAAGCTTTGGGTTAAGTGGCCTCTATTTTTTTCTTATAGGCTTGGCATTTGGCTCAAGTTCAATAGTATGCTGGGTAATAGAAGGATCAAATCCTTTCAGATCTAAGTCTTCCCAAGCAAATATGTCCCTAAACTCTTGAAAAAGTAAAATAAATGCATGCCTTTCTTCTAAAGTGCATATCTTACTAAGCTTTAAAAGCTTATCTTTGAAGATCTCAACACCTTCATAATGATATTCTTTAATCTGCAAACTTTCTTTCTCTTTTCTGACTTGATCATTTGTATTGAAAATGGACTCCAAAGTAACCAAGCCTTTGGGCAGTTTGTTGGTTTTCAGCTGTATGATCTGATCTTCATATTGTTGTTTGAGTTTCTCTTGATTATCATTGGAAACCTATGCTTCTTCTTTTAGGAAATTAATGATCTGATGATCGCTATCAAAAACTTTCGAATACTCATTATTGTTAGGAATTGATGACCTAACAATAACTTTTATATACTGATGTTCTTTAGAATTATTGATATCCTTTGGGATATCATATTGAGCGCCTATGGCTTCCAATCTATCAGCATGATTATTTTCAGTTCTCAGAATTGACAACAAATTAAAAGCTTGAAAATCTTCAATAAGATCCCATACTCTATGTTTATAAGACTTGAGAAGGTCATTCTTAGTAGTGTTAGTGTAATTAATTAATTATTACGCTAGCATAAGTTAACTTAGGTCATATTTCATTTAGTCCTAGGTTAGTTTTTAATAAATCATTTAAATAAATGGGATAATATTCCCTTCCTAGTTTGTGCGATAAGATTCCTTCTAGAACTTATCTCATCATTTAATACTCATGTAGATAGGGTGCACATGTTGTCACATGTTGTTAGATTATAACACTTGGCAACATCTCATGCATATTAGGTTTTCTCTTTTTCCTTTATATTCAGGAATCTTGTTCATCTATAACATATCATTTTCATCATATCAATATACAGTCTTTAATCAACATTCCATTGTTGCAACACTTCTCTTTGTGGTTGATTATCTTTCATGGCTAAAGTCCTTTATTGAAGATTCTGGAGCTTTAGGGGCTATGCAATCCATAATGTCAACATGGTATCAGAGCTAGTCCATTGAAACATCAACCCTTGATCCAGGAAGTTGGAGTGCAAGATTCTTACAGGCTTGGAGTTTTTATGTTGCAGGCTAGTTGGTTCTACCTGGGAGCCAAGCTGATTTCTGGAACAGATCAGGCTCTCTCCAACCTCTCCATTACATCTAGAAGGCCTCAAAACCTATAGATTGCTTGTTCATTCAATTTCAAAATCAAAGTATTTTTCACCGGGAGCCTTTGAGGTACAATCTAGGGTTTGCATTTTTTGTACAAATCTGTACACATTTGCAGGAAAAAATCTTCCCTCTCAGTCCTCCATCAAGGAAAATTTATTTTTAGAAAAATCAAAAAAAAAATTATGGCTATTATTGGGTTTTTTTTCTATATAGTCTTGGCATAAATCTATTCTGTACAGTTCAACTTGCAAATATATCATATGGTTGGCAGAAAAATTAAAATTGGAGGCTATAGTATATTTTCGTCAGTCGACATTCACATTTTCGGTTTTTTTATTTTAATTTTTTAATATTGCAAAATATTGCAATTCAAAAAAATTCCATCGACTCCATCAGTCTACAGACACCAACCAATTTGTGTCATTCTCTGCATCATCGTGTCGACCCTCATCACCAGACTCTGACCAATCATCGTCCACCATCCTGGAGTTCATTCTCGGCCACCAGCAACCGACCGTTGAAGTTTTCGATCACTGTCAAGGCTACCGACCAACGACTGTGGCCCCTCTGCTGACGCCCCTGGTTATATCCATGATCGGGGCTAACTCCATTCACCGAGCGTGTAATCTCCATCAGTCACACCACCACCACCTGCCATCGGACTGCCGCTCCGACGCCGCCCACCGGTTGGTACTTTTTTTTAAATTGTGAGCGCCGCCTGTGGTCACATTAGTGACCAAGGGTCGAGATCTTTTAGCCCCTAGGTTCTTATCTTTTGTACCTTGTTAGCCAGATCATCACCATTGAGGCAAAATTCTTCTAGGAGGCATAACTTTTGCATACAATATCAAAAATCCATAAACGATATATTGTTGGAAGGCTCTTTTCGTCTACTTTCCATAGGTTTGCTCTTTTTTTCAGATTCTAATTCTATCGATATTTCTTTTTAGTTGAAGTGGAAACCCTAATTTTTGGGTTTAGAGGTGATTTCTATCTTTTCAATTTGTTTCAAAGGCTTCACTTCAGTTGATAGTTCATCAGTTATTTGCATTCAACTTTTTTTGTCAAAAATATTTGTCTTGGATAGTTGTTCTTCTCCAATGGCTAACACAGGATTCAAGATTCTTACTCATAACTATCACACATGGAAGGTCAATATGCAGAGACTTCTTTAGTCTAAGGGACTTTGGTCCACCTTGAATGAGAATCAGCCTCATCTCACCAAAGAATATGAAAAATTCCAACATCATATTAAGTGTGAAGAGGCAATGGGGCTCATTGCTCTACATGTCTCTAACTCTTTATTCTTCCATATTGAGGGGTGCAAGACTCCCAAGGAGGTTTGGGACAAGCTCAAGGATCTTTTTGGTTCTGTTAGTGATGTTTGAGCTTTGCAATTGGAGGCTGAACTTGCTTCACTTGTTGTTGATCAATTTCCTTCCATTGAAGACTACCTAGTGAAGTTCAATTCTTTAAGGACTTAGCTTTCAGAATGTGGCAAAGATAAGTTAGACAAAGAGTGCATATTTATGATTTTATCTAAGTTGAGAGGTTCCTTTTCCTATTTTTCTACCTCTTTCTATTCCACCATGGATGGTCTTGGTGATACCTTTGTTATGCCATCATTTAAGACATTTTGTGAAAGGTTGACTCGAGAGCAGTCCAAGCTCAATCAGGTTGATACATCCACAAAGTCACATGCATTGGTGGCAAGACCATCAAAAAGAAAGGGTAAGCATAAGGGAAAATCAAAGACAGGAGCTTCTTCTGAATCATCATCTCAGCCCAAGGAAGACAAGCCAAAGAGGGAGATGTCCAAGTGTAACTTCTGCAATGGGTTTTGTCACATTGAGGATACATGTTTCAAGAGAGAGATACATGAGCTTCAAAAAATACTTAGAGATCACAATATCACTCTCCCAGATAACTACCTTGGTTGATAACAGAGAAGGATGGGTACTTGACTCTGGTGCTTCCCAACATGTCACTTCTTCTCAACAACATATTTTGTGGGATACTTTGAGGCCTGCCAACTTTGATCGAATGTTCACAACAATTGTAGATATTGTCTATGTTGCCGGTATCTGTAATGTTGCTCTTGATGGAAGGAGGTTGGTAGATGTTGTCTAAATTCCTCAGATTGCTCATAATTTGTTGTCTATTTATCAACTTGCTCAGGAGGGATTGAAAATTGAATTCACTTTGGATCTTGCTATCATCAGGCATAGGTTTGATGTCCTTGTTGCCTATGGTGAAGCAGATCATCATTCCAAGGTATACAAGCTCACCAAATTTTGGGATCAAGATCATCCTACTCCTGACTCTCTTGAATCAAGGGTAGGAAGCACATCATCACCCCCTCCTCACCAGGGTTGTGGAGGCTAGATTGACTTGGCTCTTTGCATGGAACCATCTTCTTCCTTTGACTCCTCTCAATTGAGATTCGCTTTAGCAAGGATGGATACATTCACTTCTTCAGACTTGTGGTACATGGATGGGTTCTCTTCAGGTCTATCTAACTTGGCTGCTCAGTTTCACACTGGTCTTGAAGACATTCTAGAGGTGACTACTTTCCTTTATGGGACGGCTATCTAGTCCACATATTTTTGTTCTTTTTGTATATATGTGCTGGTTGTAGTCCTTGGGGGGATAATGTTGAGTCCTCCAAACATCACTCTTCCATCTTTCTTTCTTTTTATCTCCTTTTTGGGGAGGGGTTTTCTTCCCACTGGGTTTTCCCCTTTTCTCCGATTGTGGGAGATTTTCTGCATCTTCATGTACATGGGTACCTAACATGGCCTCATAGCTAGGACCCATCATCATATATACATAATCATTGAATTTTCCTCCCTAAGTTGAACTTATGGGGGGGGTGTTAGTGTAAATAATTAATTATTACACTAGCATAAGTTAACTTAGGTCATATTTCATTTAGTCCTAGGTTAGTTTTAATAAATCATTTAAATAAATGGGATAATATTCCCTTCCTAGTTTGTGGGATAAGATTCCTTCTAGAACTTATCTCATCATTTAATACTCATCTAGATAGGGTTCACATTTGTCACATGTTGTTAGATTATAACACTTGGCAACATCTCATGCATCTTAGGTTTTCTCTTTTTCCTTTATATTCAAAAATCTTGTTCATTTGTAACATATCATTTTCATCATATCGAATTTTCTAGGGTTATGTAACCCTAAATGAATGAAAGATATTCATCCATCATTCATTTTATTCATTTCACTTTGCTCATTTTGCTGCTGGGAGGCACCACCATCTGCAAACCCTAGTTCAAACTCTAGAGTAGAAATCTTTGTATCCACGCCATTTTTAAAAGTTTCTAGAGATTTAAGGTAGAAATTGTAAAGGTAAATCATTTCTTTGTTTCAAATTTGGCTTTTATTTGGATTTGAAACTCTCTGAGAGCATACCGGCCGTGGCCATATTTGATTCTTCTCTGATGATTTCTCTGTGAAATTCTATTTTTTTCAGTGCTTTCCATGGATACACTTTATTTTGATCTTTTTCAAAGTTTTCCAAGAAGAAACCCATGGGTTTATGTCTGAATCTTCTACTCAAAAACTTAGGTAAGTTTCTTTCATTTTGAGCTCGATTTGATAATGTTTTCTTTGTTTTATGTATAGAACATTCTTAGTTGCTATTGAATAAGGGATATTCTTTATTATTGACTATATTTTTCTTCAAAACCTCTATGAATTTTTGAGAGAGAGGCCACAGCCTTGAGTATTTCTTGATTCCTTTCATTTGGCTGCCTTCTATGAATCCTATAACACTCTGTTATTTTCCTTCATTTCTAGAAAATGGCGGGAATTTATTTTTTTCAAGAATAATCTACAGAAAATTCTTTTCCAAAATTTATGCTTTCATAAAACCTTCATTTGTAAAATACAAAGCCACTTGTAAAAACAGGTTGTGGCTATGCAAAATCTATGTTGGGTATTCTACTTTCAACTGTGTTTTGCTTTCTCAATGTCTTTCAAGAGAAAACTTCCTATCTTGAGCTTCTAGGTCACGACTTTGAGATATTTGCATGAATATTTGAGTTTTCTCCTTATGTTCAACAAACATTTCAGTAGCTTTCCTTATATCAAAATGTTGAAAGAAATCATGCTTTCTCTTTTGTTGAATTTGCAGTTGCCTTGGTATTTTGAATCTTAACAGAGCATGCAAAACACACCGTATTTGATCTTGATATCAAATTCCATCTGTGATAATGTAATACCTCTCTTTAACAGATGATTAAATAATGGCTAGTAAAAGATTGAATTCAAACAATGTATAATAACACATTGACTCTGTATCTGATTTTTACTCTTGCTTACTTAATGAATTATTTTTTCCTCAAATCAAATGATCCACTTCCTTGAGTAAAGAACAATTGATTATGTCTAGAAAATACATTCTAGTAATGCAATCATTTCTTTTTATGAAACCATTCTCATGAACATATAAAACACCATATTAATTTCATGATGTTTATTCTACTGGTATCACTATTGTCCTTAAAATTATGTAGTTCCTTGAAGTAATGCTTCATGAACTTAACATGTATGCCTATTCACTATCATTGAGAAGTTGATATAATGGTTTTAATTTCTTTTCCTTCAAACAATAGTAACTGTTATCATCATGAGTCGAGCTCAACCCTTAAGGGATTTGATCATGAGAACAAATTATATCTCTTTTGAATTGAACATGTTCTTGGATTTCATGACTTGAGATCTAACATAATTTTACAATAACTATAGGTTCTGGAACTCAAGAGAGAGATTCAAGATCTACTAAAGATTGAGATGGACTTGAGGAATCAACCTTACACTAGCCCTTAAGGAAATGCCAACATGATCTCTTTTTTCGTGTTTCACTTTTAATTTTTCTTCGGTTGTATAGTTTGTATTTCTTGTTGAATCCAGTCAACTTAGTCTACCCATGACTTGTGTGGGATCACTGAAACATATTTTGAATGAATCAATTGTTCATGATATGCAATGGATTATGTATCTTTCTGAGTTTATTCCAATTACATAATTTGAAACAATGAAATTGCAATTGTTTGAATACATATTCTGTAATCAAAATGAATAATTTTTTCTTTTAAATCTGCATTGTCTTTTGATCATTAGCAATAATAAATACTGCAAAAAAACAATTCATCATTTCACTTCAATCTTCTGAATTTTTTCTTTCTAAGTGAAGCTTGTTTATTGATTTTTCTGAACTGTTCAGCAGTTTATCATAAACTGATTGAATGATTTGAAAAAATCAATGAACAAGTTTAATTCATTCATTTAGAAAGTAAGGAATGTTAGAGGATCTAGGTTTAGATTATATGTTATGTTATGCTATGCATTCCATTGTTACTTCTTTGAAAAAAAAATGTTCCATTAATGTGGCATAGTTAGTGTTGTCCTCTGGGGTTCCTTGCCGGGGCATTACATAAGAATTGGGTAGCCTTTTTTTGACCTAAGTAGTTTCTATTTGTCTTATAGTGAGCTATTTTTGTCCCTTTGTGAAGTTAGACGACCAAGATCGTGTCAAAAGTCTTGAAGCTTCTAAAAAATGCTTGCAACTCTTTAAAACATGCCATGAGGTATCTATTGCATATAGACCACTTATATCATATTTTTAGTCCATGGTATTGTGAACCATTTATGGTTTCTTGCATAAATTTTAGATATATTGGAGATTGGAATATGAGGAAAATAAGTAGTTTTGCATGTTGAAGAAGTAGTGAAGTGTTACAAAAATTTAGAGAGAAGTTTTATTGATGTAATTCTATTAAAGGATTAATACAAGCTTTATTATTTTTGGGAATAAAATTTTTTCCCAAAAATTTTTCTACATATATATTTTTTGTAATGGTTTGCATCTCTTGTTTGGTTATTTCTTTTTCATATATAATTTATCATTATTCTTGTGGCAATGAAAAAAGTACATACCTTTTACTTTTCCTTGCTTGTTTGGGCCCTCCTTGTTAACTAAGCTTAAGGTTTCCTTAATTTAGTGTTGTAATGTGTCTAACAAATTCACATTAGGTCTCAAGACCTTGTGAACTAATGAACTTAAATGGTACCTTGCCAAAGTGTTGTAACACACTTTCACACTTTTCTAATGTTTTATTAATTAATTGAACCTAATAAATCTCTTTTTAACCTTAATCATGCCTTATGTAAGGTGTTGTAAAGTGTTGTAACACACTTTCACAAATTTCTAGGGTTTTCATAACTAATTGGGCTTCTTTATGCTTTAATTGGCATGATTTTGCATCCACAAGCCATAATTAATGCAACTTTTCAAGGATAATCCCGACAAAAATCAACATCCAATCATAATTTAGGTTTTTTTAGGTTGTGTGGCCTAGTTTTAGTGATTTGGGACTCATACGCCACCTTGGGTGTATGATTCCTACCTAGGTTTTTGGGTCTTGATCCTAATTTTACACCTTTTTAAGCATTTTTGAATTTGGTCCCATAAATTATGCCTAATGGGACTCATTCACAACCTTGGGTGTATGAGTCCCATGAGGCCCAAAATTAAATTTAATTATAATTTTTGGAGGAATTTTATCCTCCTAGATTTGATGTCAGCTTGTAGTGTTGTAATTTTGGGATTTTTTGCATAATTAAGTATAAACACAAGTTTCTTTCACTCATTTTCACCCCAAGCATTCAAGAGATCACCTAGCAAGTTTAATGAGCATCCTTATAGAAAGTCAGAGTTCACAAGAGAATTCAAGTGTCTACAAGATCATTCAAGAGAATTCAAGAGTAAATTATCAAGAATTATAGAGCATTATTCAAGTATCAAGCATCATGTCAAAGTCTTCATCCATCATGTTTGTTTTTGAGCTAACAATTGTGATGTAGGGTTTCATAATTCAAGCTAGCATTTCATTAAAGATCTATTATATTCAAGCAAGATTCAAGATCTGCATCCATTGGAGCCATCTCATACATGTTTGCAACACTTCATTTTTAGGGTTTGGTGAGTTGCAACATCATATTTTGTTCATTCATCATTCTCCATTCCTATTTTATTCCATTTCAAGGTTTGATTACCAAAACAAGGTTTGACCAAGGAAAACCCCTTTCCACTAACAAAACAACATTTTCCCCTCTCTTATAGTGTGTGATATGTAGGTTTTGATTTGAGATA
This sequence comes from Sequoia sempervirens, assembly GCA_007258455.2. Lineage (NCBI taxonomy): Eukaryota > Viridiplantae > Streptophyta > Pinopsida > Cupressales > Cupressaceae > Sequoia > Sequoia sempervirens. The sequence goes on from VDFB02271358.1 coordinate 903,424,164, forward strand.
CATTGAAGAGCAAGTTTGGAGAAAGTTGTCAAAGTGTTCAAAGTTGTCAAAGTTATCATCTTGGATTGGAGATACTTGGAAGACTCCTATAGGTCACAAATTAGGGTTTCAGATCCAGAAATCAATTGGGAAGCACAAAGCAGACTTTGAAGCTTAAAAAAACCTTAACTGGACTAATACACCATTTTTGATGTATGAGTCCTAGTTTAGGTCAATTTTTAGATTTTTACAGTTTCAAATACCCATTTGCTAGATTCTTGTTCTTGCACAAAAACCCAAATCTAGGATTGATTCACCCAGCTTGGAATATGAGTCCCACAAAACATTAAAGTCACTATTTTTAGTATTTTAGAACTTCATCAAGTCATCTTCAGATTTCTAGGTGCACACATTTCATCTTGCAACTTTCTATTTTATTTTACATGCATTTCTAGGTCATTTTAGGGTTAAGAATTTCATCTTGCAGTTCATTTGTCTTTCCAAGCCCTATCTTGGTGGTGAACCCCTCATTAGTTTACAATCATATCCTAGGACAACCCTATTGCAAGATCTCTTTCTCCTTTGCATTGAGATCTCTAGGGTTATCCTTGAATGAAATAATATAAAAGTGGGTGTGCTCTATGTCCTAAACCATACAAAAGCACCTTATTATTCCCAATTTCTATTGTTTCAATTCTATACTTGGATACTTTGAGTTTATAACATACTTTCACTTGCAAGTTATATCATGTTTCTACATTTGGTATCAAATCCATGCTTATTTTTATTATAGAGAGGAACACCTTTCTTTGAATGTGTGATTGGTTTTTTTATTTTAGTGAGAGTTATTTGTGTTTTATTACAATTTTAGGTTTAGGGTGATAAAGGATCATGGCTATTGATTTCAATTGGAGATTGAAAAGCTTAGTGGTACAAGGAATGAGATTTGGAAGCCAAAGATGGAAATCTCTTGGGAAAAAGAGATAATATATTATTGTGAAAACTTTGAATAAACTAGAAAATGTGTCAAATGAAGAATAGGGAAAATTAGATAACAAATAACATGACACTATTTTTTGTGCTTATCTAATTCCATTTTATTGAATATTTCAAATGAGAATATTGCATATAAAGTATAGAATATAATAAGAAAGATCTATCAAACTAAGAGTCTCATTAACATGTTATTTCTAATAATAAAGTTATACTCTCTTAAGATGAAGGATAGGAACTCGTTTCTAGAACACTTGAATTAGTGTAATTTAATCTTGAGTCAATTAAACTAAATTTATATGTAAAGTTATATGATGAGGATAAATGTATTGTAATGTTATGTTCATTATCTAAGTCTTGCAATAATTTTGTACTTGCAATAATAGGTTCATTTACAAAAGGTATGAATTTGGATGCCCTCATTGCCACTTTTTTCTCTAAGGAAATGAGGACACTTAGGAGTGTTCTAAGAATTCACTTGTGTAACAATGATTTAAGGAGAGGTAAAGACAAGAATAATGGAAATAAGGAAAACTCTATAGATTGTTCTAATTCAAAGGGAAATTCTAGAAGACTTAATTGGGGTAGATTGAGGTGTTATGATTGTGTTAAATAAGGACATCTCAAAAAGGAATTTAAAAATAAATAAAAAATAATGAGGACTCCTCTATAGATGAATCCTCTAATAGTGAAAAAAATGATGCATTTACTATTTTCACTAGCATGACTTCTTATGACTCTTGGTTGATAGATTCAGGTGCATTGTACTATGAATCCCCATAGAGAGTGGTTTACAACATATTCAACCTATGATGGTGGGGAATTTTTCCCTAAGGATAATAACACATGGAAAATTATAGAGGGGACGTAAAATTAGTCTAGTGATGGAAGGGTAAACCCTCAAACATGCATTCCATATCCCTATTTTAGCAATAAATTTAATTCTACATCTAAAACATGAATGATACATGGGTGCATGTTAATATTGAGAAGAGTGGCTGAAAGTTAAGTAGAGGTAAATAGATAATTTTGATAGAATATAACGATAAAATATTGTTTATGATAAGAAGTACATGTTGTAAAGATAATATCTATGCAAAGAGAAACCTATTATTTGTTGTAAGACTAGAATTATGAATCATGATATAAGGGATTATGATGCTAATGCATCAAGTACATGAAGGATTGGCACAAAAATTCACATTTTGTAGAGAGAAATATGTTCCAATAAATAGTTTGTCAAGAAACAACATGATGTGAAAATTATGGAAACTAAGATAGTGTGATATATGGAGTAGTAGAACTTTAAGAAACATATATATATATATATATATATATATATATATATATATATATATAGTTGTGTGTGTGTGTGTGCACAATAAAATAGACAAGAAAAAATGATCTAGTAATTGGTGAAATGTTGAAGCTAAGGGGGTTTTTGAAGGATATGATTAGATTCAAGGGTATTGGTGAGGAGATACATTGGGAAAGATCCAAAAATCAAAGAGAAATTTTGGTGTTAAATTAACAAAAATAATTTTAAACTTTAAATTATTGCCCCCCTAAACCTTAGACCTATTCATAAGATTTATATCAATATAAATAGAATTCCAAATAAGTAAAAACCTTAACTATGTTGCATCTAGTGTCAAAAGGTGTACCTGAAACTTATTGAAAAATTTGGTGATGCAAGATTGATCAACTCCCTGGATGCTCCTACATCAAAGAGTTTTCAACAATGAGTGGATAAGGGGAACATTGTGTATTTTCCAAAGTTGGTAGGGGTTCATGAAATTATTCACAATGAAAAAAGATAGAATGATGAGTCATGTTCATGGGGTATGTAGTTTCATGCCACAAGAGGGAGTATGTTTACATGCACCATTCCAAACATAAGTTAGCAAGAGGATTCCTATAATATAGAAAAAACTAGGGTAAAAGGGACAAGTGATGGTGGGGTAAACATGATGAGCATAAGAAAGATGGGGGAATGATGGATCAATCCCAATGAAATAAGGTTGAATGAAAAATTTGATTACTTGTAACTAGGATGTGGAATAAGAGGGGGGAGGTGAATGTGATATAATGAATGAATGTGGTGGTGTTGAGTGAACAACACGAGGTGGAGTAAATTGAGAAATTGGTAGATAAATATTGGATGGGGGATATATATGGATAAAATATAGTTGTGTGGGGATAATGTTGATGTGGAGGAAGAGATGAGAAATGATTGAATAGATAGGGAGAGAATTTATGCTACACATGAGACTTATTTTCTAAATTTTCATCATACCACTTTCCCAAGGTGTTACAAGGAATAGTTTTCAATAATGGACGATTTATTCATTTTTACTAATTTTATTTTGTCATTTTTTATGGTATTACATTTTTTGGGAGTTTTTTTTACTTTTTGAAAATAGTTACAACATTCTTATGATTGAACTATTGTGAGGTGTATAATATTCATAGGCTCTTCCAATTATTTGTCATGTGGTGTCACTAATTCTTATGCTTCTAACCTATATTTGGAAATAATTACATAAGGGGCCAGTGAGTTTGGCTCAAAATTTCCCTCATCTTTTTTGAGGACAAGATCTCTAACCTCAAATTATTACTTTTATATGTGCTTGTTGTAGTTGTGACAAAACCAATTTTCATATTCTTTAAAGTGGTTGAGAGCATTAAGTTAGTGAATATGAAGGAGATCAATATCATGTAGTCATGTGACTCTATATAACCCATTTGAAAGGATTTCATGAAAAATGATGTGTAAGGATGATAACTCAACCTTGATTCACAAGATTAATTTGGTGCTAAAGATAAGGGAGTAAGGCGTGGTGCTAATGGGGTATAGATGATAATGCAATATCTCCATATGATAGGATTGAATTGGAGGTGATGTTCATAGCATCATTCATGATCTTTTGGAGTACTTTTATATTCTATTCCTTGGCCTAGTTGTGACCTTGTAGATAATATGGATTGAATCACTTGTGCTTTATATGTAACTATTCACAATGCCCTTGCACTTTATATTTTTTGAAGGATTCAACATTCTCAATAATGAGGTGTATACCATAATAAAAAAATATTGTGGTAGAGGATGACTTTAGAAAACAAAACCCATGTTATAGGTGAGTGGAACTTCAAGCCTACTTTGTAAAGTATTTTGTGGTATTAATAATGAATTTGTGATTGTTTGAGGATGGTTGATTTATCTTTGCAATGAGATTAAGAACCCATTTACAGAATGGTCATGGCATGATGATTGGATAAATAGATTATAATTATGCATGAATGATACCCTTGTGCTTCTAGAAAGGGATACATCTCTTCACATTTTGATATTTATCATTTTCTACGGTTGGAAAATAGTATCCAATACAAAGTAACTTCTTAGCAAGGACCATTTCATTGGTGTGAGACCCAAATATACTATTATGAGCCTCTTGAAGTATTAAATTAGACTATTCTATCTTGAGATACCTAAGAAAGGTAGCTTCATAGCTACTATAGTAGAGTGTTCCATCCTAGAGGGTAAAATAGGAGGTGCATTAATAAGGTACTAATGTTGGTTGGAAGGGTTTGGTTATTGAGTAAGGTGTAAATGTCATTAAATAAGGGGTTAAAGATTTCATAGGTCATTGAACTTGTTTTCAAATGTCATATGTAGGGATTAAAATTTACTCTATGAGGAACTAGTATTATTGTGCATTAGTGGCCATGTCTTGGAGGAACTCTTTGGTAGCCATGGTTGATCATCTTGAAGTGGGGCTTTTGTGGGTTTATTAGTGATTATTTTCCCCTTAATTAATTTTTTATTTACATGTCTGAGGGAATTTATGAATTTCCAAAAATGTGTAGAATTGTGATTTTTCTATGTGAAATATAATTATGCATGTAATTTTTAGAATTTTCAAGCAATGAATGTGATAAAAAATGCAATTTTTAGATTATAAAGTATAAAATTTGACTGAGAGTAGCTTGAAAGATATAGAAATTGAAATCTATCAATGTTCTTGCAATATCAAAAATGCACTTTTTCCACTTTTTCACTATATGCATATGCCTAAATGACCACTTTGATCACTTTCAGATTTTTTTTTAGATTTGATATGACCTAATGCAGATTTACCAATGCAAAGATGAACTAGATCCACTTTTTACTAACTAAAATTAACCCTAGTTGTATTATGAATGAAAAATGCAATGTAATTTTTTCACCCTTTCAATAATTTTTATGATGAATATGCATACATAAATGATAAATGCAAAGAACCTAAGATCACACTTAGATTTAAAATGATACATGTTTCATATTCCAGAAGATTTGAAGTGTTTTAAATAGTCAAGTTCACTAATTTGTTTAATTGGGAAAAGGGATCTAGGTCCTAAATCACACTTGTCCAATTTTTTTGAGGATTAGAAATGATCTCAAATCCTCTTGACTACAAACCTAAATGAAAAAGTTGGAATGGTGGATCAGGGTTCTAATCCTTGTTTGGGAGATTTGTGTCAATTTGTTGATTGATTGGATTTATTTAATTATATGATGCAATGAATTTCCTAAGTAAACTATGAAAGATGTAGTAGTCTATTATGATTTCTAAGAAATTAAATACAAGATAGAAACATAATCCAAAAAGGCAGAGAGAAGACACAAAAGAACTTGGTGTGTAAATTTGAAGTTGAATTAGTTGGTTTAGGGCTATTGGATGTTGTGGTTGTGTTTTTGATATGTGGTTTTCATTGATTTCAACACTATTAGCATGAGTGCATTAGAAGTTGTATATGTCAAGGATATTGAGAAAATTGCAATAAGAAGTGCTACAGGTTGTCAATGGTGAAGTGAAGTTCAATCTGTCAGTGAACTCAGTACGTTTTTGTTCAAAGGTTGTGGACTAAAGGGTTTCTTGTTGAGTATATCTAGTTTATCCACGTCGAGTTTCAAAGATCCGCGTGAATATTTGATCAAGTTATGAACATTTGTATTTTGACTGTATTTTTGTTACTTTAGTTTGTGTTCCTGAATGAAGATCATGCGATTTCAGTAAGCTCAATTATTGCAGATGCCTCTCTAGTGATTCATGCTGTTTGTGGATGTTTCTAGATCATGCTCTATCTATGTTGCACGTTCGTATTGTTCGTTGTGCTTGCAATCCAGGATTTTCTCTTGCATGTTCATGTTTTTCATGTTCTTGGTCGACAAGGCGTTGAAACATGTTGTGGATCTCCGAGGAGTAATTAATTGAAGTGGTTCATGTTTGAGGATGTTATTTTCGGTCTTCACTATGTTGTGGCCGACCTTGGTTGATTCGCATGAAAAATATTTATTGATCAGAGCCAACTGTTTGTATTAATTTTATTATTTCTTTGTGGTCGACTTATAGCGATGAAATTTCTTGTTGCGGATAATATAAGAGCGATTTTTTATTCAAACTGAAGTGTGCAAGTTTGAAGTGTGTGAGTCATGTGTGTGAATATTGTTCAAATCATTCAAAGGTAGAGTAGAGTGTGCAGAAGAGTGAAGAAGAGTGAAGAAGTGTTCATGTGCTTAATCAGAACTGTAACTAGGCATTAGCGGATGCTATTTTCTCAGTTCAAAATCTGATGGATATAATCAAAATATTTCTATAAGATAGTGTGTCTTCCTTTGTAATTGAACAATGAGCTCTAGGTAGTGCGCCTTAATGCATGTGCATTCTCCATTCATATTTCCTTATACATTTAATAGAGTATAATCTTGTGGACTGACCTCTGCCAAATTTTTTCCCCTAATAGGGTTTCCATGTAAAAAATATTGGTTCTATGTGTGCTTCTAATGTGTTCATTTATGCTTTCATGATTAATGATCAGATCTGAGAAAAAGGTTAATAAGTTCAATAAGTTTAAAATTTTGTGACAACTGATTCACCCCCCTCTCAATTGTCTATCCTTATATTGCCAACAATTGGTATCAGATTAAGGTTCCTTGGAAGAAGTTTAATAGGTTGAAGTGATCCAGGATGGTGACTTATAAGAAGGATAGTCCTAGATTTGATGGAGAAAATTATTCTTTGTGGAAGACTTTAATGGAGTGCCATATAAGATGTATTGGTGAACCCTATTGGAGAATTACAAGTAATGGGTATGTAATTCCATAGAATGGTCCTACTACTTCTACTAAGATCAAGGATGTTGAGTATAATATCAAAGCTAAGTAGGCATTGTTGAGTGCTTTGACTAATTCTGAGATGAAAAATGTGATGGATCTGAAGACTGATTATGAGATTTGGAAAAATTTGGAGACCTTGTATGAAGGTGATGCTAATGTGAAGATTGCTAAGCTACAAAGTTTGAAAGGGAAATATGAAAAGTTGAGAATGGGTATGATGAAAATGTTACTACTTTCATGCAAAGAGTGAATGAACTTGTGTGTGGTATCAGATGTGCTGGTGGATAGATAGACGAATTAGAGATTGTTGCTAAAGTGTTTAGATCCTTGCCTGATTCTTACAAAGTTAACGCTAGTGCTATTGAAGAGCTCTGGACTGTGACAAATGTTACTAGAGATATGTTGATTGGTAAGCTTACTGCTTTTGAGTTGAGTGAATTTAGTGATTCCCTTCCTAAGGTAGAATCTGCATTCAAGGCCACTACTTTTGGAAGAGATAAACAGAGATATGATCCAAGTGAAAGTTCATCAAGAAAGACATTCAAGTATGAGGATGAAATAAAACAACTCGATGAAGAAGAAAGAGAGCTAGAAGAGATTGAAGCACTGATTGTGAAAAGAGAAGCTAGAGGACAAGGTAAGTATAAGGGGAAGTTTCCTATTAAATGTTTCTCTTGCAATAAACTAGGTCATTTTGCATCAAGGTGTCTTGAGAGAGTTTCCAAGCGGAAATATAACAAGCCTAAATTTCAAAAGAAGTGTTACTATGATGTTGATGAAGGTGTGATAGATGATGAGTCTGATAAAGGAAATCCAATGAAGATGAATTTGTATTTATTGCTATCAAGGAAAATAATCACATGTCTATTGAATCTGCTAATTGTACACATGTGGAGAAAGCACTAGCTTATCGAGTTGAAGAGAAAGATGAATGGGTAATTGAAAGTGGTTGCTCTCATCATATGATATGAGATAAAAGTAATTTTGTGAGTTTGGAAAAGTATGATGGTGGTGTTGTGATATTTGGTGATGACAAAGCTAGTGTGATCCATGGCAGAGGATGTATTCTCTTCATGGTAAGCATGATATTGATGATGTTTTGTATGTTGAAGGTTTGAAGCATAATCTATTAAGTGTTGGAAAAATAGTTGATAAGGGTTACAATCTTTAGTTCATGGATGGTAAGTGCAAAATATTGGGAAATTCTAGAAATGTGATTGCATCAAGTACAAAAATAAAAGGTAATATCTTTCACCTGAGTGTTGCTAGCAAAAGTTGTTTGATTGCTCAAATTGATAAAAGTTAGTTGTGGCATAGGATAATGTGTCATGTTGACTTTGATAATATTGTCAAGATAATTTATACTAAGGCTGTGAAAGATCTTCCTAAGTTGATGAAACCTACTAATGCCATATGTAAGGAATGTCAATGAGGAAAGCAAACAAGAATTTTATTTTGAAGCAAACAACAAAATTCAAATGGATTATTGGATCTTGTGCATACTAATTTGAATGGTCCTACTAGAGCAATAAGTTTACAAGGATACATGTACTTCATGTTGCTTATTGATTACTATTCAAGAATGATCTGGGCTACTTTCTTAAGGGAGAAATTTGAAGCTTTGGAAAAGTTCAAGATCTTTAATGCTATGGTTGAGACAAAGAAAAGACTGAAGATTAAGTGTCTGAGATCAGATAGAGGTGGTGAATTCACTTCTGATGAGTTTAATTCTTTTTGTGAAGAACATGGAATAAAGAGACAATTATCTACACCTCGGACCCCTCAACAAAATGGAGTTGTGGAAAGGAAGAACATAAGAGTTCTAGATGTTTCCAGAACTATGATGTTGCAAGGAAATGTACCTCATATCTACTAGAGAGAAGTTGTGAGTACTGTTGTGTACACACTTAACCGAGTAAAAATCAAAGGTGATACTAGTAAGACTCCTTTTGAGCTATGGACTGGTCAAAATCCTACTGTTAGATATTTCAAGATCTTTGGAAGCAAGTGTTATATCAAAAGAGATGAAGATATAGGAAAGTTTGATGCAAGGAGTGATGAAGGAATCTTTTTGGGTTATTTTACTAAAAGTAAGGCCTACCGGTGTTATAATAAGAGATTGAAGAAAATGGTTGAAAGTGCAAATGTTAAGGTTGATGAAGACATAGTTGCACCATCCAGAACCTATGGATATGATTTTGATGATCAGAGTGACAGTACAAACAAAAGCCAGATTTCAAATCAAGTCCAAATCATTTTGGTGAATCAAGAAGATCAAGAGGAAGGAAAAATTGGTGGAAGATTAGAAGAGAGATTAGAAGATCCTAAATTTAAAGAATTTCCTAAGACTCTGAGGTATGTAAGATTGAATCATTCATAGAATGAGATCATAGGTGATAAGAACAAAGGTGTTTAGACTAGAAGAAAGATTGCAGAAGAATACTATTTGATTTCAAATACTGAGCCTAACAATGTGAATGAAGCATGCAAAGATAACATTGGGTTGAAGCAATGAAAGAGGAACTACAAAAAATTGAAAAGAATGATACATGGATTCTTGTTCCCAGACCTAAGGATAAAAATATAATTGGAACTAAATGGGTCTTTAGAAACAAATTGAATGAGCAAGGTGAAGTGGTTAGAAACAAAGCAAGAATGGTATGTAAGGGATATTCACAGATGGAAGGTATTGATTTTGAAGAAACCTTTTCCCTTGTTGCTAGAATTGAAGCTATGAGATTGTTTCTTGCTTATGTTTTTGATAAAAGGGTAAAACGGGTTTTACAGGGACCCGAAACCACAAAGTTTACAAAATAGAAGAAGGACTAAGAAGTCCAACCGCAAAAACTAGCTGCCCTAGAAAGATCAGCAGCAACCAACTGAACAAAACCAAAAAGGACGAAATAGAGGAAAAGCAAAGAAAGCACAGAAACCCCAGCCATTACTTCAGAGTCATGAGGATAGACTCCGTCTCCTCCTCCAGCTTCTGCATGTCATTGACACCCTTTTTATAAGTTTGAATCATCCTAGAAGTAGGGGAGACCTTGTGCTTCAAGTTGGCTCTGGTTCTTTTGGAAATGCCTATGTCCATGTCCTGGCTTTTGTCCTCTGTTTTCTCCAGATCCACCACCAGAGACCCCTGCTAGGTTTTATCAAGCTTCTCACCCATAGCGTTAATGATAATGGCATTGTGTCTAGCCATTCTGTTATTTTGCTCAGCGAGGGTCTTGATGGTCTTCATTATATAATCAACCTTATAATCAAAATCTTTGTTACTGTGGCCATGGACCCCCCTGTCTGCATCTTTCTTTTCAATCTCAGCAATTTTAGCAACCAGTACTTCGATCTTACTTTGAAGGGCCCAATTTTTGATTTTCAACTCATTAATTTTAGTGAAAGTCTAGTCCAAGAACTCTTTTGAAGTGGGACTCAGAGTTGGCTTTGGCAAGGTTCAGAAAATCTAGAGAGGGCATGTCACCGATATTAGGATCAGTTTTCTTAGGGTTAGGAGTAACAGGGGAATCATATTTAGCATGTTTGTCCAGCAGAGGTTCAGCACTAACCATAGTTTTGTTGGCGTCAGACTCCTTCGAGTCAGAGGATTCTTCAGAATAGGAAACAAGACTTTTAGCCTAGATTTTTTTATGAGAGGATCTATTCAAAAGGGAGGGGCTATCAATCTCAAGCTTAGCACGGGCTTTACCAGAAAAGGGAGTGGGGTTTTTGTTCCCAGAAGGGCCAGCATGCGAGCTAAGGACTTTTCTATCCGAACTAGGGTTGGGAAGATACTCCGACCACTGGGCTCCATGTCGTCACTCTCAGAGTCAAGAGTGATATCCAGGATAGCGGGGGCAGGCATGTTTTGGAAATGCTCGATAATCAACCTTATTAACCCAGTATGTAAGATGGGGAATCTATTGGAGTTTTTCTTATTATCCTCCAAACTTTTCTTCAAGGAACAGAAAAGATAATAGGGAAGAGAGACCCTAACCTTGTGGCGGAAGTGGTTGAGAAGAGCAAAGTGGTAGCCATAAACTCTGGTGAAGTGCCCATCCACCGTAATGTACTCCATGATGACCCATAAAACCTTCCTGTAGATGGCCTTTATGGAATTAGCATCAAAGTAGCTGCTAGAAATTTTGACCAAGCTTAACCTTTCTTTGTCTTTTTTAGGAAATCTAATCACGACTTCATCAGAAAAAGCCCCGTCCCTGAAAAACTTCTTCCCTTTAGTTGATAAGCCTGTAACATCTGCGATTATATTTCCGCTGAGCTCAACATTCCTACCATACAGGGTCAAGTTATCATTATTCCAATTTTTAACAAAGAGGTCGGTAGCCTCCTGGCTAGAGCCATGGAGCTTCTCCAGGAAAGGAAGCAACCCTCCGCTTTTAAATTTATCCCAGGCCTTGGCATTTTTCATGTGTGTTTCATAGCTTTCCGGCTCAATTCACTTTTTGTCTCCTCCCATCTCAGCCGACACAGTGGGGTAGACCCAATGAAAGCTTTACTAAAATTGGCCCCGCCACAACTAAGAACCCACAAAGCGTGCGGAACTTTCTTGCAAATTAAGCCACTGGGATCGGTCCCATGCAATCTAATGATTGTGATGTGAAAGGTCTTATCTGTCTTCATTAAAGGGATAACACATTGCTTTTCCATATGATTTATCATAATTTAATAGGGTGCAAACTGAAGTACCCTAAATCTGCAAGTAAAACCAACCTCAAATACTCATTAGAAGGGTTAGTCTAAACATACAAATCTGCAAATACCTCCATGAAATAAAATATCTATGCTAAAGAAATGCCACAAGTAACAAAAACAACATCAAGAAGACATTTCAAAAGCAAGATAATCACCTATTCCATGTTGGATTGGTGTCACATGTGCTAGTGACCCTTTCCCAACCCTTGATCAAAGCTCAAGATGATGAAATGCAAATGGAAATGATGAGCAAGATGAGTTCTCAAATTGAGAGAGTAACCTTGCATAAAATTGTGGATCCTTGAATGAGAATGAAGGCCTTCTTTTATAGATTTTGTTGATGAGAGATTGGCCAAGATGGTGAATGTGGGACTAAAGATCCTCCAATGAGAAGATGACACTTGTCAAATGATGAGTGGTCAATGGTTGTGCAAGATTTGGGAAGAGTGCCCATGAGAGGGAGAATTTGAATTCAAATTTGCAATAAATTTGAGAGGGGGACAAGAAAAACAACAATAAATGCAATGTTTGACTTGTCATGTTGAGGGAAAATGAGTGTTTTAATAAATCAATAAATTGATTTATATGTGCAAGTGGCTAAATCTAGAGAATGCAAGTGGGGTGGGATTAACATTTAATCAGGGTTAGATTAAATAGATGATGATTATGCTGATTTAATGCTGATTAGGTGAGTTGACCTTTAAGACTTTGATTTCTGATTTATTTAATTCAAAAAATGATGGAATATGATTTAGGATTTGATTTAAATGGATTTTTGATTTATTAAAAGGTTGATGATAATATTTATTTGATAAATGACCTTAGGAAATGAGATTATTTAATGAATGGATGAAAATGATGAATGGGCCTAATGTGAGACCTAATTTGACTGAATCCGATCAAATGCATAATGTTAATTTTGCATGTCTACACAAACATTAGAGTTTAAATCACTAGTATTTAGCCAGGTACGCTCATCATTACTCTTAACTCCTTCGTTAGCGAAAAAATCTGCAACAACATTAGCTTCTCTGTAAGCATGTGATATTTTAACTTTATCAAATTTAGCCAAAGTCAATTTGGCATCCTTAATCCATGACTTAATGGTCCACGAGGGGGGAAACTTGCCCTTAAGATAGTCGATTATGTTTTTGGAGTCTCCTTCAAGCCAAAGAAGTTTGATGTTAAGACTTTGGGCTAAATTTATGATGTGAAAAGCTCCAGCAGCCTCCGTCAAATGATTAGTTTGGGAGCCAAGAGGAGAGGCTGTCACTCTAATGAAATTTCCAAAGGAGTCCCTTATAACTCCAACACAGCCTGCCGCCCTCAGATTACCTTTTGCCGCACCATCAAAGTTAGCTTTGATCCAACCATTTGGCGGAAAAGACCAGCAAACACCCTCTCATTCCTTCTTGGCTTTCATTGAGGTTCTAGATAGAACAAGACTTATGTTCCACTCCTTAGCAACAGTAAGGTCATAGAGTGAGTGCTCCGCTTTCAAGGACATGTTGTCCTTCTAAACCAAAGCATTGAAATTTTCCTTCAGAAATCTGACAATTTTATCAAAGACAATTTCCTCAGAGGCTTCTTTACCTCTATAAATTCTATTGTTGTGTTCCTTCCAGAGGCCCCAAGCAACATGAGGGAATGTTAAATCCCAAAAATATATGAGCATAGGATTTCTTGTCAGAGCTTTCCATTGAGTGAAGAAGTCTTCAATGGACGATGGGAAGACCCAAGGGAGGTGCCATAACTTGATGATTTTTCCCCAGATAGAAGCAGCAAAAGAAAAATGAAGGAATAAGTGATGCACTGATTTAGCCTCCATCTTACAAAGAAAGCATATATTAGGAATTTGAAACCACGTTTACACAGGTTATCAATCGTAAGCACCTTGTTTTGGAGAAGGATCCAAAAAAATATATTGATTTTTGGTATCAAAAGTTTAAACCAAGCTTTAGACCAGAAGGGAGGACGGTCCAGAGAAGAAGTTATCCTGGCAAAAGTTGAAGAAATGGAAAAATTGCTAGAGGGATCATCTATCCAAACCACGCAATCATCCAACTGCTTAGAATTAAGTCTAATAGCCATCAGAGAAGACTGGATAGGAGCCAAATCCTGACTAACACTGCATAAGTCCACCCACTTACCATTCGCTCTGTAATCTTTCACATAATTTCCAAACTGTTCCTTGCAGGTATCTGCCCATTCGCTGAAGGAGTTGAATTTTATAATGAACTCCTTTAAAAGCCATTTGTCCTCGCAAAATCTAGTATGATGACCATTTCTAACTTGCCAACCAATACCATCATCCACAATCTTTTTTCCATTGATTATATTATTCCAGCATGTTGACCCTCTGGGAAGAAGGTGGAGGTCCTTAATAATGGAAGAGCAATTGTTTTCTAAGTATTTGCTAGCCAGGATATCAATCCACTCCCTAGAAGAAGAGGAAATTCTCCAAATTTGTTTAGCAAGGAGGATTTTGTGAACTGTTCTGATTCTTCTTAAACCAAGTCCTCCGGCCTTTTTAGGTCTACAAACCAGATTCCAACCAATTAAGGGAAGTCTTTTTTTTTCCTCAACACTCGACCATAGAAATCTTTTTTGGATTTTTTCAATGGCATCAGAAAATTTAGCAGGAATCTTAAATAAACTTAGGGCATAGATAGGAAAATTCTGGAGAGAAGCTTTGAGTAGCTGAAGTTTTCCAGCTTGACTTAGCATGGCTCCTTTCCAGCCTGCGAGCTTCTTATTGAATCTTTCAACCAACGAAAGCCAGAATGACTCTGGAGGTTTCAAACTTAAGGGTAGACCAAGGTAGGTGGCAGGAAGGGAATCCACTCTGCAACCTAGGATTTTAGCAATTTTAGCCTGTCTATGATCTGGAGTGTTGAAGAAGAACAACGAGCTTTTTTTTATTATTGATCAGCTATCCAGAAACTCTCCCATACTTGTCAAGCAATTGTTTTATGGTTTTTCCTTCAGCTACCGTGGCTTTACCCATAAGCATAGTGTCATCAACGAACTGTTGGTGGGAACATAGTAGATTACCCGAGGAAGGTTTAAGACCAGAAAGAAGATTAAAGTCAACCAATTTTTTCAGGTTCCTGCCTAGACTTTCAGCCATAATAGTGAATAAAATAAGGGAGATAGGATCATCCTGCCTTAGACCTCTGGTGCTCTAGAAAAAGGAGGTAGGGGATCCATTGGCCATAATCGATATAGAAGTCGTGGACATAAGTTGTTCCACCATTTGGATAACCCTGTTACAAAAACCA
This sequence comes from Sequoia sempervirens, assembly GCA_007258455.2. Classification (NCBI taxonomy): domain Eukaryota; kingdom Viridiplantae; phylum Streptophyta; class Pinopsida; order Cupressales; family Cupressaceae; genus Sequoia; species Sequoia sempervirens. Next base: position 903,439,281 of record VDFB02271358.1, read on the forward strand.
AAATCCTTTAAAATTTTAAGTAAGAAACTATTTCTTGCTTATGTTGCTTACAAAGACTACAAGGTTTATTAGATGGATGTCAAGTCAAATTTTCTAAATGGCGAGTTGGAAGAAGAGGTGTATGCTGAAAAATTGGATAGATTTCAATTGAGTGATCAAGGAGATATGGTTTTTTAGTTGAATAAAGCATTGTATGGACTCAAGCAAGCCCCTAAAGCATGGTATGCCAGATTGGATTATAAGTACATGGTGAAGCTTTGATTTAACAAAGGTATTGTTGATAGTAATATTTATTTCAAGATTGATCATAATAAAGATTTGATTGTGGAAGTTTTTGTTGATGATATCATATTTGGAGGAGATAATAGCTTTTGCATGAAGTTTGTTGATGAGATGCAGAATGAGTTTGAGATGTCAATGATTGGAGAGATGAAATTCTTCTTGGGATTGAAAATTACTTAGTTAGATAAAGGGATATTTATATCTCAGTCCAAGTATGTGAAAGAATTGTTGAAGAAATTTGGTATGGAAGATTCAAAGCCAGTTGGTGCACCCATGGTGACCGAATGCAAGTTGACAACTAATGATGATTCTTCGAAGGAAAATCAGACTAGATACAAATCAATAATTGGTGGATTGCTTTACTTGACTCAAACTAGGCCTGATATCATGAATGTTGTATGTATTGTTGCAAGATTTCAAGCTGATCCTAGAGAGTCACATGTGACTATTGTGAAGAGGATTTTCAGATACTTGAAGGGGACAATTGATTTTGGCCTATGGTATCCTAAATATGATGATCTTACTTTGAGTGCCTTTACTAATGCTGATTGGGAAGGAGATGTGAATAACAGGAAAAGTACCAGTTGTGGAGAATTTTTCTTGGGAAAGAAGCTTATTTCATGGTTAAGAAAAAAGAAAAATGTTATTTCTTTATCTACTACAGAGGCAGAATACATTGTTGCTGCTAATAATTGTACTCAAGTACTGTGGATGAAGTAGATGTTGAAGGATATAAGAGTTGTGTATGATGAGCCTATTTTTATATTCTATGATAATCGAAGTGCTATTAACATATCTAAGAATCTGATGCTGGATTCCAAGACCAAGCATATATCTATCAAGTTTCACTTTTTGAGAGAGAAAGTAAGTGAAAAGGAAGTCAAATTGGAGTATGTGCCTACTAAGGAGCATATTGTAGACATATTTATCAAGTCTTTTCCTAAGGACACTTTTGAGTATCTCAAAGGGAAGTTAGGGTTAATTACCCTTCCTAATAAGAACTAAGATGCATTGATTTGCATCAATCTGTGTATTTCATGATCATATTTTGATCTGGATTGATGTTGTGGTGGCTGCTACTCTAGGGGAGTAGTCAGATGTTCAGGTATTCAGATATGTGGTTCAGATCTTGTATAGGAGAGATCTTTGTCATTGATGACAAAGGGGGAGAAGAGTAATGTGAAAAAATTTATGGGAAGAAGAGTCATGTGAAAGAGTTGGGGAGAAGAGTCAAAGCCTAAGGGGGAGTAAGTGTAGTTGTGTTCATGGTGTTTTTCACATCATGTGTTGCCATCAATTCCAAAGGGGGATATTGTTGGATTTTGTGGTTGTCATTGATGTCAAAACTATCAACATTAGTGCATTAGAAGTTGTATATGTCGAGGATATTGAGAAAATTATATAAGAAGTGCTCGAAGTTGTCAGTGGTGAATTGAAGTTTAGTCTTTCAATGAACTTAGTACGTTGTTGTTCAAAGGTTATGGACTAAAGGGTTTCTTGTTGAGTATATCTAGTTTATCCACTTTGGGTTTAGAGATCCACATGAATATTTGATCAAGTTATGAAGATTTGTATTCTAACAATTTTTTGTTACTTCAGTTTGTGTTCCTGAATGAACATCATGTGATTTCAGTAAGTTTAGTTGTTGTAGATTCCTCTTTGGTGATTCATGATGTTTGTGGATGTTTCTAGATCATTCTCTATATGTGTTTCACGTTCGCATTATTCGTTGTGCTCATGATCTGATATTTTCTCTTGTGTGTTGATGTTTTTTATGTTCTTGGCCAACAAGGCACGTTGAAGTGTGTTGTGGATCTATGAGGAGTAATTAATTGAAGTAGTTCACGTTTGAGGATGTTATTTATGGTCTTCACTATGTTGTGGCTGACCTTGGTTGATTCGCATGAAAAATATTTATTGATCTGAGTCGATTGTTTGTATTTGATTTATTATTTCTTTTTGGTGGACTTATAGTGATGAAATTTCTTGTTGTAGATATATATAAGAGCGATTTTTTATTTGAATTGAAGTGTGAAAGTGAGAAGTGTACAAGTCTTGTGTACGAATATTATTCATATCATTCGAAGGTAGAGTAGAGTGTGCAAAAGAGTGAAGAAGAGTGCAGAAGTGTTCATGTGCTTAACCAAAACTATAACCAGGCATTAGTAGATGCTATTTTCTTAGTTCAAAATATGATGGATATAATAAAAACATTTTTGTAAGATAGTGTGTCTTCCTTTGTAATTGAGCAGTGAGCTCTAGGCAATGTTCTTGAATGCATGCACATTCCACATTCACATTTCCTTATACTTTTAACAGAGTATAATCTTGTGGACTAACCTCCAACATGGTTTTTCCCCTAACAAGGTTTCCACATAAAAAATCTTGGTGTTATGTGTGTTTATAATGTGTTGTTCATTTATGCTTTCATGATTAATGATCAAATCTGAGAATAAGGTTAATAAGTTGAATAAGTTTAAAATTATGTGACAAATAATTCACCCCCCCTCTCAGTTGTATATCCTTGTGTTTCCAACAAGGACATGGTGCACCCTAGACTGTCCTATTTTATGAAATCTAAAAAAAAAGTACTCAAGTCCTTGTTCTATAGCCCTTGTTCTCCTGAGGTCACTATTAGAACTTCATCTGTTGATGAGAAAATCTAGTTTTTGTGACTTGACAACTTGTAGGCTTGAATGCATGTATAAGAAATTAGTACTTTATCTTCATCCAATTATCTTCAGATGTGAGAACTTTCACACATGAAAGAGGGGGAAGGGTTGTACCATATAGGGGCTTACCTAAGTCAAACCCCATTTTGGTATTTCTACCTCCACAACAGTTATGGTGATATGAAAATAGAGTTTATCTTCAGTAGGGTAGAGGCTAAATGATAAATCAAGTAATGAATTGACTAATATTTCAACTCACCACTCAGATCTACATTCCTTGATGGGCTGAAGTCGTGTACTCATCACCTTCAAGGAGAGTTTGATAGCTTGATTGAATTACTGCATGTGTTAGTTCTCACAAAACATGAACAAACTTACATACAAACATGATGTGTAATTTCCATGATGCTTGACATGAATGGATGCTGGTAAAATACTTATAATCCTACTCTTGAATTCTCTTGATTGCTCAATGAATTTCCTTATATGCACTTCTAGCTGATTTCAAATGATAAAATGACTAGTATTTATATGCAATTCTTCTAATTTCCTAAAAAATGAAATGCCAATAGCCGATAATTAAAATTGGAAATTCAAATAATAAAATATTGAAATTAACATATTCAAAATGGAGCCAATGGTATAGTTTATGGGGCACCCTAGACTAGACCATCCTTTTCGAGGCCTTAGGTATTGATGGAAAATATCAAATACCTACTTTCATTAACATTGTTTGATTTTCTGAAGATGTTTGTAAGATGGGAAATTAAATGCATAATTAGGTCCAAGCACATAGGGGGAGATAAACCTAGTGTGAAATTATCAAGGGTGACAATTTTTGATGGTACATGGTATTACCCAGTAGGATGATATTTATGAGTTTATTATCATATGGCTAAGAGGTTAGTGCTACCATTAATGTTTTGAAATCATTGGGCACATAGTTATGAGAACCTAGAAACTCTATAATTTATTTTGATGACTCCACTCTCTTGGTTTCAAATATTGTTAATCATTCATTCCAAAGAATCAAACAATAGTATCCCATAAAGGTGAGTATCCTACACTCTTGGAATTATTTGAGTCTTTATAGAAGATAAAAAATATGAGAGAAACCCTTTCTATGTATAAAATACAAGAAAGGAACCCCTATTGTTAGTAGTTTGAACTCCTAACCAAGAAAATATTACTCCATACACTCCTATAGCTACCCAAGGAAATCACACTTTCATAATCTTTAATAGAGGTGGTCCTCTTTCTTACAAAAACAAGATGGAATAATAGTAGTTGTTTTAAAGATAATTTCATATTTTATGGTCAAAACTCTTCTTCCCATATATAACACATTCAATATATTTCTAGTACATTCTATGTCAATAACATCACCAAAGACAATGTAGCTACAGGCACTAAAAAATGCCATAAACATTATCATACACTTGAAACAGATTTACTAACATCATTTCCTCTCAAAATCCATCTTATTTTTTCTTAATTAATTTAATTAGCCTAGCTAATTAATTAATTGCATCATTTTCATCTATTAGCCTAATTAATTTAATTAGGTTAATTTATCCCCCTTCACACTAACATTTCATCCTATTAAATCAAATAAATCAAGATATTTAATTTAATCTCCTAAGTAATCTTATTTAATTAAATAACCCTAAGTTATTTAATTAAATATCATTTCATCTCTCTCCCCCATTTATTAAATTATTTAATAAATATCACTTTATTCCTCCAAATCCCTAATTGCATGATTAAACCTTGTTTAAATAGCAATTAAACTAACTTTCCTCTAAGAAGGGAATATTCCCATGGAATATTCCTTACCCCAATTTTGTACAATTAAGAATTTCTTTTAATTTACAAAGTGTCTTTTATCCTCACCAATAGGAATATTTCAAAATAATATTCTTATTCCTTCATCATTTGAAAAATGGATATTTTCACTTAGTTTCTTATGCAAGTTTTAACCTTTAACCTTTTGAACAAGTCACCTTTAACCTGTGTGTGCAAGTCAAAAGTGTTTTTTTTTAGGGGCATGTGCAGGATCATGGTATGCCAAAAAGTGGCAATGAAGAAAAAAATACGTGTTTCTACGACTCAAAAACGCGAAAATGGTGAGTTGACTTTTTGGAGCTGGGGTGACTACCGAGGCAGAGGGAAAAGTTAGTTTTAGGAATCGGATATCCGATCCAAATCGGATATCCGATTTGGATCGGATATCCGATTTTGTTAAATATAAATAAATCTCATTCCGACCGAAGCAAAAGGCAACTTGCCTTTAGGAATCGGATATCCGATCCAAATCGGATATCGATTTGAATCGGATATCCGATTTGTTTGAACTGTATATATAAAAAAAAACCCGCGACCAAAACTCATTCATATTTGTTTTCGGCTCATCGGCGGCGGGCGCATAGTGTAGAGCAAAATCCGATATCCGATTTGGAGTCCATCTCTATCAGGTAAAGTTTTTAATTTTTTGTCAAATTTTCAATTAGATTTGTTTATTTTTAGTTGATTTTTTTCAAAATATTGTTTTTTGGTAGAAAAACTAGGGGTTTTTGGTAGATTTACAAAAAAACATAAAAAATTGAAGAAAAATAGTAAGAAACTACTTTTTTTTAAAATGTAATGGCATTTCCATAGCATACAAACATTAAGAGCAAATAAAATACAGAGTTCAATCCATGAATTATAGAAAATAGATTTTTGTTGGTTATATTCATATCGCTGATTACATTGCACAAAACATACTACAACTGCATAAATATCAAATGGTGACAGTTGTCGATGCTACCACATTTTTCATACATGTCTACCAAAGCATTTTATCAAATGCTCACTACCTTGCTGCTATAGCTAAAACCCGTAAAATGTAACGCTTTTATGAACAAGTTATGATGTTTGTA
>VDFB02271358.1:903445255-903466291 GCA_007258455.2 Sequoia sempervirens
TTTTTATCTAAAATTGGGTAGTATATTATAGCAACACATTCCTATATTCCTACAGCTTAACATCTCTGTGTCTGTATTAATTACCCTGTTTGACCTCCCGAATAACTGATATAATGCATGTGGTTTTTAGATAATGAAATGGATTTAATATGTGATTAATGAATGTGTATCGTGTTATTTTCCACATGTGCTTTTGTTTTTGCTTTATGTTGCCATGCATCGCAGTTGTTGGAAGGAAGCATGAATCCATTCAAAGCGCGAACAGATTTGCCTCGTAGGTTAAGTCCATTTTAGACAACATTGAGGAAGTTGTTCCGTTGGGAAGACTCTCCATCAATCGGGTTGTTGGAGGAAATTCCATCGATCACATCTAGGAAGAGTGGAATACTAAATTCTCTCTGAATCGTGTTGAACAGATATGCCTTCATTTATGAGAAGTTTTTTCCTCGGTTTCATGATGCATTTATGTCCACGTCTTTCTCTATTAGAGTTAGGTAGTTAGTTGCTTTTCTAATATAAATAAGTGTTCCTCTTGCATTAGTGGGAAAAAAAGTGTGTTAAAGTTAGTATTATAATGAGAAAGGGTGTTTTGTGTTAGTTTTCTTACAAGAAGAACAATCAGTGTATATGATTCCAAGTTTATGAATAAAAGCTGATGAAGTTTTGAGTTCAATTCTTGCATAAACTGGTTGATGCTTGCTAAGGGGGCCCACTTAGTGAGTACATGTAGTTAGTTATTTATCTCCTGTTGATTATAAGTTAGATTTCATTCTTGAAAGTTTTAGCACAAACTTAGTCTTATATTGTTCCTGCAGCATCAGGAATCCATCCCTGTGTTTGTTCCTATAGCATAAGGCTACTTCATAGTTTGTTTCTTGGTAATAGTTGTCATGATTTCTGCTTCCGATTAAGTTATGCTTAAATTAGAAGACTTTCATTACATTCCTGCAATATAAGTAGAATTCCTTCCAAAGCATTTATTTACGGTAAATTGATTGAGAACTAGTCCTTAGTGCACATACGGTGCCACTTCCATTTCAGTATCGTTCCCTGGTTGACAATGTAAATGAATGACCATAAGTGATGATGTTAGTCACTGCTAGAATGTCTAATTTCGGGTTAGGATTTGCCATGAATTTTATATCTTTTTGTGGAATCGATCATTTTTGGCACTGTTGTCAGGGATGGTGTCAAGCTAAGAACCTGCCATAGTCATTGTTAATCATAGTTTAGTGTGTTTATTCAAGCATTTTCAAAATTCCTTCAATTTACGGTTAATTCTATTGCATGCATAGAAGAAGAGACACTTTGGGAAGATTCCTCCCTGACCTTCCATTCATTGATAGCGATTTTGAACCAGCTATAATAATCTATTTGAGGAAGGAGGAGACAGAATATCAATCCATTTCTTTGAAAACACCTTGTTGAATTGCATTTGCCTTTGACTAACGAACCTCAAGAAAAATCCATTTGCTTTGATACTCCATCAAGCAAATATGTGCATCAATCCACCTAATCAACCTCCACACTTTAATTCCCCATCATTGCTCGGCCAAGATAATAATAACCTTAAAAATATTCTTCTTCGTACCTTCCCAAGTTCTATGGACTAGTTACAGAGGACGAACACTTTCTTGTTTTAGTTTGACATCCTTTGTCAGCTATGATTACACTTCAAATGCTCACAGGTTGAAGTTGTTTCCTGCTACTTTGAAGGAGGGAGCTCTTAGATGGTTTATGAGTTTGGGAAGGGATGTTGTTGATAGTTGGGAAACTATGCAAACAAAATTTCTTGAGAAATACAAGGAATATTGTAAGAGTGGTAGTAAGGGTGATGATATATTCAGAATTCAACAAAAGGAGGATGAAAGCCTGGAAGACTATATCTCAAGATTCTTGTTTTTCCTGAAAAAGAATTCAGACCATACTCTCAATGAAGAATCTCAAAAACTACTTTTTCTAAGGGGAATCAATGACACCTGTATAGATGCCCTAGATCTGATGGGAGGAGGAGATATAACCCAAGTGCCTTGGGATGATATCAAGAACATGTGTCGCAACTACTCTCGAGCAATTGTTAAGAAGGGTAGAGGTCATCAAGCCACAGTGGGAAAGTCTTCTACTAATGGAGTTTAACGGATGGAGATCAAACATTTGTTGTCTAATTTCAAGCAGGATATCATAAAAAAAATGGTTACACAGTTGGATACTATGCAGGCTTGGAAGAAACATGAGGAAGATGAAGCAATCTTGGTTGAGTTCTATCCACATTGCAGACAGAAGAAACGTGACTGCAGATGTAAGATGGTGGCTAACCTGGAGGCTAAGCAATTACCTACTGATTTTAAGATAGTGGAGGGTGATGATGACCAAGTATTATTCGTTGCACAAAGGCGACTATGGACTCAAAGACAAGGTATGCCTCAAGACCCTTTGACTTTTAGTAATCCTTATTCTAATTACAATAACCAATGAAAACCTACATATAGCCCATCACCACCTTGGAATACTTCTCAACCACATTGGCCTAACTATCAGAGTCCTCAATGGAAATCTCCTCAAGGAGGTTGGAAACACCCACAAGGACAATGGACTCCACCCCAAGGTAATTGGTAGCATAATCCTCAATGGAGAGGTTCTCAGCAATGGTAGAACCAATCCCCTAGATCCCCGCAGCTTCAGAAGCCACAACCTCCAGCCCTCATGCCACCTCCTACAACACCTGCAACAAATATTGGCCCTCCAAAACAAGCGCATATGCCTGCTCAACCATTGCCAAATCCTAATAATAAACAACAGTAGCAACAACAACCTATATATTTTGCAGAAGTCAATCAGTATCCAGCTTATGCCCTGAATATTAATGATATCCATCTCAGGTCTGGAACCACTATCCCTGCTCCATAGCTGCCTGTAATTACAAAGATTCCAGACTCTACTTTTGAACAACTTACTGATCCTGCAGAACATATACCTATATCAGATATTGTCTCTAAGGAGCCTATCCTGCAACATCAGGCCAAACTGTGTTTTCCTCAAAGATTGCAAATTACTACATCCAAGTCTATGGAAGAGCCTACCTTTGATATTTTGGATCAGCTGAAGAATGTACACATTCAAATTCCCCCTTTTCAAGTCATTAAAGATGTCTCAATTAATGGAAAAGCCATTAAAGAGGCTTGTTTAAAGAAATCAAGAAGAAAGAAAAAGGATCCCCAAACTATCCATGTTCTAGGATAGTTGGCAAATATTATGTTAGGGAAGGTAGTCATTCCAAAATATACTGACCCTAGGAGTCCTGTGGTAAAAATAAATATTAATGGCTAGATAGTAAAGAATGTTTTGATTGGCCTTGGTGTAGCCATTAATGTAATGACCAAGCATACTATGGAGTATTTGAATATTCTAACCATTTGGTCTACACCTACCATCCTACAGCTTGCTGATAGTTCCACAGTAACAGCTGATGGAGTGGTAGATGTCATTGTCATCCTTGAGTCTTGGGAATACCCAACAAATTTCACCATATTGTCCACTAAGGCAACTTTGGGAGGATATCCTATCATCCTAGGTAGACCATGGTTAGCCACAGTTGATGCTTTTATAGGATGTCATTCAGGAGACATGACAATTTCTGATGGTCAGTCAAGAAAGAAATTGGCTTTATACCCACCTACCCAGCCTCAACCAGACTTGTCTCAACCAATTTGGCCAGATTTAGGAGAGGAAACTAAAGAATTCAATTCATTGGCTCAGCTAATGATGTTGCAAACTAATCTATTTTCCTAGCTTCAGAGTGAGGATGGCCTACTTTTACACATTTTATAGTCCAATTCCGATCTGAGTAGCCCATCTATTCTAGATAGCTATCTTCAATAGTGTTTTCTACAACAACTGAAACCTGAGAGCCTGCATCCTAAATTTCCTGTAGTTTATCACAATTTTCTTCCACATCAAATATAAACACCACCTTTATCAACAGCCTCCATGAATGATCTTACCAAGCAAGTAGAAGTGTCTCCAGGGCGTTGTCTGAACATTAATAATAAGCTGCCTGAATCTCAACAAACTGCTCTAGTCACAATGCTGCAAGATCAACACAAAGCTTTTGCATGGGACTATGGGGATATGAAGGGAATAGATCCTCAACTATGTACTCATAGGATCTACATTAAGGAGGATTGTTCACCTGTTAGGCAGCCTCAAATAAGGATAAACCCAGCACTCAGAGAAATAGTTAAAAAAGAGCTTCACAAATTATTTGATGTTGGTTTTATCTACCCTATTTCAGACAGTCAATGGGTATCTCCATTGGCAATTGTTCCTAAAAAAGATGGAAAATGGAGATTTTGAGACCAATGTAACAATGATACAAAGACCAATGTAATAATGATACAAAATAACGTTTGAGACTGCAAGAAGACGTCAAAATGGCTAGTGTACTAAAAAAATTCTTATGCTTTTTGAAGAATGCTGAAAACTCTACTCAATTGGCTTATTTTCTCAATATCATACAAATTGAAACCTAGCATCAATTGACTTTGTATATCAAGCTGCCACAATTCAAGTTTCAATGATGAATATTTATCATGCATATTTTAAATGGCATTCAAGTTTATAGTGGGTTTTTGTTTTATGATGTTATGTGATGTGTCTAATTGTAATTCATGCTTCAAATTATATATATATATATTATTTTTATATTTCTCCTTATTTCAGCCCCTACCTTTGCAAGTAAATGGCTGCATAGCATGTGGAATGAGGGGGCAACAGGCCTGAGACCCCTTTAAAGTTTGTTTGAGTGCTTTCTTTTCATTTTTTGTGAGTTTTTTGCTAAGTTTCCTCAAAGAAATGTGGTCTCATAAATTCCATGACAAGCTAATGCAATTGATAGTTGCTCTAGTTGTGATTGTAATGTGAAGTAATTGCATAACTGCTTAAGTTGAATTTATAAAAACTATATATTGTAATTGAAATTTTGTCATCTATCAGCATCTAGTTATTAGTTATGCAATGTGAAGCAATGCTTTGAGTTTGAAAGATGTGCAATGAAATGTAATCAACATTATGAATATAAACTACAAAATATTTAACCATTGTTTTTATGCTATTATTACAGTGACATTTAACCATTTCACTTGATTAAATTTTTCAAAGTTTAATCATGCATGAGGAAATTAAATTTTGATTGTCAACTTCTATATATATCAAATTATCCAATAATCAAGTGTATGTCCATATACAAAAATGGCATCAACGCCAACTCAAACAAATTTTTACAATATGTGGCATATGCCATCTCGGTATCTATTCAATATTTACATGCCAAAATGTCTATCTCATCCTAAACTACTGGTGGATCATCAAATGGAGCCTCTTTGAAGCACTTGTTGGCTCTGAAGGTAGCTGCACAAGAAAAAGTCAAACCACAATTGAGATTAGTTATACTATATAATTTAAAATTGAATAATTAACATAAAATCAATACACATTGAATTATAATTGAACTCTAAAATTGAAATCTTGATTACCTGAAATATATGTCTCTTTGAAGGGTCGGGAGTCCTAGAATATACCCCTCAAAGAACTAGCAAACTTCAACTTTTATAGCACGATCAATCTATATATGTGAACAAATACATGAAATTGATCCAAGTTAGCATAGAATTTTTCAGTAATAAGAACATATTTACCAAGCACAAAATAAAATAAACACATACCTCTTTAGGTTGATCTTTTTTTGTATCTCCTTTAGGTGTCTCAACACCTCCTCCTTGAGGTGTTTCAACACCTCCTCCTTCAGGCGTTTGAATACCTACTCCTTTGGGTGTTGTGGCACTTATCAACAATGATGTATAGCTCACAACTGCATGCATAAAAATAACTTGATGCATATGAAACCGAATTTATGTCCAATATACCAATCAATAAAAGATCTTATAAATTTAATTCAATCAAATTTGAGTTCAATTACCTTTCCTTATCTAACCTTGTACCTCCATAGTGGAGGCATCACACCTCTCTTGCATAAATTGTTTCCTACAAGCAGTAAGATAAACATGTAGTTAATATATAATTTCATTATTGACAATTCAAATGACAAGCGATATCTGATAAAAAAATGTAAATGAGTGAGTGTGAAAATACATATTGTGTGTGTGTCGAGGCCAAATGAAATGGCCCTAAGGGTGCTATCAGTCACCTATGTGAGCTCCTCCTCAAACATTAACTGTTAAATAGACCATGTAAATAAATATTAGTACTTGATACTATCTCTTATTAATATTCATTTTTAAAAAAATGCAAGTTATGAATTTACACCTTAAATGTTACCTGTGTAACTACTCCAATGTCCACCTCTCTAGTAGGAGAGGACTCTTTAGGGTGTGCTCCACTCCCCTGCATGTGATATGCTATAATCTCCACATCCTGGATGTCATAATCAAAAGTGTCTAATGGATGCTCAGGGGGTTGTACAATAGGACCCAAGCATATTTGTTGGCACGTATTGCAAATATGTGGCACAAAAATATGTGGAACCAAGGAGGATGATGCAGTAGCACTGGATCCATCGCCAAGATCACCAGACTGTGGCTGAGCTACTAAAGAAGCATGGGAAACCAAAAGACCACTCAAAGAGTGAATGGCCTAGATAGTTTGTGTGGCCGCATCCTTTGTAATATCTGGATGTTGTACTAGAGGTGGCGGAGGAAGGGGAGGATGGGGAACATGTGGGCACCTAACTACTCTATCTGCCCCTGGCCTATCTTGAGGCATACCTCTACTAACGCCCTAGAAGGGTTTAATGTCAAAGTAATTGACATGATGCCGTAACAAAAAATCAGCATATAATTTTTTCATAAAGTAAAAAGGTACATCAAGATTATTGTTGGGTGGTTTATCAAAAACCATACACCAACAATCCCAAAAGTTATCTACTATGCCCCTATGCGTGCACCATTTTATAGAAAGTTTTGGTTTGTTAACATTAACTGGCAAACTAGTGCCGGGGTTAATAAATAAAGAGGCTATTTAGGCTTTTGTTATTTGGAGATCTTTCATATCATCATAAGACAATCCACATGCATAATATTGCCTCATGGTTTCTCGCCACGAATGAAAGGAATTATGTTGGGTGGAGAGGGTTTCTACATTTTTAATTATTCCTGTCAATGTGTTTGACATATGGGATAATCGAGGGATTTTCTTATAAACATCACAAATGCCCCTCAATTGCTCCAATTTTTCATGAATTAAGTCTTCAATTGATGGTTGCGGAGGTGGTGGAGCATTTGGCATTTCTACATTTTGATTCTCAGCTGGTGGATTTTCATTCTCAACTGGTGGAATTTGTGCATTCTCATTTTCGGCAGCCATAATACCTGATTAAAGTTAAAAAATAATTAATCTAAAATTAGACAATATAAATGAAACACTATTTTTAAATCAAAATCTATTAAAAACATTCATTTTTTTATCAGAATCCATTATGAACTCAATTGTTTCATAAAAATTCAATCAAACACCCTATTTTGAAAAAAAATCCACAAAAAACATTCATTTTTTTTTTTTAATCAAAATCCGTTCCTAGAATTCAAAGATTTTCATAAAGTTCGATCAAAGGCCAACCCTGTTGTGAGAAAAAGATCTACAAAAGACATTCGTTTTTTTGTCAAGATCTGTTCTAGATTCAAGAGTTTTCTGAAAGATCAGTCAAGGGGCCCTGTTTGAAAAGGCCACCAAGGAATACCATGTGGAGTTGTTCAGTCTGAGTAAAGGTTGGGATCCAGGTCAGATGGGAATAAATCAAATTAAATCAATTCTAATGAGTTCAAAACAGCGGCATATGTTTTTATATATGCTTTGCGATTAGACATCCGATTTGAAAAAATAGGTTTGGTGTTTGGTATGGTGACACACGAGCCTAAAAAAATTCAACACGTTCTTTTTGCATTTTTCGGTCGATGAAAGACGTGTTTTTTTCTCATTGCCACTTTTTGGCCCACCATTATCCTGCACATACCCATATATATATATATATATATTTGTTCTTTATCTTGTATTTACTAAGTCATCTTAGGACCTGTGGATTATGAGCCCACCACACTTCCACTATGCCACTCTAATAGTAATTGATTACACGGTATGCCTTGGAATAACATATCACACTCATATTTAAATAGAAATCCCAAACCTTTCTTGTACTTATTTTAAATTCATTAATTCTTTTCTTATTTAATATTGTATAAGATCGTTACAATTGATTAAGATCAACCCACTACAATAGTTTCTAATATACTTTAAGAATATTTATTCTTATATCAAAGCTTCTAATCACATGCTTCTCTTACCATCCATATTTATCCTATTTCACTTTCTTCCAATTTTGACTGCTTAGCCATACCTTTGTGGTTATGTGATTCAAAAATTGTTTTCTTTCTAAATTTAAAATATTCTAAATGAATTTTGACAAGATGATCCTTCCTTGAAACATTTTGAACCATATTAAATTTATTATTTTTTGTCAAGGTTTTTTATGCACACCTATTCAAAAAAAAATTCCTATAGAATATATAAATTATACCCCTATATATGAAAAATCACATGCTTGTTGGACAATCTCTATCTTTGATTTATTTATGCTCCTACATTGTATTTTATTATATATCTAGAACCGATCATAAGCAATCACCTAAACTATATATCATGGTTTATTTGAGGCCAGGAAATATGTCTAACATACATAGTTTGCCCTAGCATAATAAGGTGGCTTAATAATTATCTCTTATAAAAGAGTTTTCTTAAATATTCTTTATTACTGTATTTTTATTTTATTTTAATTTAGAGACAAATATCTATTCAATTTATAAAAGTAATTTAGGGTTATCTCCCCCTATAAAACATCAACATGTCCTTATGTTTAATCATAAGAAAATTTATGTTATTGTGCAATTGATAAAGCATTATTTCATTCCCTATTAATATTCTTGATATCTTATTGTTTTCAAATACTAATAATGACACAATATTCCCTCAACAAATAATATTGCTAATAACTTCAAGAAACTATATAAACAAGGATTATTACACAAATATCTTGTTATCCACTTCCAAATATCTACACTAAAATCTTGATTTCCAAAATAATCATTATGATTGATTTTGAACTCACTAAACCCTTTGTTAGTATCAGAGAAAATCAGCTTTCATATTAGGGTTATTCTACCAATTACTATTAAAAAGTAAACTAGCCTTTATTAATATTTCATGTAAACCAAAAGCAGAAAGAAGGCGTAAATGCTAACGGAAAAATTATCTTAAAATAATAATAATAATGATTACATGATTTGAGCATTATGGTTTGTCAAAGGTAGTGCAGAATATTTTCATGACCAATGGAGAGGATTTCAAATAAAGTATCTATTCTACACAAAAGTAATTTGAAATTCCTGTCTTTAATATAAGTGAATGAATCATATGACCTAAGTTCTATCAACCCTTCAGCTCACTTTTGTGGAGGACTATCTTGTTCATTATTCTACAATTTATCTACCCCTCCAATGATTTTTATAAAATAACTCATGAACTTTAACCATGATTAGGTATTAATGATTTGCAAATTAAAGAAGTTTACTTTCTGAGAAACAAGCTATCGGTAAAGGGAGGATTTTACAAACTTCGCAAACCAAGAGAAAATAAAATCTAATACTGATTTCAAACTAAGGAAAAAAGAGGATACCATTGAGCCCAACTTAAGTACATCAATCAGTATAATATTTAAAAAATTTAATAATTCTGATCAAATTATTGAAACTTCGGGTTACCAAATAAGCTAGTATTGACATATCACAGAGTGAGTGTTGAGCCCAGAGAATAATGTTTACCTTTTAAGAACATGAAGGATTCATCTCGTAGAGATAATTTAGCGGTAAGGGTAAATCATAAATAAACTATGAAATCTAAAAATAGTGGACTTTCTCCCTATATCTATCTTTGTTATATTACGGTTCTAGGGTATATTCTATGTGGAATCTCTACAAAAATAGGCGTCAATAAGGAACAAAAACCACAACAAGTGATATGCCACTATATTGTATCGATATAGCATCCTTCAGAAGATAGTCCCAAGAAAAGAAGACCATGCAGGTCACACAAGCATAGTTGGTACTCAGTAAGGGAAATGACAACCTAGCGTGACTGTGGCCATATAAAGACTTGTCACTAGAGGGAAAATCAGATGAGTGGATAGTTGGTTCTATATTAAATCCCATCTTTTCTTAATCTAAATGTTAGACACACCAAGATTGAATTAAGCACTATTATCAGATATTGCTTCATCTTTGCAACACCAGTTTAAACATAGAAGACAAAAGAAGGGTTTGTAAAGTCACACCCCCATACATTGGAACAAAAGGACAATAAACACAGTTTAATTCCTAGCTAGTAACCACAACCCCAAAGAGCTATAAGATTCCTGAATCTAACTATTATATAGGTACCGAAGAGGCCAGAGAGTATGTGCACAAGTCTCAGATAATTCTATATACTATTCTAATTTTATTTCTTCTTACATTGTATGCCCTTCAGGCGGACAAACAAAGGCAACCGCTAGTTTCAGCGTTGTATGTGCTTGGAGAATCAACAATAGATCTTGGTAACAACAGTGTTGATTAAAATGATGAAATTTTGCGCAGACGTACAAGTTCTAAACTCAGGGATTGAGTATCACGCAGGAAACTAAGCACTTTTTCAATGTCTCTGACTACTGCTTGATTGTGTGAGTCATTACTGGTGATACAGGTAGAGTGAAGGTCAGAATTGAAGCAGATGTTGCTAACTACAAAGTTTCAGTTCGAGTTTTTCAAAGGAAAGAAAGAGTGTACATTGTGCATCTTATTACCACTTTCACTAATGCAGAGAATTGTTAAAATAGAAACAATGTGTCACCACAACCCACAAAAGATTAATAAAGAAAACAATACCGTAGTAAAAATTGGCAGCGTAAAGTTTCAAATTAAAAAAATGTAGCGTAAGGTTTCAAGCAAGTGAATTGTAATTTCTAATATGGATTTATTGGAATGTGAGAGTAATTTTGCTGGGTGATTATTAATCCTAAATTATTTCTTTGTGAAATGAATTTACAACAGGTGTTATGGCTAAGTAAAAGATGCATATTATTATTTTTTGATCTGTTTTAAAATTTTACCTCTCTAAATTAATTAATTTCAAGGAAGGATACTATCCCTTATAAGTTAGTAAGTTTTTATCTCAAACTCAATAATAGTTCTAATTTCACATCTCTCAAGGTTAAAAATATTATCCACAATTGTAAAAATATCAACTCTACTATCAATTTAAAAATATTATTCACAATAATATCAAAATTAAAACATTAATATTAAAAAAAAATTATAAATTTTTTTTATTTCTTTTACAATAAAAGAAATAATAATCATATTCATATCATATATGGATTTGTGATGGAATTACTTATTCAAAACATAGCATTAACCCTAATTTAAATTTATTTATTTTTTTAATTTTCTTTAGGGTTTTTCTTTTGTAATATGCAATGTAATTAAATGCATAGTGTAGCAAGGACCCAAGGCTCTGATACCAAATGAAATGAGACTAATTCCCAAATTTAAAATGCAATGATTTCAATTGTTTCCACATATTAATTCCAAAACTTTTCTGCACAAATTTTAATATAATATTTAAATCTCAAGTAAAGACTTTGTATTTCATTAACTTTTCGATTGAAGGATTCAATCGTCTCCCCATACTATGCCCCTGTATCTAGCTCTATGTTGAAGCCTGATTTGTGATCTATCCATGATAAGTTGTCATGGAGTCCCATGAATTCTGAGATCGCTTCATCATTTTCAAATAAATCTAGAATCAGTGGTCCTTGTTGGTCCATATCAATAAGTTGTAGGTATACTAGGCGTATTTCAGTCAGTGGGTTGCTTGAGGCAAAGGATATTATGGATATCATAAAGAGGGTGTTGTTCTAAAATAGGTTAGACTCATCAAGGGGGAAGTCATCTAAGGTCATATCACATGATGTAGGTGACCAAGAGGAAGCCTCAACTCGTTTAGTATAACTACCTTTTCCAATAAGTGTGACCTTGCTAGTAGTATAACCTAGACCAATATTCTTTAATCGTTTCTCAGGAACGATGTGTTCTCGCAAACCATTGTCATTTTTTCCTAGCTTTTCATTCTTGTTATATCCCCAATTCTACATGAGATACAAGCCTTTGTTGTTATCTTCTATGGGAAGAACAGGAACAAGCCGTTCATCCTGATAGAGGAGTTTAGAGATGTCTTCTTCATTGATATCTTCTTGATTCAAATCCCCCCACTTAGTGAAGGTAGTAGCTTCCATTTTGAATTTTTTGGGTTCTTTGGTGCTAGATATGGTTTCCCATGAGATTGAGGAGAAATAGGTACCTCTCCTAAGACAAAGGTGTCTTTCAATAGCTTGTAGTTCCCACAACCATTATCCTGGATTACTGCTTTGACATCAGGTATTTTTACTACTGAGGTAGAGGCTAGGGATGTTGGGTCAACAAATGAGCTTGATGGTGTAGGCCCTTCATCATTCTTGGGTATTTGGGGGATCTTATTGAAATTGGCTTCAAGACTTTTGCAGTAATAAAAAGGCTCAAGGTCTCCATGGATAGTGATTTATCTTCCTTCAAAAGGAAACTTCACACAATGATGATAGGTCAAGGCTACAACTCTTAGAGCATGGATCCATGGTCAACCAAGCAAGATGTTATAGGGAATATCAAGATCAAGAACTTGGCATGTAGTTGTTGCAATAAGAGGTCCCACTTGGATGGGAAGTGCAATGATTCTTTGTGATACCCATTCTTGGTTGTGATATGCTCTGATGGTAGTACTATTTTCTTTCTCAATAATATCTTCTGAATAGCCCAAATGTTTGATTAACTAAAGAGTACAAATGTTCAAATCAACACCTCCATCTACCAAGACTCTTTTGACCTTGTTTTTATGAATGACAACCTCAAGGTGTAAAGCATGATTATGAGATGGTTGTGAGGGTAGGTCTTTCTCAGAGAAGGTAAGAAGATGGTTGGTGATGTGGCCTAGCATAGCTTGAAACTAATTAGTATCAATATTCTTAGGGACAAACGACTTAGACAAAGATTTCTATAAGATTTCCCTATGTGCAAGTGATAGCCTCAACAGTTCTAAGATTGATATATGTGTGGGGGTATTTTCGAGCTATTCTAAGAGACTATACTTATCAATACTTGCTAGTAGATGAGTAGGTTGTTCCCTAGATTTGGGTGGGACTCCTTGGATGGTAACTTTACCACATTGTGTGGTGACTCCACACTCTGCACTATTCCCTTTGATGGTGATGACAGTGATGATGCTATCATAAGAAGCAACCATGTTGGAATAAGTATGTTGCAAATTAGTATAATCCTTATATTTTTTGGTATTGTTTGCTTTGTTATGATTTGGCATAGGGTTATTTTATGTATTAAGATCCTGGTTCCCAAATGGTACTTCAACATATATGGTGTCATTTTATATGAGGCTTTGGATGATGTTTTGATCCTCATGTAGTTTTTTGTTTTGTGTCCTCTTATTTTGTGAAAGTCACAAAGGTCCTTCTCATTGTTCTATGATGGTTTCTCTTGTGGTTCTTGGTAGTTGTCAAAGTTGGGAAGTGTGATCAGGTTTGACTACATCAATTTTTTCATGATAGTCTCAATGGGTTCAGATAGTTGTGTGTACTTGTGTTTAGGATAAGTGTTCTTGTTAGGGGTTCACCTTTGTTGCACGTCAGTGTTGTTGATCTAATTGTTCTGAGGAGTTGTCATTTGTTGCAAAATTGGTTGGATGTTAGAAACTTGATTGTTATTTGGTCTAGGAGCACTTAGGATTACCTTAGCATTGACCACACTGTCATTTGTCACGTTCTTGTTCTTAACCTAAACATGAGGCTTGTCATTTGAACTAGTTGATGGATGGTTGTATTTGTAAGATTGAGTATTTTCCTGTGATTTTAGAGCTCTCTCGATGTTAAGGGCTCTAGGGAGAAGCTAGTCGTATAATGCGATGCACTGCATTTTCAAGTGGAATGACAGTTTTGGGTCTAGATTTGCTATGATGATTCCCACTTGTTGTTCATTGAGAAGAGACCATTTTCTCTTGCTAGTTCTTTGTCTCCACCGTTGTAAGAAATTAGCAAAAGTTTCCCAGGTTTATTTTGTCTAAGACTATATAATTCCTCTAGACTGATGTCCATGTCAAGATTGAAGGAGAAGTGATTGATGAATTTATCAGTAATTTCTTGAAAAGCTTTGATACTGGGAGGTAGATGAGAAAACCAATCCATAGTAGGACCTGTTAAACTTTGAGGGAAGAGACACATTAGATAAGAGTCATTGTAGGATACCTTAGTGCACATGACATTAAATTCTTTGATATGGTCCACAAGACTTCTTCTGCCTTTGTATTTATCAAATTTGGGATTTCAAAGCCGGGAGGAAATGGTACCATTGTGATGTTTTGATTGAATGGATATGGACAAAAGTTTTGTGTATGGGACTTCTCTGCTTTTCCCATACGAACGTCCTACATTTCTTGTGATAACACCTTCAATTGTGATGATAGATCATCTTGCAGATTTGGTGGAGGAACATATGGTGGGATGACATATGAGTTCTATGGTGTGTATGGTGGTGTAAGATTCATTGAAGGTGATTGGGATATTGATGTATATTTCCCTAATGTGTTTGGATTTATGATGTTTGATTAGGGATTATAGTAGGAACCTTGTTGTTGTTGTTGAGCATACTGTTGAGTTAGTAAGGCTTGTTGTTGAGCTTGTTGTTGCTGTTGTGCCACTAGGGCTTATTGTTGGGCCTGTTGTTGTTGTGCTATTAAAGTTGTTTGACGGGCTTGATATTGTTGTTGTGTTGTTTGTTGTGCTACTTGTTGTATTTCTTGTTGTTGTTGTTGTGCTACTTGTTGTACAACTAAGGTTGCTTCTTCTTGTTGTTGTTGTGTTCCTTGTTGTGATGTTGCTTGCTATTGTTGATGTTGTTGTTGTGCTAAGGCTTCTTGTTGTGTTGTTGCTTCTTGTTGTTGTTGTTGTTGTTTTTGTGCTACCAAGGTTGCTTGTTGTGTTGTCATTTTTTGTTGTTGTTGTTGTTGGACGACTTGTTGATAGGCTTGTTGTGCTTGTTGTAAGGCTAAGGCATGTGCTTGCAATGTGGGATCAAGTTTTTGTTGGGACATTGATGAAGCATTATGGATGTTGATGTTTTTAGTGGATAATGGATTGGTGATGAGATGTTGGGGATTCCATTGGTTCAACATTCCTTCTAAGATAGTGGATGGTGGTGGAGGAATGTATGTTTGCGATATTGTTTGATTTTACATAGTAAAGGGGACTGATAAAAAAGATGAGGATTGTGTCATTAGATTATTGGATGGAAATGGCACACTAGGACCTTGAGTCCAGAAATATTTTCTTGTCCCTTGTCTTAAGGATTGCCTTGTGCCAAGATGTAAACAAAGGATTCATGATAAAGGTATTTCCTGGGTTGACAAAACTTGTATCCAAGGGATTGCTTTGGGATGGATTGAAAGTGGATGAGGTAGATATGTTTTGTGAAACCAATGGTATGTATGAACCCATTGGAGGATTAGATAGAGATGTCCCCATTTGCATTAAGGGTTGGCTTTGTGGTATAGTATTGACATGTTATTGTGTGTTTCTTTGGTCTATACTATTTTTTGTGATAGTGGGCACACTCATGGTACTTGGTATAGATGAAGAAGGATGGCCCCGATATGTTGAAGTGGTTGTGGAATAATGAAGTTCAAGAGGTGTGTAGATTTTCTTAGGATTTTTGGGAATGGGAGGAGCACCAAAGGTAGGTGTCCAAGTGGTTGTTGGAGGTGGGTGATTAGCGTCAAGGGTACCCACAAGTGTACTGCTTTCAAATGGAAGAGTTAGACCAAAGTATTGGGAAATACTAGTTGCAAGACTAGAAGTGGATGTTTGATTTAGCCCTAGTGATGGAGTTGTGAAGCTTTGTGTCAAGTTTTGTGCAACGAATGTTGGGGAAATAGTAGCTACATTTTTCAAAGGCTTGATGTTCCATGATTTCTTCCCTAGTGAGTTCAAATGGGTTTTTTGTGATAGCTTCAATCTCATATGGTTTTGATGGTGATTCTGGTTGTTGTGATGGTGTAACTTGACTTCTTGGATCAAAATCTAAAGGATTTGGATCACTTGAGGTAAATATAATTTTGGATTTTTCCATGATTCTCTTGTGTTGTGATCTCGTCTTTACCATAAATTTTTTGTCAACGTTAGGAGAGTTGTGTTGTGATTTGTGATGTTTGACCTATCTAGTTGACTCAAATCTAGGTAAAAGGGACGCTCTAAGTCTTTTGGGTGAAATGATGATAATGGGGGATGAAAAGATGGATGATGTGGAGACTGATCTTTGCAAACATTTTGGAACAACACCTATGACTTGAGTTTGAATTTATAATGTTGGGATAAAGGATGTTGATGAACTTATAAATCTCTAAGGTAGATTTGTGATCTTCAAGATGAACTAGTCCAAGGATGATAACTAACATGTCTAAATCCATGGAAAAGGATACATTTCACATACAAAATAGGAAAGTTAGGGATTGGTTTTGATAGATTTCCAAGTCACAAATTGTTGGCGTATTCAAAATTTATGCAAAGTTTGATGAAGTGAAGGATAAAATTTGGAGGGATGGATTGGATGTTTGATCCAATGTTGACCTAAAGTGAACCTTTTTTTTCCAAGACCAAGGTAGTGAGAATGATGCTAGACCTCTAAAATGTTCAAATCCTAAAGACCGAATGTTAACTTAGATAAGAGGATGGATGGGGATGTTTAAACCTGTTCGGGCCCTCCTAGCTTGAGCATAAAAGTTTCTCATCAAGGTGTAATGATTGCGATAAAGTATTAAGACCCACTTTCTACTAAACTGTGAACTACAATACCTACGTTTGCAATAATGGGATGGAGATTTTCCCCTATGGATTTTGATTATACGATGAATCATTAATAGGAGTTTAGTATCTTGGAAAAGACCAAGGTTTTGACTCCAAAATAAGACATACAATTCTAGGTTGTTTCTTGAATGTGTCTGTAAAAGTTTGCTACCAGCTTGTCTCTATTCTTGTGGAGTGTTAAAAGGTGTTTCTTGAGAGCTTTTGGACTAAGATTCCTAAGTTTTAATTGAGGACCTATACACCTTATCTAAGGAATCCTAATTTTTTGTGAGATCATTTACAAACAGTTCAAGTTTATGGAAGAAAAAATAAGATATTTATTACCATGCAAGTGGTGGTAATGTGGGCCTTCCAACCTCAATATCAGCTTGTTCCTCTTCTTTTTCTAGAATGGTTGTTGTGTTTCTCCATTGGGTGTTTGTTTCTTTTGTTTCAAAAGTGAAGCTTCTTAAACTGCTAATAAGATCAGTTTGTTCTACATTAATGAGTTCAAAGTTTGGTTAACTGATAGCACCTAGAAGATTAGGTTGTTCAATGGGAGCAATGAGCCTCCAAATAGTCATGTGGGGTTCATGATTTGTGTCAAGTTTATCTTGCTTAAGCGAATTGATTCTACCACAAATACTTTTCTTAATTATGTTTTCAAACTAAATGTTTATGTCAAGAACATCATAACTTTCACAATGTCCATTTTATGAAAATCATGAGATTAAAGCCATAATTGCCTATGTTGTCTTTGGGAAATATGGATTTGAGATTAATGTCAAGATATTTTGAAATCGCTAAGGATAAATCCTTAGGACAAGCAGTAATATCAAGGCTAACTCAAGAGGTCCATATTTAAACCAAAGTGTTTGAAATTTTGAGGAAGATAGTGAATGTTTTTATAACATTTTGGAACCAAGCAAGGTTTTAAATAGACTCACAAGAACTTTACAATCCTAGCTTTGAAATGGCTATACTTGTTGAGTCCCTACTTGGATTTCTCCAAACACTAATCAATGCGAATAGTTAGAGATTTGGCGACACTGACCCCCCTTTCTTAGCACACACTTCTCGGGACCACAAATCTCAAAATCCTTAAAATTTTGAGATAAAAAATATTTTTCTATTTCTACAATTGAATAGTAAGAATGTGGGGTGGCTTCAGAATGACCGTTCTTGCACCAACAAGTATTAAGGATTTTTTGGATTCTAAACAATGGTTTGTAATAAGGGCTTCCAATTTAGGGGGTACTATGATAAAATCCCTCAAGAGGTCTCCTAACCCTTAGAACAACGGCTTTATGCATCATAAAGATGCTGGGGGAGAGCTACCATGTACCACATCCCATTGATCACAATTTTCATTGCAACCACAAATTTATATAGCGGTTTGGAAGAGCTTGGCTTTAGCTCATTACCACTTGGGTCGTTCCCTTGGGGTGAGGAATTTTCCCCACCAATTCAAGCCCTCTAAAGATAAAGAATAGTGAGGAAGTACATCTGTAGTTTGATCATGTTTGCTTGCATGAACAAAGAGAGAACACGCGCTATGCCTTTTTCTCACACTCGCAAAGGGGTTCAATTTTAATCCAAATTGAAAGATGTAGGTGATTTTTCAAAGTGTTAAGGAATGTTTCTATTTCTCAAGATCACCAAATGGTGTGAGAGAATTGCATATGCATCCACTACAACGTTGTAAATCACAAGACATAACAAATAGTTATAAATTTTAACCCCTCAAAATAGTGATAGGTTTGTTTTAATCACCAAATGAATTATGACGTTGCCTTGTTCAATTTTAAACCCAAAAAGGCAATAATGAGATGAGGGTTTAATTTTAATTCCGTTTGTGCATTCTTTTTAAACTGGGCAATTGAAATCTAGTGATTGTCCTAGAGCATAAAGTAGAAAGCATAAAAGTTGGGTTATAACTACCCCAAAGCGCTAAATGTTTGTTACAATCACAAAATTTTAAGATAGAAAAGTTTTCTTCACTTGAGCTCCATGTCTTTCCACGTATAAAACCCTTTTAGTCTATCAACCATAACACAATCAGAGATACAATAGTGATCAGATAAATCAATGAAATTAAAGCACATGTCAAAAAATTGATCGTAAAGTTTCTTACCTTGATGGAGCATCACTGCACACAATAGCATTGAAATTTCAACTGTGGGAATCACTATGGTGAAAATGGGCATCGCTCTGCAGTAGAAACAGTGAACATAATAGTGCCAGGATTTGGTCCGACGTTGCTGCTCACAGTAGCATCATGTTTTGAAATTTTTTGGCGTCTGTCTAGTGAATCTGGGCGTCGTCATTTAAAATTTTTGATACCTCTAGATTAAATTAGCATCACCAGATTTAAATTAACAAGTATGTACAGGATCATGATGGGCCAAAAAGTGGTGATATGATGGGTATGTGTAGGATATGTGGCTGATGACTTTTTCTACACCTAAAATTGATGAAATGAAAAGGGTTTTTAAAGGATATTCTCACCTTTACACTAATATAAATTATGCATTACTTTGAATTTAATAAATAATTATTATTCATTTTCTATTTGAATTACGACTAAAGTCCTGATTGATAAACTGATTGAAAAACATCTATAGCTTTCAAATAGTATCACACTTTTTGAATCTAAAACATGTGTCACATTTTATGCTTCGCATACTATAGGATTTAAAAATAATAATTTCATGAAGTTTTTACCAAGTTAAGGTGGTCAGACATACGATTTTTTATTTTTTTTAAAAGTTGTAATAAAAAATTCATAATTAATTATTTACTTGGAAAAAAATTACAAAAAATATGCATCACATCATGACATGAGTCTTCTACTTATATATAAAATATTATCAAAAAATATTATCATTTTATTGTGGTTAGGGTGGTTAGACATACACCTACTTCTTATTTTTTCCATGAAATTTAAGTACTACTGCATTGAAATTTCAAATTTTCACCAAATAGATTTTTTTAAAAATAAACCTAGTAGTTTAGAAACTACATTCAATTTGCTATAGATTCTATTCTCATATATTTTTGAAATAATATGGATAACTTATTCATTTTTTTACGTCAAGTTTCCTAACTCTACTTTTTCTGAATTTTTTGCCACTTAAGGGCCTATTTTTTCCATGATGATCCTGTACATACCCCAGTGTTGGTGCATTAATTCAGTTTTGGTATTTCAAATTTTGATGGTGTCGCTATATGGCAAAACTTTTCAAAAAGTGTCACTATTTGTGGTTTGGGCATCGTTATATCCTGCAAAACAAGCATAAGATGGAATTCAAGCTAAAAAATGGTTAGATTAATGGTTTTCCCTCCTTCTAGCACCAGAATGTGAGACGAGGAATCATGAGTGTGGGTCTATTATGCTTGATCCATGATGAATCGAAGCATAATTTTCTGAATTAGACTTGAATCTACCAAACAAGATCATTCAAATTGGAAAATTAAACTAAGTATTTAATTGAAACTAAAAGTTACAAACTACAAAAAAATAGTTAAATTCTACTCTAACCCATTTGAAACCTATCTATTTTTGGAATTGGTGTTGTGTTGATGTGAGACAATAGCCCTTTCCAAAGAGATAGAAACCTTAATTCATATATAAACTTAGATGGATTCATGGAAGCCATTAATGGATTCTCTAAGCTATTATGCAATTAAAAATAAACTAAAACAAGCTAAAAGTGAATAAATTGAGAGTTTGGATGCAAGTGAGATCAACAACATAAGTTTTCAATTGAAAGATCCATCCATTTGTCTCCAAATAGTGTTCTATTTATAGGTGAACCGTTGATTTTTGGTTCCTAAGTGCTTCTCTAGCTCTAGGGTTTTTCACCTAAAAGGAGAGAGATAGGGTCCAAAAATGCTAAGGGTTCATTCAAATTATGTTATGCATGATGTTTTCTAAGGTAAATGAAGTAAGCTAAATGCAATTGAGTGATCTAAATTAATGAATATGAATGCAAAACTAA
>VDFB02271358.1:903466391-903554329 GCA_007258455.2 Sequoia sempervirens
GCTGCAACAATAGCAAGCTCTGATCCTTTCGAAGAGATATGCGTCTTTTACAGTTTGCATCACTAGCTCATCATCATTCAGGTTGTTTAGATTAATATAGATACATTAGTTTAAGCATCTTTTCTATTGTGAAAATATAGATTTCTTATTTTCCATATATTGTGATATTCCTGGCACGATTGATCATGGACCTGCTACAACACACACACACAGCTTTCGCCAGCTCATGCTTTGAAGAGGTATGCTGCTTTTATAGTTTGCATCACCAACTCATCATCATTCAGGTTGTTTAGATTAATATAGATATGTTAGTCTAACATCTTTTCTATTGTGACAATATAGATTTCTCATTTTCCCACTTTTGCGATATTCCTGGCATGATTGATCATGGATCTGTTGCAACAATAGCTAGCTTTGATCCTTTTAGAGAGGTATGCAACAGATTACAACAATATAGATTAGTTATTCTAAGCATCTTTTATAGTTTGCATTACCATCTCATCATATTTTGTGTCATTTAGAATAATATAGATTAGTTATTCTAAGCTACCTTGATGGTTTCTACAAGTGCTTGTCAGTCCAGAACATGAACATACTACTGTTGTTGAAGAATGTGCCCTAAATGCCTCTAATAGGAAAATTTTGTAAAATTTGAATTCTCAAATTGGAAACAAAGTAAAATAGTCATAATTCTGTATGGACATAATCTATACCCATTGATGTTTTTTGAAATATGGGTCAAATGTCTGGCATTGCATAAAGGGTATGTTTAAAATGTAAAGGGGCATGTATTTTGGAAACTCATAGGTTTTGTAAAGGGGTCTATTTTTGTACTTAATCGAGCTACAACCGAAGGTTTTCTTCCTGGTTCTTTCCTGTCGGTATGCTCATTTGAACTAGGTTTTGTAATATTTCCCATTTATATATAATAAATTATAGTGGCTTGCAACTTTTTCTCCTCAAACCCAATTCTTTAATTCACAAGGGTGACCTCATAGTCACAAACCTATTCCCTTTCATTTTAAAATTCAAAATTCAAACTTTTCACTAAGTGGTGTCATTCACCCACTTTGAGTTGACTAAACACATGCTTGGCATAATTTGATGATATACACTAGCATTAATAACATACAATAGATTCATTATAATCATGAAAACATTCATTTATCTTATAGCATTGGAGCAATTAAAAGTGAGATTTTTTGATTCAATGCAATAAAAATGAGTAACAAATTTCTAAATACCACCAAGTCCCTAGATATTCAAGAGTAGATGCAAAGATAAACATTCATACCCTTATCAACCCTTAATTATCCAATACCCCTATCAACCCTTAATTATGTTAGGTTGATTGTGTTTGATTGATTGGATTTTATACATCCTTGTACCTCATTGATACATTTTTCTATTAGATTTTGCATTTTTTATGTTAAGATATAGTAAATTATATTCACTTGCAATTTGAAGTGTAAATCTCTTGTATTGTTAGAATGATTACTTGAATGATCATGGGGTGTTGAGGGAAATATTGTTTTCATTAGTATTCTCCTTTTGGGAATGCCTTGATATTACAATGACATTGAATAAAGAAGGTCGTCAATGGGAGTCACACAATCGTTGCTATCAATGAAATTGACCATCTCTCACATGTAATGCTTGGGAGTTACATTGGGAGAAGTGGATCATCTTTCCATAATGTTATGGGTTCCTACTTAGTTGATATGTTCATGGTGGAGGGCTATCTTGAGTGCTATCATAATTAAACGTTGGGGTGGTTTGTGGTTTTAAACTATCAAGAATGGTTTTGGTGGCAATTAGTTTGGGGAAACCACTTACATGGTTTTATCTTCCCATTGCTTTGTATAAATTTTTTTATGTAGAAACGTTATTACATGTCTTGACGTTATTTCAAGAGTGGAAGGCATTAGCTATCCAAAAAAAATGGTGGTTTTTTTCTAATTTTGAAAATAGAGTTTTTAAATTTGTGGTTTTGGCAGTAAAAATCCTGAGATACTAGAATTTTCTAAGTTTTATAAGCAGATATTAGCCTGCATGTGAAAGGTTTCTAAGGTGGTGGAAAAGTCTGAAAGGTTGTGGAAGTGCTACATCCAATAAACCCTCAAGAATTACACTAAAAACAAGGGTTTTTTGATTTGACGGTTATAGGTCTGTACAAATGGAATCCAATTATAGAATCTTTGTTTTCTTGGCAATTTATTTGCTACCCCAAGGTTTTAGGGGTCTGTGTGGTGTTTGAAGGTATGTTGCTTTGCATTTTTGGGCTAATTGAGTAGCCTGTTGAAGGGTGAATGTATAGGAAGTCAATGCTGGTCCAAAGGAGTCTATGTTGTGTAACTTGGATATGAAAGTTTGAATCAGTCACGTGTTCGTCTGGTGTTTTGGAAAATTGTGGAGTAATTGGACAAAAACTAGTTTCTCACTATTACAAGGGTTTAAGGGGGTTAAAGAGGGAAATGTGTATTTAGTTGCTTGTCAAGTTTTAAGGGAGTTTTGGACTGTCCAAAGAGGTCAAAATAATCTTGTTAGATGCCTCAAATAGGTAGGTTGCAAAGAGTTTGTGATTGTGCCCTTGTGTCTGCATCAATTTTTCACCTAATTTGACTCAGTCCAATGTAGTTCAGAGTGATTCGACATATTTGGGTGCAAGAGAGGACCATCCCTAGCATAAAAATACCCATATAGACATGTTGGAACAGTCTGTTTGGTCATACGAGTTGTGGAATGAAAGTTGCACCACTTTGTAACTTTTCATTGCTTGCATCTGGCAACTTTTCCCTCCACTGAAAATTCATCACCATAGGAAAACGCCTTCGAGATAGTGAAAACCGAGAGAGTTTTTGTAGATGGTCCCAACATGATGCCATAGCCTTGGACGGAGAGTCTGTAAGCATCATGGTCTCCGAGAAATAGACCTTCAAAGATTGTTGTCTTTTAGCACTTTGGACTCTTAAGGGAAATCATCGGTCCAATGTAGCTCAGAGTGATTCGACATATTTGGGTGCAAGAGAGGACCATCCCTAGTGTAAACATACCCGTCTAGATGTGTTGGAACAATTCGTTTGGTCGTACGAGTTGCGAAATGAAAGTTGCACCACTTTGCAACTTTACACTGCTTACATCTGACAACTTTTCCCTCCACTGAAAAGTCATCACCACAAGAAAACATCTTTGAGATAGCAAAAACCGAGAGAGGTTTTTGTAGATGGTTCCAACACAATCCCATAGCCTCAAATGAAGAGTCTAAAAGCATCATGGTCTCTGAGAAATAGACCTTCAATGATTGTTTCCTTTTAGCACTTTGGACTCTTAAGGAAAATCGCATGTCCAATGTAGCTCAGAGTGATTCGGCGTATTTGGGTACAAGAGAGGACCATCACTAGCATAAACATACTCATCTGGACATGTTGGAATAGTCTGTTTGGTCGTACGAGTTGCATAATGAAAGTTGCACTGATGAGCTCGAAATATGCTCATAATTTGAATATTATGATGTATTTTTAATACCCTTACTCTTATTGTTGATGGTTGTTTGAACTCTTTTATTAAATACTTTTTATCTAAAATCGGGTAGTATCCTATAGCAACACATTCCTATATTCCTGCAGCTTAACATCTCTATATGTTTGTATTAATTTCTCTGTTTGACCTCTTGAATGACTGATATAATGCATGTGGTTTTTAGATAATGAAATGGATTTAATATGTGATTAATGAATGTGTGTCATGTTATTTGCCACGCGTTCTTTGTTTCACTTATGTCGCCATGTGCATCACAGGTTGTTGAAGGAAGCATGAACGATTCAAAGCGCAACAGATCTCGGCCCTGCAGTAAAGTCCATTTCTAGCACGGCATCGAGGAAGTTGTTCCAGCAAAGACTCTCTGACTGGGTCGTTGGGAGGAAATCTAAATGATCATTAATCTAGGAAGAGTGGAATACTAAATTCTCTCTGAATCGTGTTGAACAAATATGCCTTCATTTATGAGAAGTTTGTTCCTCGGTTTCAGGATGCATTTATGTCCACGTCTTTCTTTATTAGAGTTAGGTAGTTAGTTTCTTTTCTAATATAAATAAGTGTTCCTCCTGCATTAGTGGGAAAAAAAGTGTGTTAAAGTTAGTATTATAATGAGAAAGGGTGTTTTGTGTTAGTTTTCTTACAAGAAGAACAATCAGTGTATATGATTCCAAGTTTATGAATAAAAGCTGATGAAGTTTTGAGTTCAATTCTTGCATAAACTGGTTGATGCTTGCTAAGGGGGCCCACTTAGTGAGTATCTATAGTTAGTTATTTATCTCCTGTTGATTATAAGTTAGATTTCATTTTTGAAGGTTTCAATGCAAACTCAGTCTTATATTGTTCCTGCAGCATCAGGAATCCATCCATATGTTTGTTCCTACAGCATAAGGCCAGTTCATAGTTTGTTTCTTAGTAATAGTTGTCATGATTTCTGCTTTGATTAAGTTATGCTTAAGTTAAGAAGACTTCACATTACATTCCTGCAACATAAGTAGAATTCCTTCCAAGCATTTATTTCTGGTAAATTGTGATTGAAACTAGTTCTTAGTGCACATACAGTGCCACTCCATTTCAAGTATACATTCCCTGGTTTGACAATGTAAATGAATGACCATAAGTAGATGTTAGTCACCTGCTAGAATGTCTAATTCCCAGGTTAGGATTTTCCATGACTTTTATATCTTTTTGTGGAATCGACCATTTTTTGGTGCCATTGCCAAGGATGGTGTCAAGCTAAGAACCTGTCATAGTCATTGTTAGCAGTAGTTTATTGTGTTTTTTCAAGCATTTTCAAATTCCTTTAATTTATGGTTAATTCTATTGCATGCATAGAAGAAGAGATGCTTTGGGAAGATTCCTCCCTAACCTTCCATTCATTGATAACGATTTTGAACTAGATTATAATCTATTTGAGGAAGGAGGAGACCAAGATATCAATCCATTTGCTGAAAACCTGCTTGTTGAATTGCCATTTTCCCCAGCTGACAAAGAACCTCAAGAAAATCCATTTGCTTTGATACTCCATCAAGCAAATATGGCACGTAATCCACCTAATCAACCTCCTGCTTTTGAATTCCCCATCATTGCTCACCAAGATAATAATAACCTTAAAAATATTCCTTCTTCATTACTTCCCAAGTTCTATGGACTAGTTACAAAGGACCCAGACACTTTCTTGTTTGAGTTTGACATCCTTTGTCGCAGCTATGATTACACTTCGGATGCTCACAGGCTAAAGTTGTTTCCTGCTACTTTG
Organism: Sequoia sempervirens; assembly: GCA_007258455.2. Taxonomy (NCBI): domain Eukaryota; kingdom Viridiplantae; phylum Streptophyta; class Pinopsida; order Cupressales; family Cupressaceae; genus Sequoia; species Sequoia sempervirens. The sequence continues at coordinate 903,471,685 of VDFB02271358.1, forward strand.
AAGGAGGGAGCTCTTAGATGGTTTATGAGTTTGGGAAGGGATGTTGTTGATATTTGGGCAGCTATACAAACAAAATTTCTTGAGAAATACAAGGAATATTGTAAGAGTGGTAGTAAGGGTGATGATATATTCAGAATTCAACAAAAGGAGGATGAAAGCCTGGAAGACTATATCTCAAGATTCTTGTTTTCCCTGAAAAAGAATTCAGACCATACTCTCAATGAAGAATCTCATAAACTAATTTTTCTACGCGGAATCAGTGACACCTGTATAGATGCCCTGGATCTAATGGGAGGAGGAGATATAACCCAAGTTCCTTGGGATGATATCAATAACATATGTCGCAACTACTCTCGAGCAATTGTTAAGAAGGGTAGAGGTCATCAAGCCATAGTGGGAAAGTCTTCTACTAATGGAGTTTCACGGATGGAGATCACACATTTGTTGTCTAATTTCAAGCAGGATATCATAAAAAAAATGGTTACACAGTTGGATACTATGCAGGCTTGGAAGAAACATGAGGAAGATGAAGCAATCTTGGCTGAGTTCTATCCACATTGTAGACAGAAGAAACGTGACTGCAGATGTAAGATGGTGGCTAACCTGGAGGCTAAGCAATTACCTATGGATTTTAAGATAGTGGAGGGTGATGATGACCAAGTATTATTCATTGCACAAAGGCGACTATGGACTCAAAGACAAGGTATGCCTCAAGACCCTTTGACTTTTGGTAATCCTTATTCTAATTACAATAACTAATGAAAACCTACATATAGCCCATCACCACCTTGGAATACTTCTCAACCACATTGGCCTAACTATCAGAGTCAATGGAAATCTCCTCAAGGAGGTTGGAAACACCCACAAGGACAATGGACTCCACCCCAAGGTAATTGGTAGCAGAATCCTCAATGGAGAGGTTCTCAACAATGGCAGAACCAATCCCCTGGATCCCTGCAGCTTCAGAAGCCACAACCTCTAGCCCTCATGCCACCTCCTACAACACCTGCAGCAAATATTGGCCCTCCAAAACAAATGCCTATGCCTGCTCAACCATTGCCAAATACTAATAATAAACAATAGTAGCAACAACAACCTATATATTTTGTAGAAGTCAATCAGTATCCAGCTTATGCCCTGAATATTAATGATATCCATCTCAGGTCTGGAACCACTACCCCTGCTCCATAGCTACCTGTAATTACAGAGATTCTAGACTTTGCCTCTGAACAACTTACTGATCCTGCAGAACATATACTTGTATTAGATATTGTCTCTAAGGAGCCTATCCTGCAACATCAGGCCAAACTGCCTTTTCCTCAAAGATTGCAAATTAGTACATCCAAGTCTATGGAAGAGCCTACCTTTGATATTTTGGATCAGCTAAAGAATGTACACATTCAAATTCCCCCTTTTCAAGTCATTGAAGATGTCTCAATTAATGGAAAAGCTATTAAGGAGGCCTGTTTAAAGAAATCAGGAAGAAAGAAAAAGGATCCCCAAACTATCCATGTTCTAGGATAGTTGGAAAATATTATGTTAGGGAAGGTAGTCATTCCAAAATATACTGACCCTGGGAGTCCTGTGGTAAAAATAAATATTAATGGCTAGATAGTAAAGAATGTTTTGATTGGCCTTGGTGCAGCCATTAATGTAATGACCAAGCATACTATGGAGTATTTGAATATTCTAACCATTTGGTCTACACCTACCATCCTACAGCTTGCTGATAGTTCCACAGTAACACCTGATGGAGTGGTAGATGTCATTGTCATCCTTGAGTCTTAGGAATACCCAACAGATTTCACCATATTGTCCACTAAGGCAACTTCGGGAGGATATCCTATCATCCTAGGTAGACCATGGTTAGACACAGTTGATGCTTTTATAGGATGTCATTCAGGAGACATGACAATTTCTGATGGTCAGTCAAGAAAGAAATTGGCTTTATACCCACCTGCCCAGCCTCAACCAGACTTGTCTCAACCAATTTGGCCAGATTTAGGAGAGGAAACTGAAGAATTCAATTAATTGGCTCAGCTAATGATGCTGCAAACTAATCTATTTTCCCAGCTTCAGAGTGAGGATGGCCTACTTTTACACATTTTACAGTCCAACTCCGATCTGAGTAGCCCATCTATTCTAGATAGCTGTCTTCAATAGTGTTTCCTGCAACAACTGAAACCTGAGAGCCTACATCCTAAATTTCCTACAGTTTATCACAATTTTCTTCCACATGAAATATAAACACCACCTTTATCAACAGCCTCCATGAATGATCTTACCAAGCAAGTAGAAGTGTCTCCAGGGCATTGTCTGAACATTAATAATAAGCTGCCTCAATCTCAACAAACTACCCTAGTCACAATGCTGCAAGATCAACACAAAGCTTTTGCATGGGACTATGGGGATATGAAGGGAATAGATCCTCAACTTTGTACTCATAGGATCTACATTAAGGAAGATTGTTCACCTGTTAGGCAGCCTCAAATAAGGATAAACCCAGCACTTAGAGAAATAGTTAAAAAAGAGCTTCCAAAATTGTTTGATGTTGGTTTTATCTACCCTATTTCAGACAGTCAATGGGTATCTCCATTAGTGATTATTCCTAAAAAAGGTGGAAAATGGAGAGTTTGAGACCAATGTAACAATGATACAAAATAACATTTGAGACTGCAAGAAGACGTCAAAATGGCTAGTGTACTAAAAAAATTCTTATGATTTTTGAAGAATGTTGATAACTCTACTCAGTTGGCTTATTTTCTCAATATCATACAAATTGAATCCTGGCATCAATTGACTTTGTATATCAAGCTTCCACAATTCAAGTTTCAATGATGATTATTTATCATGCATATTTTAAATGGCATTCAAGTTTATAGTGGTTTTTTTGTTTATATGATGTTATGTGATATTCTAATCATAATTCATGCTTCAAGGCTGTATATATATATATATATATATATATTATTTTTACATGTTTTCTCCATTGTTCAGCCCCTACACTACAAGTAAATGGTTGCATAGCGTGTGGAATGAGGGGGCAGCAGGCCTGAGACCCCTTTAAAGTTTGTTTGAGTGCTTTCTTTTCATTTTTTGTGAGTTTTGTGCCATGTTTCCTCAAAGAAATGTGGTCTCATAGAATTCCATGACAAGCTAATGCAATTGATAGTTGCTCCTAGTTATTAGTTATGTAATGTGAAGTAATTGCATAACTACTTAGGTTGACTTTGAAAAACTATATTGTTATTGAATTTTTTTCATCTATCAACATCTAGTTGTTACTTATGCAATGTGAAATAATTCTTTGAGTTTGAAAGATGTGCAATGCAATGTAATCAACAATATGAATATAAAAGTACATAATATTTAACCATTATTTTTATGCTATTGTACATTGATATTTAACCATTTCTCACTTGATTAAATTTTCAAAGAGTTTAATCATGCACATGAGGAGGAAATTAAATTTCGATTGTCAACTTCTATATATATCAAATTATCCAATAATCAAGTGTATGTCCATATACAAAAATGGCATCAATGCCAACTCAAACAAATTTTAACAATATGTGGCATATGCTATCTCTATCTATTCAAAATTTACATGCCAAAATGTCTCTCATCCTAAACTACTGGTGGATCATCAAAATGGAGCCTCTTTGAAGCACTCGTTGGCTCTGAAGGTAGCTGCACAAGAAAAAGTCAAACCACAATTGAGATTAGTTATACTATATAATTTAAAATCAAATAATTAACATAAAAATCAATACACATTGAATTATAATTGAACTCTAAAATTGAAATCTTGATTACCTGAAATATACGTCTCTTTGAAGGGTCAGGAGTCCTAGAATATACCCCTCTCAAAGAACTAACCAAACCAGCTTTTGTAACGTCAATCTATATATGTGAACAAAAACATGAAATTGATCCAAGTTAGCATAGAATTGTCAGTAATAAGAACATATTTACCAAGCACATAATAAAATAAACACATACCTCTTTAGGTTGATCTTTTTATGTATCTCCTTTAGGTGTCTCAACACCTCCTCCTTGAGGTGTTTCAACACCTCTTCCTTCAGGTGTTCGAATACCTACTCCTTTGGGTGTTGTGGCACTTATCAACAATGATGTATAGCTCACAACTTCCTGTACATAAAAATGACAAGTACATATGAAACTATGAATTTATGTCAATGTATGCATAATCAATAAAAGATCTTATAAATTTTAATTCAATCAAATTTGAGTTCAATTACCTTTCCCTTATCTAACACTGTGCCTCCATAGTCTGGAGAGCATCACACCTCTCTTGCACTAGGTGTTTCCTACAAACAGAGAGTAAGATAAACATATAAGTTAATATATAATTTCATTATTGACAATTCAAATGACAAGCAAATATACAGTAAAAAAATGTAAATGAGTGAGTGCAAAAATACATACTGTGTGCATGTCGAGGCCAAATGAAATGGCCCTAAGGGTGCTATCAGTCACCTGTGTGAGCTCCTCCTCAAACATTAACTGTTAAATAGACCATGTAAATAAATATTAGTACTTGATACTATCTCTTATTAATATTCATTTTTAAAAAAATGCAAGTTATGAATTTACACCTTAAATGTTACCTGTGTAACTACTCCAATGTCCACCTCTCTAGTAGGAGAGGACTCTTTAGGGTGTGCTCCACTCCCCTGCATGTGATATGCTATAATCTCCACATCCTGGATGTCATAATCAAAAGTGTCTAATGGATGCTCAGGGGGTTGTACAATAGGACCCAAGCATATTTGTTGGCACGTATTGCAAATATGTGGCACAAAAATATGTGGAACCAAGGAGGATGATGCAGTAGCACTGGATCCATCGCCAAGATCACCAGACTGTGGCTGAGCTACTAAAGAAGCATGGGAAACCAAAAGACCACTCAAAGAGTGAATGGCCTAGATAGTTTGTGTGGCCGCATCCTTTGTAATATCTGGATGTTGTACTAGAGGTGGCGGAGGAAGGGGAGGATGGGGAACATGTGGGCACCTAACTACTCTATCTGCCCCTGGCCTATCTTGAGGCATACCTCTACTAACGCCCTAGAAGGGTTTAATGTCAAAGTAATTGACATGATGCCGTAACAAAAAATCAGCATATAATTTTTTCATAAAGTAAAAAGGTACATCAAGATTATTGTTGGGTGGTTTATCAAAAACCATACACCAACAATCCCAAAAGTTATCTACTATGCCCCTATGCGTGCACCATTTTATAGAAAGTTTTGGTTTGTTAACATTAACTGGCAAACTAGTGCCGGGGTTAATAAATAAAGAGGCTATTTAGGCTTTTGTTATTTGGAGATCTTTCATATCATCATAAGACAATCCACATGCATAATATTGCCTCATGGTTTCTCGCCACGAATGAAAGGAATTATGTTGGGTGGAGAGGGTTTCTACATTTTTAATTATTCCTGTCAATGTGTTTGACATATGGGATAATCGAGGGATTTTCTTATAAACATCACAAATGCCCCTCAATTGCTCCAATTTTTCATGAATTAAGTCTTCAATTGATGGTTGCGGAGGTGGTGGAGCATTTGGCATTTCTACATTTTGATTCTCAGCTGGTGGATTTTCATTCTCAACTAGTGGAATTTGTGCATTCTCATTTTCGGCACCATAATACCTGATTAAAGTTAAAAAATAATTAATCTAAAATTAGACAATATAAATGAAACACTATTTTTAAATCAAAATCTATTAAAAACATTCATTTTTTTATCAAGAATCCATTATGAACTCAATTGTTTCATAAAAATTCAATCAAACACCCTATTTTGAAAAAAAATCCACAAAAAACATTCATTTTTTTTTTTTAATCAAAATCCATTCTAAATTCAAAATTTTCATAAAAATTCAATCAAAAACCCTATTGTGAAAAAAAATCTACAAAAACATTCATTTTTTATCAAAATCTATTCTAAATTCAAAATTTTCACAAAAATCAATCAAAAACCCTATTTAAAAAAAAAACCACCAAAAACCATATGAAATTATTCAAATCTAAATAAAAATTGAATCAAATCAAATCAAAATAAAAAACCTTACCTTTCCAAATCGAATTTAGCTCAAATCGGATATCCGTTAAGCGAAGAATGGATGCACTGTGCGCCCGTGAGTTCTTCACTACCAAATGAGTTCAAAATAGCGACAGATGTTTTTTATATATGCTTTTTGCAAATCAGATATCCGATTTGAAAAAACTAGGTTTGGTGTTTGGTATGGTGACACCCGAGCCTAAAAAAATTCAACACGTTCTTTTTGCATTTTTCGGTCGATGAAAGACATGTTTTTTCCTCATTGCCACTTTTTGGCCCACCATTATCCTGCACATACCCATATATATATATATTTGTTCTTTATCTTGTATTTACTAAGTCATCTTAGGACCTGTGGATTATGAGCCCACCACACTTCCACTATGCCACTCTAATAGTAATTGATTACACGGTATGCCTTGGAATAACATATCACTCATATTTAAATAGAAATCCCAAACCTTTCTTGTACTTATTTTAAATTCATTAATTCTTTTCTTATTTAATATTGTATAAGATCATTACAATTGATTAAGATCAACCCACTACAATAGTTTCTAATATACTTTAAGAATATTTATTCTTATATCAAAGCTTCTAATCACATGCTTCTCTTACCATCTATATTTATCCTATTTCACTTTCTTCCAATTTTGACCGCTTAGCCATACCTTTGTGGTTATGTGATTCAAAAATTGTTTTCTTTCTAAATTAAAAATCTTCTAAATGAGTTTTGACAAGATGATCCTTCCTTGAAACATTTTGAACCATATTAAATTTATTATTTTTTGTCAAGGTTTTTTATGCACACCTATTCAAAAAAAAATTCCTATAGAATATATAAATTATACCCCTATATATGAAAAATCACATGCTTGTTGGACAATCTCTATCTTTGATTTATTTATGCTCCTACATTGTATTTTATTGTATATCTAGAACCAATCATAAGCAATCACCTAAACTATATATCATGGTTTATTTGAGGCCAGGAAATATGTCTAACATACATAGTGTGCCCTAGCATAATAAGGTGGCTTAATAATTATCTCTTATAAAAGAGTTTTCTTAAATATTCTTTATTACTCTATTTTTATTTTATTTTAATTTAGAAACAAATATCTATTCAATTTATAAAAGTAATTTAGGGTTATCTCCCCCTATAAAACGTCAACATGTCCTTATGTTTAATCATAAGAAAATTTATGTTATTGTGCAATTGATAAAGCATTATTTCATTCCCTATTAATATCCTTGATATCTTACTGTTTTCAAATACTAATAATGACACAATATTCCCTCAACAAATAATATTGCTAATAAATTCAAGAAACTATATAAACAAGGATTATTACACAAATATCTTGTTATCCACTTCCAAATATCTACACTAAAATCTTGATTTCCAAAATAATCATTATGATTGATTTTGAACTCACTAAACCCTTTGTTAGTATCAGAGAAAATCAGCTTTCATATTAGGGTTATTCTACCAATTACTATTAAAAAGTAAACTAGCCTTTATTAATATTTCATGTAAACCAAAAGCAGAAAGAAGGTGTAAATGCTAATGGAAAAATTCTCTTAAAAAAATAATAATAATGATTACATGATTTGAGCATTATGGTTTGTCAAAAGTAGTGCAGAATATTTTCATGACCAATGGAGAGGATTTCAAATAAAGTATCTATTCTACACAAAAGTAATTTGAAATTCCTGTCTTTAATATAAGTGAATGAATCATATGACCTAAGTTCTATCAACCCTTCAGCTCACTTTTGTGGAGGACTATCTTGTTCATTATTCTACAATTTATCTACCCCTCCAATGATTTTTATAAAATAACTCATGAACTTTAACCATGATTAGGTATTAATGATTTGCAAATTAAAGAAGTTTACTTTCTGAGAAACAAGCTATCGGTAAAGGGAGGATTTTACAAACTTCGCAAACCAAGAGAAAATAAAATCTAATACTGATTTCAAACTAAGGAAAAAAGAGGATACCATTGAGCCCAACTTAAGTACATCAATCAGTATAATATTTAAAAAATTTAATAATTCTGATCAAATTATTGAAACTTCGGGTTACCAAATAAGCTAGTATTGACATATCACAGAGTGAGTGTTGAGCCCAGAGAATAATGTTTACCTTTTAAGAACATGAAGGATTCATCTCGTAGAGATAATTTAGCGGTAAGGGTAAATCATAAATAAACTATGAAATCTAAAAATAGTGGACTTTCTCCCTATATCTATCTTTGTTATATTACGGTTCTAGGGTATATTCTATGTGGAATCTCTACAAAAATAGGCGTCAATAAGGAACAAAAACCACAACAAGTGATATGCCACTATATTGTATCGATATAGCATCCTTCAGAAGATAGTCCCAAGAAAAGAAGACCATGCAGGTCACACAAGCATAGTTGGTACTCAGTAAGGGAAATGACAACCTAGCGTGACTGTGGCCATATAAAGACTTGTCACTAGAGGGAAAATCAGATGAGTGGATAGTTGGTTCTATATTAAATCCCATCTTTTCTTAATCTAAATGTTAGACACACCAAGATTGAATTAAGCACTATTATCAGATATTGCTTCATCTTTGCAACACCAGTTTAAACATAGAAGACAAAAGAAGGGTTTGTAAAGTCACACCCCCATACATTGGAACAAAAGGACAATAAACACAGTTTAATTCCTAGCTAGTAACCACAACCCCAAAGAGCTATAAGATTCCTGAATCTAACTATTATATAGGTACCGAAGAGGCCAGAGAGTATGTGCACAAGTCTCAGATAATTCTATATACTATTCTAATTTTATTTCTTCTTACATTGTATGCCCTTCAGGCGGACAAACAAAGGCAACCGCTAGTTTCAGCGTTGTATGTGCTTGGAGAATCAACAATAGATCTTGGTAACAACAGTGTTGATTAAAATGATGAAATTTTGCGCAGACGTACAAGTTCTAAACTCAGGGATTGAGTATCACGCAGGAAACTAAGCACTTTTTCAATGTCTCTGACTACTGCTTGATTGTGTGAGTCATTACTGGTGATACAGGTAGAGTGAAGGTCAGAATTGAAGCAGATGTTGCTAACTACAAAGTTTCAGTTCGAGTTTTTCAAAGGAAAGAAAGAGTGTACATTGTGCATCTTATTACCACTTTCACTAATGCAGAGAATTGTTAAAATAGAAACAATGTGTCACCACAACCCACAAAAGATTAATAAAGAAAACAATACCGTAGTAAAAATTGGCAGCGTAAAGTTTCAAATTAAAAAAATGTAGCGTAAGGTTTCAAGCAAGTGAATTGTAATTTCTAATATGGATTTATTGGAATGTGAGAGTAATTTTGCTGGGTGATTATTAATCCTAAATTATTTCTTTGTGAAATGAATTTACAACAGGTGTTATGGCTAAGTAAAAGATGCATATTATTATTTTTTGATCTGTTTTAAAATTTTACCTCTCTAAATTAATTAATTTCAAGGAAGGATACTATCCCTTATAAGTTAGTAAGTTTTTATCTCAAACTCAATAATAGTTCTAATTTCACATCTCTCAAGGTTAAAAATATTATCCACAATTGTAAAAATATCAACTCTACTATCAATTTAAAAATATTATTCACAATAATATCAAAATTAAAACATTAATATTAAAAAAAAATTATAATATTTTTTTTATTTCTTTTACAATAAAAGAAATAATAATCATATTCATATCATATATGGATTTGTGATGGAATTACTTATTCAAAACATAGCATTAACCCTAATTTAAATTTATTTATTTTTTTAATTTTCTTTAGGGTTTTTCTTTTGTAATATGCAATGTAATTAAATGCATAGTGTAGCAAGGACCCAAGGCTCTGATACCAAATGAAATGAGACTAATTCCCAAATTTAAAATGCAATGATTTCAATTGTTTCCACATATTAATTCCAAAACTTTTCTGCACAAATTTTAATATAATATTTAAATCTCAAGTAAAGACTTTGTATTTCATTAACTTTTCGATTGAAGGATTCAATCGTCTCCCCATACTATGCCCCTGTATCTAGCTCTATGTTGAAGCCTGATTTGTGATCTATCCATGATAAGTTGTCATGGAGTCCCATGAATTCTGAGATCGCTTCATCATTTTCAAATAAATCTAGAATCAGTGGTCCTTGTTGGTCCATATCAATAAGTTGTAGGTATACTAGGCGTATTTCAGTCAGTGGGTTGCTTGAGGCAAAGGATATTATGGATATCATAAAGAGGGTGTTGTTCTAAAATAGGTTAGACTCATCAAGGGGGAAGTCATCTAAGGTCATATCACATGATGTAGGTGACCAAGAGGAAGCCTCAACTCGTTTAGTATAACTACCTTTTCCAATAAGTGTGACCTTGCTAGTAGTATAACCTAGACCAATATTCTTTAATCGTTTCTCAGGAACGATGTGTTCTCGCAAACCATTGTCATTTTTTCCTAGCTTTTCATTCTTGTTATATCCCCAATTCTACATGAGATACAAGCCTTTGTTGTTATCTTCTATGGGAAGAACAGGAACAAGCCGTTCATCCTGATAGAGGAGTTTAGAGATGTCTTCTTCATTGATATCTTCTTGATTCAAATCCCCCCACTTAGTGAAGGTAGTAGCTTCCATTTTGAATTTTTTGGGTTCTTTGGTGCTAGATATGGTTTCCCATGAGATTGAGGAGAAATAGGTACCTCTCCTAAGACAAAGGTGTCTTTCAATAGCTTGTAGTTCCCACAACCATTATCCTGGATTACTGCTTTGACATCAGGTATTTTTACTACTGAGGTAGAGGCTAGGGATGTTGGGTCAACAAATGAGCTTGATGGTGTAGGCCCTTCATCATTCTTGGGTATTTGGGGGATCTTATTGAAATTGGCTTCAAGACTTTTGCAGTAATAAAAAGGCTCAAGGTCTCCATGGATAGTGATTTATCTTCCTTCAAAAGGAAACTTCACACAATGATGATAGGTCAAGGCTACAACTCTTAGAGCATGGATCCATGGTCAACCAAGCAAGATGTTATAGGGAATATCAAGATCAAGAACTTGGCATGTAGTTGTTGCAATAAGAGGTCCCACTTGGATGGGAAGTGCAATGATTCTTTGTGATACCCATTCTTGGTTGTGATATGCTCTGATGGTAGTACTATTTTCTTTCTCAATAATATCTTCTGAATAGCCCAGATGTTTGATTAACTAAAGAGTACAAATGTTCAAATCAACACCTCCATCTACCAAGACTCTTTTGACCTTGTTTTTATGAATGAAAACCTCAAGGTGTAAAGCATGATTATGAGATGGTTGTGAGGGTAGGTCTTTCTCAGAGAAGGTAAGAAGATGGTTGGTGATGTGGCCTAGCATAGCTTGAAACTAATTAGTATCAATATTCTTAGGGACAAACGACTTAGACAAAGATTTCTATAAGATTTCCCTATGTGCAAGTGATAGCCTCAACAGTTCTAAGATTGATATATGTGTGGGGGTATTTTTGAGCTATTCTAAGAGACTATACTTATCAATACCTGCTAGTAGATGAGTAGGTTGTTCCCTAGATTTGGGTGGGAATCCTTGGATGGTAACTTTACCACATTGTGTGGTGATTCCACACTCTACACTATTCCCTTTGATGGTGATGACAGTGATGACGCTATCATAAGAAGCAACCATGTTGGAATAAGTATGTTGCAAATTCGTATAATCCTTATATTTTTTGGTATTGTTTGCTTTGTTATGATCTAGCATAGGGTTATTTTATATATTAAGATCCTGGTTCCCAAATGGTACTTCAACATATATGGTGTCATTTTATAGGAGGCCTTGGATGATGTTTTGATCCTCATGTAGTTTTTTGTTTTGTGTCCTCTTATTTTGTGAAAGTCACAAAGGTCCTTCTCATTGTACTATGATGGTTTCTCTTGTGGTTCTTGGTAGTTTTCAAAGTTGGGAAGTGTGATCAGGTTTGACTACATCAATGTTTTCATGATAGTCTCAATGGGTTCAAATAGTTGTGTGTACTTGTGTTTAGGATAAGTGTTCTTGTTAGGGGTTCACCTTTGTTGCATGTCAGTGTTGTTGATCTAATTGTTCTGAGGAGATATCATTTGTTGCACAATTGGTTGGATGTTAGAAACTTGATTGTTATTTGGTCTAGGAGCACTTAGGATTACCTTAGCATCGACCACACTGTCATTTGTCACGTTCTTGTTCTTAACCTAAACATGAGGCTTGTCATTTGAACTAGTTGATGGATGGTTGTATTTGTAAGATTGAGTATTTTCCTGTGATTTTAGAGCTCTCTCGATGTTAAGGGCTCTAGCGAGAAGCTAGTCATATAATGCGATGCACTGCATTTTCAAGTGGAATGATAGTTTTGGGTCTAGATTTGCTATGATGACTCCCACTTGTTGTTCATTGAGAAGAGACCATTTTCTCTTGCTAGTTCTTTGTCTCCACCGTTGTAAGAAATTAGCAAAAGTTTCCCAGGTTTATTTTTCCTAAGACTATATAATTCCTCTAGACTGATGTCCATGTCAAGATTGAAGGAGAAGTGATTGATGAATTTATCAGTAATTTCTTGAAAAGCTTTGATACTAGGAGGTAGATGAGAAAACCAATCCACAATAGGACCTGTTAAACTTTGAGGGAAGAGACGCATTAGATAAGAGTCATTGTAGCATACCTTAGTGCACATGACATTAAATTCTTTGATATGGTCCACAAGACTTCTTCTCCCTTTGTATTTATCGAATTTGGGGATTTCAAAGCCAGGAGGAAATGGTACCATTGTGATGTTTCGATTGAATGGATATGGACAAAAGTTTTGTGTATGGGACTTCTCTGCTTTTCCCATGCGAAGGTCTTACATTTCTTGTGATAACACCTTCAATTGTGATGATAGATCATCTTGCAGATTTGGTGGAGGAACATATGGTGGGATGACATATGAGTTCTATGGTGTGTATGGTGGTGTAAGATTCGTTGAAGGTGATTGGGATATTGATGTATATTTCCCTAATGTGTTTGGATTTATGATGTTTGATTAGGGATTATAATAGGAACCTTGTTGTTGTTGTTGAGCATACTATTGAGTTAGTAAGGCTTGTTGTTGAGCTTGTTGTTGCTGTTGTGCCACTAGGGCTTGTTGTTGGGCTTGTTGTTGTTGTGCTATTAAAGTTGTTTGATGGGATTGATATTGTTGTTGTGTTGTTTGTTGTGCTACTTGTTGTACAGCTAAGGTTGCTTGTTGTTGTTGTTGTTGTGTTCCTTGTTGTGATGTTGCTTGCTATTGTTGATGTTGTTGCTTCTTGTTGTTGTTTTTGTGCTACCAAGGTTGTTTTTTGTATTGTCACTTTTTGTTGTTGTTGTTGTTGGATGACTTGTTGATAGGCTTGTTGTGCTTGCTGTAAGGCTAAGGCATGTGCTTGCAATGTGGGATCAAGTTTTTGTTGGGACATTGATGGAGGATTATGGATGTTGATGTTTTGAGTGGATAATGGATTGGTGATGAGATGTTGGGGATTTCATTGCTTCAACATTCCTTCTAAGATAGTGGATGGTGGTGGAGGAATGTATGTTTGCGATCTTGTTTTATTTTGCATAGTAAAGGGGACAGATAAAAAAGATGAGGATTGTGTCATTAGATTATGCGATGGAAATGGCACACTAGGACCTTGAGTCCATGAATTAGAAATATTTTCTTGTCCCTTGTCTTAAGGATTGCCTTGTGCCAAGATGTAAACAAAGGATTCATGATAAAGGTATTTCCTAGGTTGACAAAACTTGTATCCAAGGGATTGCTTTTGGATGGATTGAAAGTGGATGAGGTAGATATGTTTTGTGAAACCAATGGTATGGATGAACCCATTGGAGGATTAGATAGAGATGTCCCCATTTGCATTAAGGGTTGGCTTTGTGGTATAGTATTGACATGTTATTGTGTGTTTCTTTGGTCTATACTATTTTTCATGATAGTGGGCACACTCGTGGTACTTGGTATAGATGAAGAAAGATGGCCTCGATATGTTGAAGTGGTTGTGGAATAATGAAGTTCGAGAGGTGTGTAGGTTTTCTTAGGATTTTTGGGAATGGGAGGAGCACCAAAGGTAGGCGTCCAAGTGGTTGTTGGAGGTGGGCGATTAGCGTCAAGGGTACCCACAAGTGTACTACTTTCAAATGGAAGAGTTAGACCAAAGTATTGGGCAATACCAGTTGCAAGACTAGAAGTGGATGTTTGATTTAGCCCTAGTGATGGAGTTGTGAAGCTTTGTGTCAAGTTTTGTGCAACGAATGTTGGGGAAATAGGAGCTACATTTTTCAAAGGCTTGATGTTCCATGATTTCTTCCCTAGTGAGTTCAAATGGGTTTTTTGTGATATCTTCAATCTCATATGGTTCTGATGGTGATTCTGGTTGTTGTGATGGTGTAACTTGACTTCTTGGATCAAAATCTAAAGGATTTGGATCACTTGAGGTAAATGTAATTTTGGATTTTTCCATGATTCTCTTGTGTTGTGATCTCGTCTTTACCATAAATTTTGTGTCAACGTTAGGAGAGTTGTGTTGTGATTTGTGATGTTTGACCTATCTAGTTGACTCAAATCTAGGTAAAAGGGACGCTCTAAGTCTTTTGGGTGAAATGATGATAATGGGGGATGAAAAGATGGATGATGTGGAGACTGATCTTTGCAAACATTTTGGAACAACACCTATGACTTGAGTTTGAATTTATAATGTTGGGATAAAGGATGTTGATGAACTTGTAAATCTCTAGGGTAGATTCGTGATCTTCAAGATGAACTAGTCCAAGGATGATAACTAACATGTCTAAATCCATGGAAAATGATACATTTCACATACAAAATAGGAAAATTTAGGGATTGGTTTTGATAGATTTCCAAGTCACAAAGTGTTGGAGTATTCAAAATTTATGCAAAGTTTGATGAAGTGAAGGATAAAATTTGGAGGGATGGATTGGATGTTTGATCCAATGTTGACCTAAAGTGAACCTTTTTTTTCCAAGACCAAGGTAGTGAGAATGATGCTAGACCTCTAAAATGTTCAAATCCTAAAGACCCAATGTTAACTTAGATAAGAGGATGGATGGGGATGTTTAAACCTGTTTGGGCCCTCCTAGCTTGAGCATAAAAGTTTCTCATCAAGGTGTAATGATTGCGATAAAGTATTAAGACCCACTTTCTACTAAACTGTGAGCTACAATACCTACATTTGCAATAATGGGATGGAGATTTTCCCCTATGGATCTTGATTGTATGATGAATCATTAATAGGAGTTTAGTATCTTGGAAAAGACCAGGGTTTTGACTCCAAAATAAGACATACAATTCTAGGTTGTTTCTTGAATGTGTCTGTAAAAGTTTGCTACCAACTTGTCTCTATTCTTGTGGAGTGTTAAAAGGCGTTTCTTGAGAGCTTTTGGACTAAGATTCCTAAGTTTTAAATGAGGACCTATACACCTTATCTAAGGAATCCTAATTTTTCGTGAGATCATTTACAAACAGTTCAAGTTTATGGAAGAAAAAATAAGATATTTATTACCACACAAGTGGTGGTAATGTGGGCCTTCCAACCTCAATATCAGCTTGTTCCTCTTCTTTTTCTAGAATGGTTGTTGTGTTTCTCCATTGGGTGTTTGTTTCTTTTGTTTCAAAAGTGAAGCTTCTTAAACTGCTAATAAGATCAGTTTGTTCTACATTAATGAGTTCAAAGTTTGGTTAACTGATAGCACCTAGAAGATTAGGTTGTTCAATGGGAGCAATGAGCCTCCAAATAGTCATGTGGGGTTCATGATTTGTGTCAAGTTTATCTTGCTTAAGCGAATTGATTCTACCACAAATACTTTTCTTAATTATGTTTTCAAACTAAATGTTTATGTCAAGAACATCATAACTTTCACAATGTCCATTTTATGAAAATCATGAGATTAAAGCCATAATTGCCTATGTTGTCTTTGGGAAATATGGATTTGAGATTAATGTCAAGATATTTTGAAATCGCTAAGGATAAATCCTTAGGACAAGCAGTAATATCAAGGCTAACTCAAGAGGTCCATATTTAAACCAAAGTGTTTGAAATTTTGAGGAAGATAGTGAATGTTTTTATAACATTTTGGAACCAAGCAAGGTTTTAAATAGACTCACAAGAACTTTACAATCCTAGCTTTGAAATGGCTATACTTGTTGAGTCCCTACTTGGATTTCTCCAAACACTAATCAATGTGATTAGTTAGAGATTTGGCGACACTAGCCCCCCTTTCTTAGCACACACTTCTCGGGACCACAAATCTCAAAATCCTTAAAATTCTGAGATCAAAAATATTTTTCTATTTCTACAATTGAATAGTAAGAATGTGGGGTGGCTTCAGAATGACCGTTCTTGCACCAACAAGTATTAAGGAGTTTTTGGATTCTAAACAATGGTTTGTAATAAGGGCTTCCAATTTAGGGGGTACTATGATAAAATCCCTCAAGAGGTCTCCTAACCCTTAGAACAACGGCTTTATGCATCATAAAGATGCTGGGGGAGAGCTACCATGTACCACATCCCATTGATCACAATTTTCATTGCAACCACAAATTTATATAGCGGTTTGGAAGAGCTTGGCTTTAGCTCATTACCACTTGGGTCGTTCCCTTGGGGTGAGGAATTTTCCCCACCAATTCAAGCCCTCTAAAGATAAAGAATAGTGAGGAAGTACATCTGTAGTTTGATCATGTTTGCTTGCATGAACAAAGAGAGAACACGCGCTATGCCTTTTTCTCACACTCGCAAAGGGGTTCAATTTTAATCCAAATTGAAAGATGTAGGTGATTTTTCAAAGTGTTAAGGAATGTTTCTATTTCTCAAGATCACCAAATGGTGTGAGAGAATTGCATATGCATCCACTACAACGTTGTAAATCACAAGACATAACAAATAGTTATAAATTTTAACCCCTCAAAATAGTGATAGGTTTGTTTTAATCACCAAATGAAATATGAAGTTGCCTTGTTCAATTTTAAACCCAAAAAGGCAGTAATGAGATGAGGGTTTAATTTTAATTCCGTTTGTGCATTCTTTTTAAACTGGGCAATTGAAATCTAGTGATTGTCCTAGAGCATAAAGTAGAAAGCATAAAAGTTGGGTTATAACTACCCCAAAGCGCTAAATGTTTGTTACAATCACAAAATTTTAAGATAGAAAAGTTTTCTTCACTTGAGCTCCATGTCTTTCCACATATAAAACCCTTTTAGTCTATCAACCATAACACAATCAGAGATACAATAGTGATCAAACAAATCAATGAAATTAAAGCACATGTCAAAAAATTGATCGTAAAGTTTCTTACCTTGATGGAGCATCACTGCACACAATAGCATTGAAATTTGAACTGTGGGAATCACTATGGTGAAAATGGGCATCGCTCTGCAGTAGAAATAGTGAGCACAATAGTGCCAGGATTTGGTCCGACGTTGCTGCTCACAGTAGCATCATGTTTTGAAATTTTTTGGCGTCTGTCTAGTGAATCTGGGCGTCGTCATTTAAAATTTTTGATACCTGTAGATTAAATTAGCATCACCAGATTTAAATTAACAAGTATGTACAGGATCATGATGGGCCAAAAAGTGGTGATATGATGGGTATGTGTAGGATATGTGGCTGACGACTTTTTCTACACCTAAAATTGATGAAACGAAAAGGGTTTTTAAAGGATATTCTCACCTTTACACTAATATAAATTATGCTTTACTTTGAATTTAATAAATAATTATTATTTATTTTCTATTTGAATTACGACTAAAGTCTTGATTGATAAACTGATTGAAAAACATCTATAGCTTTCAAATAGTATCACACTTTTTGAATCTAAAACATGTGTCACATTTTATGCTTCGCATACTATAGGATTTAAAAATAATAATTTCATGAAGTTTTGACCAAGTTAAGGTGGTCAGACATACGATTTTTTATATTTTTTAAAAGTTGTAATAAAAAATTCATAATTAATTATTTACTTGGAAAAAAAATTACAAAAAATATGCATCACATCATGACATGAGTCTTCTACTTATATCTAAAATCTTATCAAAAAATATTATCATTTTATTGTGGTTAGGGTGGTTAGACATACACCTACTTCTTATTTTTTCCATGAAATTTAGGTACTACTGCATTGAAATTTCAAATTTTCACCAAATAGATTTTTTTAAAAATAAACCTAGTAGTTTAGAAACTACATTCAATTTGCTATAGATTCTATTCTCATATATTTTTGAAATAATATGGATAACTTATTCAATTTTTTACGTCAAGTTTCCTAACTCTACTTTTTCTGAATTTTTTGCCACTTAAGGGCCTATTTTTTCCATGATGATCATGTACATACCCCAGCGTTGGTGCATTAATTCAGTTTTGGTATTTCAAATTTTGATGGTGTCGCTATATGGCAAAACTTTTCAAAAAGTGTCACTGTTTGTGGTTTGGGCATCGTTATATCCTGCAAAACAAGTATAAGATGGAATTCAAGCTAAAAAATGGTTAGATTAATGGTTTTCCCTCCTTCTAGCACCAGAATGTGAGACAAGGAATCATGAGTGTGGGTCGATTATGCTTGATCCATGATGAATCGAAGCACAATTTTCTGAATTAGACTTGAATCTACCAAACAAGATCATTCAAATTGGAAAATTAAATTAAGTATTTAATTGAAACTAAATGTTACAAACTACACAAAAATAGTTAAATTCCTACTCTAACCCATTTGAAACTTATCCTATTTTGGAATTGGTGTTGTGTTGATGTGAGACAATAGCCCTTTCCCAATCCCATGATCTGTGAGCCTGTTTCAGTTGATTCTATGGAAGAGAATAGATGAAACCATTGTGATGGATATATGAAAACCTAGTTTATGCTAAATTGAACATGATGCAAGCTAAGTTACCATGATTTTATGCTAAAAATGAACTAATTATGCAATTTGTAAGCTAATCTAAGATAATTTTAAGCTAAGAGATAGAAACCTTAATTCATATATAAACTTAGATGGATTCATGGAAGCCATTAATGGATTCTCTAAGCTATTATGCAATTAAAAATAAACTAAAACAAGCTAAAAGTGAATAAATTGAGAGTTTGGATGCAAGTGAGATCAACAACATAAGTTTTCAATTGAAAGATCCATCCATTTGTCTCCAAATAGTGTTCTATTTATAGGTGAACCGTTGATTTTTGGTTCCTAAGTGCTTCTCTAGCTCTAGGGTTTTTCACCTAAAAGGAGAGAGATAGGGTCCAAAAATGCTAAGGGTTCATTCAAATTATGTTATGCATGATGTTTTCTAAGGTAAATGAAGTAAGCTAAATGCAATTGAGTGATCTAAATTAATGAATATGAATGCAAAACTAAGATTTAAACTATGTTTGAAAACACACCATGACATGCAAACAATGAGCTAAATGAAGAAATATTATAGAACATAAAGGAATGGGATGAAGCAGAGTGTACCTAGGAAATATTTGATGAATCTAGAATGTTGTGAATTATGACTAAAATTACTAAAATTTCACAGTGGGACTCATTCACCCAGGTGGCAAATTAGTCTTGCTACTGGTGAAAAAGTGTTAGAAACTAGTTTCTGACTATCGGGATCCAGAATCTGACAAAATTCAGATTTTCAGTCCTAAGGTGGGACTCATTTGCCACTAGTGGAAAATTAGTCCTCTCCCAAAAATTTGAAAAATCAGGAGACAACTCTGCAACACCAGATCTGGAAATCACTAATTGTCGGGTTGTCGAAGTAAATTCTGCAAGAAACAGACATAAAACCTTCTCCAAACTTGAAATATGAATGAGTTGACTTGAAGCACCTAGTTGACTTGTTCTCCACTTTTCAACACCAAAATACTTGTTAAATATGCATACCTAGGTCTGCAAACACACATGCACAAAGGGAAAAATGGTTGAGGATTAGCAAATAGGGGTTTTCCTTGGTAAAACCCCACTTTTGGTAATCAAACCCTTAATGAAATAATAAAATGCAAGAGAATGATAAAATAACAACATGCAAATGTTATCAACTTACCAAACCCTTGATGATGCAAATCTGAAGTAATGTCAAAGGATGCTCCAAAGTGCTTGAATAATGCTTGATAAGATGTTGTAAGATGCTTGAATGCTTGAGATGTGTGAATGAATGCTTGAATGAGTGAGGAGATTGTAGGAGGGTCTAAAATGAGGTGAAAATCACTTATTTATACAATCTTGTGCCTTAGTAACCCGTTCATACCTCATCACAGGTCGACATCAAGTGTTTTTAAATAAAAACCTGAATTTTTTTTAAAAATATTTTGAATTTGGGGCCAAGGGGGACTCATTCACCACCCATGGTGAATGGGTCCCACCTAGGACTTGAAAATGGGTTTCGGGAATTATCTTGCATTTAATGTTGTTTGTTGGGCTTATATTAAAAAATACACTTAATTGAGCCTTATAAGGGCATAAAGAGGTCAAATAAAGTATAAGAAAGGGATAAATAGTGAATTTATTCCTAGAAAAGCGTGAAATCTTGTTACAAGACTTTACAACACTTCAACATAGGACTTGATGATGTTTAGAAAGGTGATTTTTAGGTGAATTGTAATGAATAGAGTCTAGAAGAGTGTAGAAATGTCTTACAACACTTCACAACACCTTCACAAGATGTCATTATTTAAATTTTAGTACCTAAATATGCATGTTCAAGCCATGTTACATCATAAAATCAGAGTAGAATAGATCAAACACCATAAAACAAGACCTAAAACGCCATGAAAATGATAAGGGGCCATTTTTCTACGACACAATAGGAGAGAAAATGAGGAATGAAGGGTTGGGATTGAAAAGATTAATCAACGAACAAAGATGAAGGAGATGAGAGGCATGTATCATGGATTCTCATCAACAATTGAGAATACATGATGGGATTTTAATCAAGGGATCACACTTTCCTAAAAAAAAACACTTTTGACTTGCACACACAGGTTAAAGGTGACTTGTTCAAAAGGTTAAAGGTTAAAACTTGCATAAGAAACTAAGTGAAAATATCCATTTTTCAAATGATGAAGGAATAAGAATATTATTTTGAAATATTCCTATCAGTGAGGATAAAAGGCACTTTGCAAATTAAAAGAAATTCTTAATTGTACAAAATTGTGGTAAGGAATATTCCATGGGAATATTCCCTTCTTAGAGGAAAGTTAGTTTAATTGCTATTTAAACAAGGTTTAATCATGCAATTAGGGATTTGGAGGAATAAAGTGATATTTATTAAATAATTTAATAAATGGGGGAGAGAGATGAAATGATATTTAATTAAATAACTTAGGGTTATTTAATTAAATAAGATTACTTAGGAGATTAAATTAAATATCTTGATTTATTTGATTTAATAGGATGAAATGTTAGCGTGAAGGGGGATAAATTAACCTGATTAAATTAATTAGGCTAATAGATGAAAATGATGCAATTAATTAATTAGCTAGGCTAATTAAATTAATTAAGAAAAAAGAAGATGGATTTTGAGAGGAAATGATGTTAGTAAATCTGTTTCAAGTGTATGATAATGTTTATGACATTTTTTAGTGCCTGTAGCTACATTGTCTTTGGTGATGTTATTGACATAGAATGTACTATAAATATATTGAATGTGTTATATATGGGAAGAAGAGTTTTGACCATAAAATATGAAATTCTCTTTAAAACAACTACTATTATTCCATCTTGTTTTTGTAAGAAAGAGGACCACCTCTATTAAAGATTATGAAAGTGTGATTTCCTTGGGTAGCTATAGGAGTGTATGGAGTAATATTTTCTTGGTTAGGAGTTCAAACTACTAACAATAGGGGTTCCTTTCTTGTATTTTAGACATAGAAAGGGTTTCTCTCATATTTTTTATCTTTTATAAAGACTCAAATAATTCCAAGAGTGTAGGATACTCACCTTTATGGGATACTATTGTTTGAGTCTTTGGAATGAATGATTAACAATATTTGAAACCAAGAGAGTGGAGTCATAAAAATAAATTATAGAGTTTCTAGGTTCTCATAACTATGTGCCCAATGATTTCAAAACATTAATGGTAGCACTAACCTCTTAGCCATATGATAATAAACTCATAAATATCATCCCACTGGGTAATACCATGTACCATCAAAAATTGTCACCCTTGATAATTTCACACTAGGTTTATCTCCCCCTATGTGCTTGGACCTAATTATGCATTTAATTTCCCATCTTACAAACATCTTTAGAAAATCAAACAATGTTAATGAAAGTAGGTATTTGATATTTTCCATCAATACTTAAGGCCTCGAAAAGGATGGGTCTAGTCTAGGGTGCCCCATAAACTATACCATTGGCTCCATTTTGAATATGTTAATTTCAATATTTTATTATTTGAATTTCCAATTTTAATTATCGGCTATTGGCATTTCATTTTTTAGGAAATTAGAAGAATTGCATATAAATACTAGTCATTTTATCATTTGAAATCAGCTAGAAGTGCATATAAGGAAATTCATTGAGCAATCAAGAGAATTCAAGAGTAGGATTATAAGTATTTTACTAGCATCCATTCATGTCAAGCATCATGGAAATTACACATCATGTTTGTATGTAAGTTTTTTCATGTTTTGTGAGAACTAACACATGCAGTAATTCAATCAAGCTATCAAACTCTCCTTGAAGGTGATGAGTACACGACTTCAGCCCATCAAGGAATGTAGATCTGAGTGGTGAGTTGAAATATTAGTCAATTCATTACTTGATTTATCATTTAGCCTCTACCCTACTGAAGATAAACTCTCTTTTCATATCACCATAACTGTTGTGGAGGTAGAAATACCAAAATGGGGTTTGAATTAGGTAAGCCCCTATATGGCACAACCCTTCCCCCTCTTTCATGTGTGAAAGTTATCACATCTAAAGATAATTGGATGAAGATAAAGTACTAATTTCTTATACATGCATTCAAGCCTACAAGTTGTCAAGTCACAAAAACTAGATTCTCTCATCAACAGATGAAGTTCTAATAGTGACCTCAGGAGAACAAGGGCTATAGACCAAGGACTTGAGTACTTTTTTTTTTACATTTCATAAAATAGGACAGTCTAGGGTGCACCATGTCCTTTTTGGAAACACAAGGATAGACAATTGAGAGGGGGGGTGAATTAGTTGTCACATAATTTTAAACTTATTCAGCTTATTAACCTTATTCTAAGATTTGATCATTAATCATGAAAGCATAAATGAACAACACATTATAAGCACACATAACACCAAGATTTTTTATGTGGAAACCTTGTTAGGGGAAAAACCATGTTGGAGGTTAGTCCACAAGATTATACTCTGTTAAAAGTATAAGGAAATATGAATGTGGAATGTGCATGCATTCAAGCACATTGCCTAGAGCTCACTGCTAAATTACAAAGGAAGACACACTGTCTTACAAAAATGTTTTTATTATATCTATTAGATTTTGAACTGAGAAAATAGCATCTACTAATGCCTGGTTATAGTTTTGGTTAAGCACATGAACACTTCTGTACTCTTCTTCACTCTTTTGCACACTCTACTCTGCCTTCGAATGATCTGAATAATATTCGTACACAAGACTTGTACACTTCTCACTTTCACACTTCAATTCAAATAAAAAATTGCTCGTATATATATCTACAACAAGAAATTTCATCACTATAAGTCCACCACAAAGAAATAATAAATCAAATACAAACAATCGACTCAGATCAATAAATATTTTTCATGCGAATCAACCAAGGTCAACCACAACATAGTGAATACCATAAATAACATCCTCAAACATGAACTACTTCAATTAATTACTCCTCATAGATCCACAACACACTTCAATGTGCCTTGTCGGCCAAGAACATAAAAAACATCAACACTCAAGAGAAAATATCAGATCACGAGCACAACGAACAATGCGAATGTGAAACACATATAGAGAATGATCTAGAAACATCCACAAACATCATGAATCACCAAAGAGGCATTTACAACAACTAAACTTACTGAAATCACATGATGTTAATTCAGGAACACAAACTGAAGTAACAAAAAATTGTTAGAATACAAATCTTCATAACTTGATCAAATCTTCATGTGGATCTCTAAAACCCAATGTGGATAAACTAGATATACTCAACAAGAAACCCTTTAGTCCATAACCTTTGAACAACAACGTACTAAGTTCATCGACAGACTAAACTTCAATTCACCACTGACAACTTCGAGCACTTCTTATATAATTTTCTCAATATCCTCGACATATACAACTTCTAATGCACTAATGTTGATAGTTTTGACATCAATGACAACCAAAAAATCCAACAATATCCCCCTTTGGCATTGATGGCAACACATGATGTGAAAAACACCATCAACACAACTACACTTACTCCCCCTTAGGCTTTGACTCTTCTCCCCAACTCTTTCACATGACTCTTCTTCCCATAAATTTTTTCACATTACTCTTCTCCCCCTTTGTCATCAATGACAAAGATCTCTCCTATACAAGCTCTGAACCAAATATCTGAATACCTGAACATCTGACTACTCCCCCTGAGTAGCAGCCACCACAACATCAATCCAGATCAAAATATGATCATGAAATACACAGATTGATGCAAATCAATGCATCTTAGTTCTTATTAGGAAGGGTAATTAACCCTAACTTCCCTCTGAGATACTCAAAAGTGTCCTTAGGCAAAGACTTGATAAATATGTCTACAATATGCTCCTTAGTCGGCACATACTCCAATTTGACTTCCTTTTCACTTACTTTCTCTCTCAAAAAGTGAAACTTGATAGATATATGCTTGGTCTTGGAATCCAGCATCAGATTCTTAGATATGTTAATAGCACTTCAATTATCATAGAATATAAAAATAGGCTCATCATACACAACTCTTATATCCTCCAACATCTACTTCATCCACAGTACTTGAGTACAATTATTAGCAGCAACAATGTAGTCTACCTCTATAGTAGATAAAGAAATAACATTTTTCTTTTTTCTTAACCATGAAATAAGCTTCTTTCCCAAGAAAAATTCTCCACAACTGGTACTTTTCCTGTTATTCACATCTCCTGCCCAATCAACATTAGTAAAGGCACTCAAAGTAAGATCATCATCTTTAGGATACCATAGGCCAAAATCAATTGCCCCCTTCAAGTATCTGAAAATCCTCTTCACAACAGTCACATGTAACTCTTTAGGATCAGCTTGAAATCTTGCAACAATACATACAACATTCATGATACCAGGCCTAGTTTGAGTCAAGTAAAGCAATCCACCAATTATTGATTTGTATCTAGTCTACTTTTCCTTTGAAGAATCATCATTAGTTGTCAACTTGCATTCGGTCACCATGGGTGCACCAACTGGCTTTGAATCTTCCATACCAAATTTCTTCAACAATTCTTTCACATACTTGGACTGAGATATAAATATCCCTTTATCTAACTAAGTAATTTTCAATCCCAAGAAGAATTTCATCTCTCCAATCATTGACATCTCAAACTCATTCTGCATCTCATCAACAAACTTCATGCACAAGCTATCATCTCCTCCAAATATGATATCATCAACAAAAACTTCCACAATCAAATCTTTATTATGATCAATCTTGAAATACATATTACTATCAACAATACCTTTGTTAAATTGAAGCTTCACCAAGTACTTATAATCCAATCTGGCATACCATGCTTTAGGGGCTTGCTTGAGTCCATACAATGCTTTATTCAACTGAAAAACCATATCTCCCTAATCATTCAATTGAAATCTGTCCAATTTTTCAGCATACACCTCTTCTTCCAACTCACCATTTAGAAAATTTGACTTGACATCCATCTAATAAACCTTGTAGTCTTTGTAAGCAACATAAGCAAGAAACAGTTTCTTACTTAAAATTTTAAAGGCTTTTGGTTTTTGTAATAGGGTTATCCAAATGGTGGAACAACTTGTGTCCACGGCTTCTATATCGATTATGGTCAATGGATCCCCTACCTCCTTTGTCTAGAGCACCAGAGGTCTATGGCAGGATGATCCTATCTCCCCTATTTTATTCACTATTATGGCTGAAAGTCTAGGCAGGAACCTGAAAAAATTGGTTGACTTCAATCTTCTTTCTGGTCTTAAACTTTCCTCGGGCAATCTACTGTGTTCCCACCAACAATTCGTTGATGACACTATGCTTATGGGTAAAGCCATGGTAGCTGAAGGAAAAACCATAAAATAATTGCTTGACAAGTATGGGAGAGTTTCTGGATAGCTGATCAATAATAAAAAAAGCTCGCTGTTCTTCTTCAACACTCCAGATCATAGACAGGCTAAAATTGCTAGAATCCTGGGTTGCAGAGTGGATTCCCTTCCTACCACCTACCTTGGTCTACCCTTAAGTTTGAAACCTCCAGAGTCATTCTGGCTCTCGTTGGTTGAAAGATTCAGTAAGAAGCTCATGGGCTGGAAAGGAGCCATGCTAAGTCAGGCCGAAAAACTTCAGCTACTCAAAGCTTCTCTCTAGAATTTGCCTATCTATGCCCTAAGTTTATTTAAGATTCCTGCTAAATTTGCTGATGCCATTGAAAAAATCCAAAAAAGATTTCTATGGTTGGGTGTTGAGGAAAAAAAATGAATTCCCTTAATTGGTTGGAATCTGGTTTGTAGACCTAAAAAGGCCAGAGGACTTGGTTTAAGAAGAATCAAAACAGTTAACAAAATCCTCCTTGCTAAACAAATTTGGAGAATTTCCTCTTCTTCTAGGGAGTGGATTGATATCCTGGCTAGCAAATACTTAGAAAACAATTTCTCTTCCATTATTAAGAAGGACCTCCACCTTCTTCCCAGAGGGTCAACATGTTGGAATAATATAATCAATGGAAAAAAGATTGTGGATGATGATATTGGTTGGCAAGTTAGAAATGGTCACCATACTAGATTTTGGGAGGAAAAATGGCTTTTAAAGGAGCTCATTATAAAATTCAACTCCTTCAGCGAATGGGCAGATACCTGCAAGGAACGGTTTGGAAATTATGTGAAAGATTACAAAGTGAATGGTAAGTGGGTGGACTTATGCAGTGTTAGTCAGGGTTTGGCTCCTATCCAGTCTTCTCTGATGGCTATTAGACTTAATTCTAAGCAGCTGGATGATTGCGTGGTTTGGATAGATGATCCCTCTAGCAATTTTTCTGTGTCTTCAGCTTTTGCCAGGATAACTTCTTCTCTGGACCGTCCTCCCTTCTGGTCTAAAGCTTGGTTTAAACTTTTGATACCAAAAATCAATATATTTTTTTGGATCCTTCTCCAAAACAAGGTGCTTATGATTGACAACCTGTGTAAACGTGGTTTTCAAATTCCTAATAGATGCTTTTTTTGTAAGATGGAGGCTAAATCAGTACATCACTTATTCCTTCATTTTTCTTTTGCTGCTTCTATGTGGGGAAAAATCATCAGGTTATGGCACCTCCCTTGGGTCTTCCCATCGTCCATTGAAGACTTCTTCACTCAATGGAAAGCTCTGACAAGAAATCCTATGCTCAGATATTTTTGGGATTTAACATTCCCTCGTGTTGCTTGGGGCCTCTGGAAGGAACACAACAATAGAATTTATAGAGGTAAAGAAGCCTCTGAGGAAATTGTCTTTGATAAAATTGTCAGATTTCTGAAGGAAAATTTCAATGCTTTGGTTTAGAAGGACAACATGTCCTTGAAAGTGGAGCACTTGCTCTATGACCTTACTGTTGCTAAGGAGTGGAACATAAGTCTTGTTCTGTCTAGAACCTCAATGAAAGCCAAGAAGGACAGAGAGGGTGTTTGCTAGTCTTTTCCGTCAAATGGTTGGATCAAAGCTAACTTTGATGGTGCGGCAAAAGGTAATCTGAGGGCGACAAGCTGTGGTGGAGTTATAAGGGACTCCTTTGGAAATTTCATTAGAGCGACGGCCTCTCCTCTTGGCTCCCAAACTAATCATTTGGCGGAGGCTGCTGGAGCTTTTCACATCATAAATTTAGCCCAAAGTTTTAACATCAAACATCTATGGCTTGAAGGAGACTCCAAAAACATAATCGACTGTCTTAAGGGAAAGTCTCCCCCCTCGTGGACCATTAAGTCATGGATTGAGGATGCCAAATTGACTTTGGCTAAATTTGATAAAGTTAAAATATCACATGCTTATAGAGAAGCTGATGCTGTTGCGGATTTTTTTGCTAACGAAGGAGTTAAGAGTAATGATGAGCGTACCTGGCTAAATACTAGTGATTTAAACTCTAATGTTTGCACCCTATTAAATTATAATAAATCATATGGAAAAGCGACGTGTTATCCCTTTAATGAAGACAGATAAGACATTTCACATCACAATCATTAGATTGCATGGGACCAATCACAGCGGCTTAATCTACAAGAAAGTTTTGCACGCTTTGTGGGTTCTTAGTTGTGGCAGGGCCAATTTTAGTAAAGCTTTCGTTGGGTCTACCCCACTATGTCGGCTGAGATGGGAGGAGACAAAAAGTGAATTGAGCTAGAAAGCTATGAAACACACATGAAAAATGCCAAGGCCTGGGATAAATTTAAAAGCGGAGGGTTGCTTCCTTTCCTGGAGAAGCTCCATGGCTCTAGCCAGGAGGCTACCGACCTCTTTGTTAAAAATTGGAAGAATGATAACTTGACCCTGTATGGTAGGAATGTTGAGCTCAGCGAAAATATAATCGCAGATGTTACAGGCTTATCAACTAAAGGGAAGAAGTTTTTCAGGGACAGGGCTTTTTCTGATGAAGCCGTGATTAGATTTCCTAAAAAAGACAAAGAAAGGTTAAGCTTGGTCAAAATTGCTAGCAGCTACTTTGATGCTAATTCCATAAAGGCCATCTAGAGGAAGGTTTTGCGGGTCATCATGGAGTACATTACGGTGGATGGGCGCTTCACCAGAGTTTATGGCTACCACTTTGCTCTTCTCAACCACTTCCGCCACAAGGTTAGGGTCTCTCTTCCCTATTATCTTTTCTGTTCCTTGAAGAAAAGCTTGGAGGATAATAAGAAAAACCCCAATAGATTCCCCATCTTACATACGGGGTTAATAAGGTTGATTGTCGAGCATTTCCAAAACATGCCTGCCCCGCTATCCTGGATACCACTCTTGACTCTGAGAGTGACGACACGGAGCCCAGTGGCTCGAAGTATCTTCCCAACCCTAGTTCGGCTAGAAAAGTCCTTAGCTCACATGCTAGCCCTTTTGGGAACAAAAACCCCACTCCCTTTTCTGGTAAAGCCCGTGCTGAGCTTGAGATTGATAGCCACTCGATTTTGAATAGATCCTCTCATAAGAAACTCCAGGCTAAAAGTCTTGTTTCCTATTCTGAAGAATCCTCTGACTCGGAGGATTCTGACGCCAACAAAACTATGGTTAGTGCTGAACCTCTGTCGGACAAACATGCTAAATATGATTCCCCTGTTACTCCTAACCCTGAGAAAACTGATCCTAATATCGGTGACGCGCCCTCTCTGGATTTTTGTGGTTGGACTTCTTAGTCCTTCTTCTATTTTGTAGACTTTGTGGTTTCGGGTCCCTGTAAAACCCGTTTTACCCTTTTATCAAAAACATAAGCAAGAAACAATCTCATAGCTTCAATTCTAGCAACAAGGGCAAAGGTTTCTTCAAAATCAATACCTTCCATCTGTGAATATCCCTTACATACCATTCTTGCTTTGTTTCTAACCACTTCACCTTGCTCATTCAATTTGTTTCTAAAGACCCATTTAGTTCCAATTATATTTTTATCCTTAGGTCTGGGAACAAGAATCCATGTATCATTCTTTTCAATTTTTTGTAGTTCCTCTTTCATTGCTTCAACCCAATGTTCATCTTTGCATGCTTCATTCACATTGTTAGGCTTAGTATTTGAAATCAAATAGTATTCTTCTGCAATCTTTCTCCTAGTCTAAACACCTTTGTTCTTATCACCTATGATCTCATTCTTTGAATGATTCAATCTTACATACCTCAGAGTCTTAGGGCATTCTTTAAATTTAGGATCTTCTATTCTCTCTTCTAATCTTCCACCAATTTTTCCTTCCTCTTGATCTTCTTGATTCACCAAAATGATTTGGACCTGATTTGAAATCTGACCTTTGTTTGTACTGTCACTCTAATCATCAAAATCATATCCATAGGTTCTGGATGGTGCAACTA
This sequence comes from Sequoia sempervirens, assembly GCA_007258455.2. Taxonomy (NCBI): domain Eukaryota; kingdom Viridiplantae; phylum Streptophyta; class Pinopsida; order Cupressales; family Cupressaceae; genus Sequoia; species Sequoia sempervirens. The sequence continues at coordinate 903,502,050 of VDFB02271358.1, forward strand.
TGTCTTCATCAACCTTAACATTTGCACTTTCAACCATTTTCTTCAATCTCTTATTATAACACTGGTAGGCCTTGCTTTTAGTAAAATAACCCAAAAAGATTCCTTCATCACTCCTTGCATCAAACTTTCCTATATCTTCATCTCTTTTGATATAACACTTGCTTCCAAAGATCTTGAAATATCTAATAGTAGGATTTTGACCAGTCCATAGCTCAAAAGGAGTCTTACTAGTATCACCTTTGATTTTTACTTGGTTAAGTGTGTACACAGCAGTACTCACAACTTCTCTCCAGTAGATATGAGGTACATTTCCTTGCAACATCATAGTTCTAGAAACATCTAGAACTCTTATGTTCTTCCTTTCCACAACTCCATTTTGTTGAGGGGTCTGAAGTGTAGATAATTGTCTCTTTATTCCATGTTCTTCACAAAAAGAATTAAACTCATCGAAAGTGAATTCACCACCTCTATCTGATCTCAGACACTTAATCTTCAGTCTTTTCTCTGTCTCAACCATAGCATTAAAGATCTTGAACTTTTCCAAAGCTTCAGATTTCTCCCTTAAGAAAGTAGCCCACATCATTCTTGAATAGTAATAAATAAGCAACATGAAGTACATGTATCCTTGTAAACTTATAGCTCTAGCAGAACCATTCAAATTAGTATGCACAAGATCCAATAATCCATTTGAATTTTGTTGTTTGCTTCAAAATAAAATTCTTGTTTTCTTTCCTCATTGACATTCCTTGCATATGGCATTAGTAGGTTTCATCAACTTAGGAAGATCTTTCACAGCCTTAGTATAAATTATCTTGACAATATTATCAAAGTTAACATGACACATTATCGTATGCCACAACTAACTTTTATCAATTTGAGCAATCAAACAACTTTTGCTAGCAACACTCAAGTGAAAGATATTACCTTTTATTTTTGTACTTGATGCAATCACATTGCTAGAATTTCCCAATATTTTGCACTTACCATCCATGAACTAAAGATTGTAACCCTTATCAACTATTTTTCCAACACTTAATAGATTATGCTTCAAAACTTCAACATACAAAACATCATCAGTATCATGCTTACCATCAAGAGAATACATCCTCTACCATGGATCACACTAGCTTTGTCATCACCAAATATCACAACACCACCATCATACTTTTCCAAACTCACAAAATTACTTTTATCTCATGTCATATGATGAGAGCAACCACTTTCAATTACCCATTCATCTTTCTCTTCAACTTGATAAGCTAGTGCTTTCTCCACATGTGTACAATTAGCAGATTCAATAGACATGTGATTATTTTCCTTGATAGCAATAAATACAAATTCATCTTCACTTGGATTTCCTTTATCAGACTCATCATCTGTCACACCTTCATCAACATCATAGTAACACTTCTTTTTAAATTTAGGCTTGTTATGTTTCCAAGAGGACACCTTGATGCAAAATGACCTAGTTTATTGCAAGAGAAACATTTAATAGGAAACTTCCCCTTATACTTACCTTGTCCTCTAGCTTCTCTTTTCACAATCAGTGCTTCAATCTCTTCTAGCTCTCTTTCTTCTTCATCGAGTTGTTTTATTTCATCCTCATACTTGAATGTCTTTCTTGATGAACTTTCACTTGGATCATATCTCTGTTTATCTCTTCCAAAAGTAGTGGCCTTGAATGCAGATTCTACCTTAGGAAGGGAATCACTAAATTCACTCAACTCAAAAGCAGTAAGCTTACCAATCAACATATCTCTAGTAACAGTTTTCACAGTCCAGAGCTCTTCAATAGTACTAGCGTTAACTTTTTAAGAATCATGCAAGGATCTAAACACTTTAGCAACAATCTCTAATTCGTCTATCTATCCACCAGCACATCTGATACCACACACAAGTTCATTCACTCTTTGCATGAAAGTAGTAACATTTTCATCATACCCATTCTCAACTTTTCATATTTCCCTTTCAGACTTTGTAGCTTAGCAATCTTCACATTAGCATCACCTTCATACAAGGTCTCCAAATTTTTCCAGATCTCATAAGCAGTCTTCAGATCCATCACATTTTTCATCTCAGAATCAATCAAAGCACTCAACAATGCCTACTTAGCCTTGATATTATACTCAACATCCTTGATCTCAGTAGAAGTAGTAGGACCATTCTATGGAATAACATACCTATTACTTGTAATTCTCCAATAGGGTTCACCAATACATCTTATATGGCACTCCATTCAAGTCTTCCACAAAGAATAATTTTCTCCATCAAATCTAGGACTATCCTTCTTATAAGTCACCATCCTGGATCACTTCAACTTATTAAACTTCTTCCAAGGAACCTTAATCTGATACCAATTGTTGGAAATATAAGGATAGACAACTGAGAGGGGGGGTGAATCAGTTGTCACAAAATTTTAAACTTATTGAACTTATTAACCTTTTTCTCAGATCTGATCATTAATCATGAAAGCATAAATGAACAACACATCAGAAGCACACATAGAACCAATATTTTTTACATGGAAACCCTGTTAGGGGAAAAACCTTGGCAGAGGTCAATCCACAAGATTATACTCTATTAAATGTATAAGGAAATATGAATGGAGAATGCACATGCATTAAGGCACACTACCTAGAGCTCATTGTTCAATTACAAAGGAAGACACACTATCTTATAGAAAGATTTTGATTATATCCATCAGATTTTGAACTGAGAAAATAACATCTGCTAATGCCTAGTTATAGTTCCGATTAAGCACATGAACACTTCTTCACTCTTCTTCACTCTTCTGCACACTTTACTCTACCTTTGAATGATTTGAACAATATTCACACACATGAATCACACACTTCAAACTTGTACACTTCAATTTGAATAAAAAATCGCTCTTATATTATCCGCAACAAGAAATTTCATCGCTATAAGTCGACCACAAAGAAATAATAAAATGAATACAAACAGTTGGCTCTGATCAATAAATATTTTTCATGCGAATCAACCAAGGTCGGCCACAACATAGTGAAGACCGAAAATAACATCCTCAAACATGAACCACTTCAATTAATTACTCCTCGGAGATCCACAACATGTTTCAACGCCTTGTCGACCAAGAACATGAAAAACATGAACATGCCAGAGAAAATCCTGGATTGCAAGCACAACGAACAATACGGACGTGCAACATAGATAGAGCATGATCTAGAAACATCCACAAACATCATGAATCACTAGAGAGGCATCTGCAATAACTGAGCTTACTAAAATCAGATGATCTTCATTTAGGAACACAAACTGAAGTAACAAAAATATAGTCAAAATACAAATCTTCATAACTTGATCAAATATTCACGCGGATCTTTGAAACTCGACATGGATAAACTAGATATACTCAACAAGAAACCCTTTAGTCCACAACCTTTGAACAACAACGTACTGAGTTCACTGACAGACTGAACTTCACTTCACCATTGACAACCTGTAGCACTTCTTATTGCAATTTTTCTCAATATCCTTGACATATACAACTTCTAATACACTAATGCTAATAGTGTTGAAATCAATGACAACCACATATCAAAAACACAACCACAACATCCAATAGCCCTAAACCAACTAATTCAACTTCAAATTTACACACCAAGTTCTTTTGTGTCTTCTCTCTGCCTTTTTGGATTATGTTTATGTCTTGTATTTAATTTCTTAGAAATCATAATAGACTACTACATCTTTCATAGTTTACTTAGGAAAGTCATTGCATCATATAATTAAATCAATCCAATCAATCAACAAATTGACACAAATCTCCCAAACAAGGATTAGAACCTTGATCCACCATTCCAACTTTTTCATTTAGGTTTGTAGTCAAGAGGATTTGAGATCATTTATAATCCTCAAAAAAATTGGACAAGTGTGATTTAGGACCTAGATCCCTTTTCCCAATTAAACAAATTGGTGAACTTGACTATTTAAAACACTTCAAATCTTCTGGAATATGAAACATGTATCATTTAAAATCTAAGTGTGATCTTAGGTTCTTTGCATTTATCATTTATGTATGCATATTCATCATAAAAATTATTGAAAGGGTGAAAAAATTACATTGCATTTTTCATTCATAAGACAACTAGGGTTAATTTTAGTTAGTAAAAAGTGGATCTAGTTCATCTTTGCATTGGTAAATCTGCATTAGGTCATATCAAATCTGAAAAAAAATCTGAAAGTGATCAAAGTGGTCATTTAGGCATATGCATATAGTGAAAAAGTGGAAAAAGTGCATTGTTGATATTGCAAGAACATTGATAGATTTCAATTTCTATATCTTTCAAGCTACTCTCAGTCAAATTTTATACTTTATAATCTAAAAATTGCATTTTTTATCACATTCATTGCTTGAAAATTCTAAAAATTACACGCATAATTATATTTCACATAGAAAAATCACAATTCTACACATTTTTGGAAATTCATAAATTCCCTCAGACATGTAAATAAAAAATTAATTAAGGGGAAAATAATCACTAATAAACCCACAAAAGCCCCATTTCAAGATGATCAACCATGGCTACCAAAGAGTTCCTCCAAGACATGGCCAGTAATGCACAATAATACTAGTTCCTCATAGAGTAAATTTTAATCCCTACATATGACATTTGAAAACAAGTTCAATGACCTATGAAATCTTTAACCCCTTATTTAATGACATTTACACCTTACTCAATAACCAAACCCTTCCAACCAACATTAGTACCTTATTTAATGCACCTCCTATTTTACCCTCTAGGATGGAACACTCTACTATAGTGGCTATGAAGCTACCTTTCTTAGGTATCTCAAGATAGAATAGTCTAATTTAATACTTCAAGAGGCTCATAATAGTATATTTGGGTCTCACACCAATGAAATGGTCCTTGCTAAGAAGTTACTTTGTATTGGATACTATTTTCCAACCGTAGAAAATGATAAATATCAAAATGTGAAGAGATGTATCCCTTTCTAGAAGCACAAGGGTATCATTCATGCATAATTATAATCTATTTATCCAATCATCGTGCCATGAACATTCTCTAAATGGGTTCTTAATCTCATTGCAAAGATAAATCAACCATCCTCAAACAATCACAAATTCATTATTAATACCACAAAATACTTTACAAAGTAGGTTTGAAGTTCCACTCACCTATAACATGGGTTTTGTTTTCTAAAGTCATCCTCTACCACAATATTTTTTTATTATGGTATACACCTCATTATTGAGAATGTTGAATCCTTCAAAAACTATAAAGTGCAAGGGCATTGTGAATAGTTACATATAAAGCACAAGTGATTCAATCCATATTATCTACAAGGTCACAACTAGGCCAAGGAATAGAATATAAAAGTACTCCAAAAGATCATCAATGATGCTATGAACATCACCTCCAATTCAATCCTATCATATGGAGATATTACATTATCATCTATACCCCATTAGCACCACACCATACTCCCTTATCTTTAGCACCAAATTAATCTTGTGAATCAAGGTTGAGTTACCATCCTTACACATCATTTTTCATGAACTCCTTTCAAATGGGTTATATAGAGTCACATGACTACATGATATTGATCTCCTTCATATTCACTAACTTAATGCTCTCAACCACTTTAAAGAATATGAAAATTGGTTTTGTCACAACTACAACAAGCACATATAAAAGTAAGAATTTGAGGCTAGAGATCTTGTCCTCAAAAAATATGAGGGAAATTTTGAGCCAAACTCACTAGCCCCTTATGTAATTATTTCCAAATATAGGTTAGAAGCATAAGAATTAGTGACACCACATGACAAATAATTGGAAGAGCCTATGAATATTATACACCTCACAATAGTTCAATCATAAGAATGTTGTAACTATTTTCAAAAAGTAAAAAAAACTCCCAAAAAATGTAATACCATAAAAAATGACAAAATAAAATTAGTAAAAATGAATAAATCATCCATTATTGAAAACTATTCCTTGTAACACCTTGGGAAAGTGGTATGATGAAAATTTAGAAAATAAGTCTCATGTGTAGCATAAATTCTCTCCCTATCTATTCAATCATTTCTTGTCTCTTCCTCCACATCAACATTATCCCCACACAACTATATTTTATCCATATATATCCACCATCCAATATTTATCTACCAATTTCTCAATTTACTCCACCTCGTGTTGTTCACTCAACACCACCACATTCATTCATTATATCACATTCACCTCCCCCCTCTTATTCCACATCCTAGTTACAAGTAATCACATTTTTCATTCAACCTTATTTCATTGGGATTGATCCATCATTCCCCCATCTTTCTTACGCTCATCATGTTTACCCCACCATCAATTGTCCCTTTTACCCTAGTTTTTTCTATATTATAGGAATCCTCTTGCTAACTTATGTTTGGAATGGTGCATGTAAACATACCCCCTCTTGTGGCATGAAACTACATACCCCATGAACATGACTCATCATTCTATCTTTTTTCATTGTGAATAATTTCATGAACCCCTACCAACTTTGGAAAATACACAATGTTCCCCTTATCCACTCATTGTTGAAAACTCTTTGATGTAGGAGCATCCAGGGAGTTGATCAATCTTGCATCACCAAAGTTTTCAATAAGTTTCAGGTACACCTTTTGACACTAGATGCAACATAGTTAAGGTTTTTACTTATTTGGAATTCTATTTATATTGATATAAATCTTATGAATAGGTCTAAGGTTTAGGGGGGCAATAATTTAAAGTTTAAAATTATTTTTGTTAATTTAACACCAAAATTTCTCTTTGATTTTTGGATCTTTCCCAATGTATCTCCTCACCAATACCCTTGAATCTAATCATATCCTTCAAAAACCCCCTTAGCTTCAACATTTCACCAATTACTAGATCATTTTTTCTTGTCTATTTTATTGTGCACACACACACACACAACTATATATATATATATATATATATATATATATATATATATATATATATATATATATATATATATATATATATATATATATATATGTTTCTTATAGTTCTACTACTCCATATATCACACTATCTTAGTTTCCATAATTTTCATATCATGTTGTTTCTTGACAAACTATTTATTGGAACATTTTTCTCTCTACAAAATGTGCATTTTTGTGCCAATCCTTCATGTACTTGATGCATTAGCATCATGATCCCTTATATCATGATTCATAATTCTAGTCTTACAACAAATAATAGGTTTCTCTTTGCATACATATTATCTTTACAACATGTACTTATTATCATAAACAATATTTTATCGTTATATTCTATCAAAATTATCTATTTACCTCTACTTAACTTTCAGCCATTCTTCTCAATATTAACATGCACCCATGTATCATTCATGTTTTAGATGTAGAATTAAATTTATTGCTAAAATAGGGATATGGAATGCATGTTTGAGGGTTTTTACCCTTCCATCACTAGACTAATTTTACGTCCCCTCTATAATTTTCCATGTGTTATTATCCTTAGGGAAAAATTCCCCACCATCATAGGTTGAATATGTTGTAAACCACTCTCTATGTGGATTCATAGTACAATGCACCTGAATCTATCAACCAAGAGTCATAAGAAGTCATGCTAGTGAAAATAGTAAATGCATCATTTTTTTCACTATTAGAGGATTCATCTATAGAGGAGTCCTCATTATTTTTTATTTATTTTTAAATTCCTTTTTGAGATGTCCTTATTTAACACAATCATAACACCTCAATCTACCCCAATTAAGTCTTCTAGAATTTCCCTTTGAATTAGAACAATCTATAGAATTTTCCTTATCACCATTATTCTTGTCTTTACCTCTCCTTAAATCATTGTTACACAAGTGAATTCTTAGAACCCTCCTAAGTGTCCTCATTTCCTTAGAGAAAAAAGTGGCAATGAGGGCATCCAAATTCATACCTTTTGTAAATGAACCTATTATTGCAAGTAAAAAATTATTGCAAGACTTAGATAATGAACATAACATTACAATACATTTATCCTCATCATATAACTTTACATATAAATTTAGTTTAATTGACTCAAGATTAAATTACACTAATTCAAGTGTTCTAGAAACGAGTTCCTATCCTTCATCTTAAGAGAGTATAACTTTATTATTAGAAATAACATGTTAATGAGACTCTTAGTTTGATAGATCTTTCCTATTATATTCTATACTTTATATGCAATATTCTCATTTGAAATATTCAATAAAATGGAATTTGATAAGCACAAAAAATAGTGTCATGTTATTTGTTATCTAATTTTCCCTATTCTTCATTTGACACATTTTCTAGTTTATTCAAAGTTTTCACAATAATATATTATCTCTTTTTCCCAAGAGATTTCCATCTTTGGCTTCCAAATCTCATTCCTTGTACCACTAAGCTTTTCAATCTCCAATTGAAATCAATAGCCATGATCCTTTATCACCCTAAACCTAAAATTGTAATAAAACACAAATAACTCTCACTAAAATAAAAAAACCAATCACACATTCAAAAAAAGGTGTTCCTCTCTATACTAAAAATAAGCATGGATTTGATACCAAATGTAGAAACTTGATATAACTTGCAAGTGAAAGTATGTTATAAACTCAAAGTATCCAAGTATAGAATTGAAACAATGGAAATTGGGAATAATAAGGTGCTTTTGTATGGTTTAGGACATAGAGCACACCCACTTTTATATTATTTCATTCAAGGATAACCCTAGAGATCTCAATGCAAAGGAGAAAGAGATCTTGCAATAGGGTTGTCCTAGGATATGATTGTAAACTAATGAGGGGTTCACCACCAAGATAGGGCTTGGAAAGACATATGAACTACAAGATGAAATGTTTAACCCTAAAATGACCTAGAAATGCATGTAAAATAAAATAGAAAGTTGCAAGATGAAATGTGTGCACCTAGAAATCTGAAGATGACTTGATGAAGTTCTGAAATACTAAAAATAGTGACTTTAATGTTTTCTCATATTCCAAGCTGGGTGAATCAATCCTAGATTTGGGTTTTTGTGCAAGAACAAGAATCTAGCAAATGGGTATTTGAAACTGTAAAAATCTAAAAATTGACCTAAACTAGGACTCATATGCCAAAAATGGTGTATTAGTCCAGTTAGGGTTTTTTTAAGCTTCAAAGTCTGCTTTGTGCTTCCCAATTGATTTCTGGATCTAAAACCCTAATTTGCGACCTATAGGAGTCTTCCAAGTATCTCCAATGCAAGATGATAACTTTGACAACTTTGAACACTTTGACAACTTTCTCCAAACTTGCTCTTCAATGTATCTCCAATCAAAACCTACATATCACACACTATAAGAGAGGGGAAAATGTTGTTTTGTTAGTGGAAAGGGGTTTTCCTTGGTCAAACCTTGTTTTGGCAATCAAACCTTGAAATGGAATAAAATAGGAATGGAGAATGATGAATGAACAAAATATGATGTTGCAACTCACCAAACCCTAAAAATGAAGTGTTGCAAACATGTATGAGATGGCTCCAATGGATGTAGATCTTGAATCTTGCTTGAATATGATAGATCTTTAATGAAATGCTAGCTTGAATTATGAAACCCTACATCACAATTGTTAGCTCAAAAATAAACATGATGGATGAAGACTTTGACATGATGCTTGATACTTGAATAATGCTCTATAATGCTTCATAATTTACTCTTGAATTCTCTTGAATGATCTTGTAGACACTTGAATTCTCTTGTGAACTCCGAATTTCTATAAGGATGCTCATTAAACTTGCTAGGTGATCTCTTGAATGCTTGGGGTGAAAATGAGTGAAAGAAACTTGTGTTTATACTTAATTATGCAAAAATTCCCGAAATTACAACACTACAAGCTGACATCAAATCTAGGAGGATAAAATTCCTCCAAAAATTATAATTAAATTTAATTTTGGGCCTCATGGGACTCATACACCCAAGGTTGTGAATGAGTCCCATTAGGCATAATTTATGGGACCAAATTCAAAAATGCTTAAAAAGTTGTAAAATCGGGATCAAGACCCAAAAACCTAGGTAGGAATCATACACCCAAGGTGGCGTATGAGTCCCAAATCACTAAAATTGGGCCACACAACCTAAAAAAACCTAAATTATGATTGGATGTTGATTTGTGTCGGGATTATCTTTGAAAAGTTGCATTAATTATGGCTTGTGGATGCAAAATCATGCCAATTAAAGCATAAAGAAGCCCAATTATTTATGAAAACCCTAGAAATTTGTGAAAGTGTGTTACAACACTTTACAACACCTTACATAAGGCATGATTAAGGTTAAAAAGAGATTTATTAGGTTCAATTAATTAATAAAACATTAGAAAAGTGTGAAAGTGTGTTACAACACTTTGGCAAGGTACCATTTAAGTTCATTAGTTCACAAGGTCTTGAGACCTAATGTGAATTTGTTAGACACATTACAACACTAAATTAAGGAAACCTTAAGCTTAGTTAACAAGGAGGGCCCAAACAAGCAAGGAAAAGTAAAAGGTATGTACTTTTTTCATTGCCACAAGAATAATGATAAATTATATATGAAATAGAAATAACCAAACAAGAGATGCAAACCATTACACAAAATATATACGTAGAAATATTTTTGGGAAAAAATTTCATACCCAAAAAGATATAAAGCTTGTATTAATCCTTTAATAGAATTACATCAATAAAACTTCTCTCTAAATTTTTATAACACTTCATTACTTCTTCAACATGCAAAACTACTTATTTTCCTCATATTCCAATCTCCAATATATCTAAAATTTATGGAAGAAACCATAAATGGTTTCCAATACCATGGACTAAAAATATGATATAAGTGGTCTATATGCAATAGATACCTCATGGCATGTTTTAAAGAGTTGCAAGCATTTTTTAGAAGCTTCAAGACTTTTGACACGATCTTGGTCGTCTAACTTCACAAAGGGACAAAAATAGCTCACTATAAGACAAATAGAAACTACTTAGGTCCAAAAAAGGCTACCCACTTCTTATGTAATGCCCCGGCAAGGAACCCCAGAGGACAACACTAACTATGCCACATTAATGGAACATTGTTTTTTCAAAGAAGTAACAATGGAATGCATAGCATAACATAACATATAATCTAAACCTAGATCCTCTAAGGTTCCTTACTTTCTAAATGAATGAATTAAACTTGTTCATTAATTTTTTCAAATCATTCAAACAGTTTATGATAAACTGTTGAACAGTTCAAAAAAATCAATAAACAAGCTTCACTTAGAAAGAAAAAATTCAGAAGATTGAAGTGAAATGATGAATTGTTTTTTTACAGTATTTATTATTGCTAATGATCAAAAGACAGTGCAGATTTAAAAGAAAAAATTATTTATTTTGATTACAGAATATGTATTCAAACAATTGCAATTTCATTGTTTCAAATTATGTAATTGGAATAAACTCAGAAAGATACATAATCCATTGCATATCATGAACAATTGATTCATTCAAAAATATGTTTCAGTGATCCCACACAAGTCATGGGTAGACTAAGTTGACTAGATTCAACAAGAACTACAAACTATACAACTGAAGAAAAATTAAAAGTGAAACACGAAAAAAGGAGATCATGTTGGCATTTCCTTAAGGGCTAGTGTAGGGTTGATTCCTCAAGTCCATCTCAATCTTTAGTAGATCTTCAATCTCTCTCTTGAGTTCCAGAACCTGTAGTTATTGTAAAATTATGTTAGATCTCAAGTCATGAAATCCAAGAACATGTTCAATTCAAAAGAGATATAATTTGTTCTCATGATCAAATCAAATCAACTTAGTCAAACATTAAAAGATAAATGTAAAACTGCTAGATCAAGTCATCAAGAAGAAATAATTGAATCCACTATTTTTACTGACTTGTTTGCCTCATGTGCAGATACAAGAAATGTCTTGTTGTTGATCATGAAAATTACAACATGAGTGGGGAGAAATGTGGCTCCCTCAAGGGTTGAGCTCGACTCATGATAATAATAGTTACTATTGTTTGAAGGAAAAGAAATTAAAACCATTATATCAACTGCTCAATGATAGTGAATAGGCATACATGTTAAGTTCATGAAGCATTACTTCAAGGAACTACATAATTTTTAAGGACAGTAGTGATACCAGTAGAATAAACATCATGAAATTAATATGGTGTTTTATATGTTCATGAGAATGGTTTCATAAAAAGAAATGATTGCATTACTAGAATGTATTTTCTAGACATAATCAATTGTTCTTTACTCAAGGAAGTGGATCATTTGATTTGAGGAAAAAATAATTCATTAAGTAAGCAAGAGTAAAAATCAGATACAGAGTCAATGTGTTATTATACATTGTCTGAATTCAATCTTTTACTAGCCATTATTTAATCATCTGTTAAAGAGAGGTATTACATTATCACAGATGGAATTTGATATCAAGATCAAATACGGTGTGTTTTGCATGCTCTGTTAAGATTCAAAATACCAAGGCAACTGCAAATTCAACAAAAGAGAAAGTATGATTTCTTTCAACATTTTGATATAAGCAAAGCTACTAAAATGTTTGTTGAACATAAGGAGAAAACTCAAATATTCATGAAAATATCTCAAAGTCGTGACCTAGAAGCTCAAGATAGGAAGTTTTCTCTTGAAAGACATTGAGAAAGCAAAACACAGTTGAAAGTAGAATACCCAACATAGATTTTGCATAGCCACAACCTATTTTTACAAGTGGCTTTGTATTTTACAAATGAAGGTTTTATGAAAGCATAAATTTTGGAAAAGAATTTTCTGTAGATTATTCTTGAAAAAAATAAATTCCCCCCATTTTCTAGAAATGAAGGAAAATAACAGAGTGCTACATGATTCATAGAAGGCAGCCAAATGAAAGGCATCAAGAAATACTCAAGGCTATGGCCTCTTTCTAAAAAATTCATAGAGGTTTTGAAGAAAAATATAGTCAATAATAAAGAATATCCCTTATTCAATAGCGACTAAGAATGTTCTCTACATAAAACAAAGAAAACATTATCAAATCAAGCTCAAAATGAAAGAAACTTACCTAAGTTTCTAAGTAGAAGATTTAGACATAAACCCATGGGTTTCTTCTTGGAAAACTTTGAAAAAGATCAAAATAAAGTGTATCCATGGAAAGCATCGGCAAAAATAGAATTTCACAGAGAAATCATCAGAGAAGAATCAAATATGGTCGTGGCCTGTATGCTCTCAAACAGTTTCAAATCCAAATAAAATCCAGATTTGAAACAAAGAAATGATTTACCTTTACAATTTCTACCTTAAATCTATAGAAACTTTTAAAAATGGCGTGGATACAAAGATTTCCAGTCTAGAGTTTGAACTAGGGTTTGCAGATGGTGGTGCCTCCCAGCAGCAAAATGAGCAAAGTGAAATGAATAAAATGAATGATGAATGAATATCTTTCATTCATTTAGGGTTACATAACCCTAGAAAATTCGATATGATGAAAATGATATGTTACAAATGAACAAGATTTCTGAATATAAAGGAAAAAGAGAAAACCTAAGATGCATGAGATGTTGCCAAGTGTTATAATCTAACAACATGTTACAAATGTGAACCCTATCTAGATGAGTATTAAATGATGAGATAAGTTCTAGAAGGAATCTTATCCCACAATCTAGGAAGGGAATATTATCCCATTTATTTAAATTATTTATTAAAACTAACCTAGGACTAAATGAAATATGACCTAAGTTAACTTATGCTAGTGTAATAATTAATTAATTACACTAACACCCCCCCCCCATAAGTTCAACTTAGGGAGGAAAATCAAATGATTATGTATAGATGATGATGGGTCCTAGCTATGAGGACATGTTAGGTACCCATGTACATGAAGATGCAGAAAATCTCCCACAACCGGAGAAAAGGGGAAAACCCAGTGGGAAGAAAACCCCTCCCCAAAAAGGAGATAAAAAGCAAGAAAGATGGAAGAGTGATGTTTGGAGGACTCAACATTATCCCCCCAAGGACTACAACCAGCACATATATACAAAAAGAACAAAAATATGTGGACTAGATAGCCCTCCCATAAAGGAGAGTAGTCCCCTCTAGAATGTCTTCAAGACCAGTGTGAAACTGAGCAGCCAAGTTAGATAGACCTGAAGAGAACCCATCCATGTACCACAAGTCTGAAGAAGCGAATGTATCCATCCCTGCTGAAGTAAATCTCAACTGAGAGGAGTCGAAGGAAGAAGATGGTTCCATGCAAAGAGCCAAGTCAATCTAGCCTCCACAACCCTGGTGAGGAGGGGGTGATGATGTGCTTCCTACCCTTGAGTTAGGAGAGTCAGGAGTAGGATGATCTCGATCCAAAAATTTGGTGAGCTTGTATACCTTGGAATGATGATCTACTTCACCATAGGCAACAAGTACATCAAACCTATGCCTGATGATAGCAAGATCCAAAGTGAACTCAATTTTCAATCCCTCCTGAGCAAGTTGATAAATAGACAAAAAATTATGAGCAATCTGAGGAATTTAGACAACATCTTCCAACCTCTTTCCATCAAGAGAAAAATCACAAATACCAGCAACATAGACAATATCTACATTTTTTGTGAACATTCGATCAAAGTTGGTAGGCCTCAAAGTATCCCACAAAATATGTTGTTGAGAAGAAGTGACATGTCGGGAAGCACTAGAGTCAAGTACCCATCCTTCTCTGTTATCAACCAAGGTAGTTATCTGGGAGAGTGATATTGTGATCTCCAAGTATTTTTCGAAGCTCATGTATCTCTCTCTTGAAACATGTATCCTCAATGTGACAAATCCCATTACAAAAGTTACACTTGGACATCTCCCTCTTTGGCTTGTCTTCCTTGGGCTGAGATGATGATTCAGAAGAAGCTCCTGTCTTTGATTTTCCCTTATGCTTACCCTTTCCTTTTGATGGTCTTGCCACCAATGCATGTGACTTTGTGGATGTATCAACCTGATTGAGATTGGAGTGCTCTCGAGTCAACCTTTCACAAAATGTCTTAAATGATGGCATAACAAAGGTATCACCAAGACCATCCATGGTGGAATAGAAAGAGGTAGAAAAATAGGAAAAGGAACCTCTCAACTTAGATAAAATCATAAATATGCACTCTTTGTCTAACTTATCTTTGCCACATTCTGAAAGCTAAGTCCTTAAAGAATTGAACTTCACTAGGTAGTCTTCAATGGAAGGAAATTGATCAACAACAAGTGAAGCAAGTTCAGCCTCCAATTGCAAAGCTCAAACATCACTAACAGAACCAAAAAGATCCTTGAGCTTGTCCCAAACCTCCTTGGGAGTCTTGCACCCCTCAATATGGAAGAATAAAGAGTTAGAGACATGTAGAGCAATGAGCCCCATTGCCTCTTCACACTTAATATGATGTTGGAATTTTTCATATTCTTTGGTGAGATGAGGCTGATTCTCATTCAAGGTGGACCAAAGTCCCTTAGACTAAAGAAGTCTCTGCATATTGACCTTCCATGTGTGATAGTTATGAGTAAGAATCTTGAATCCTGTGTTAGCCATTGGAGAAGAACAACTATCCAAGACAAATATTTTTGACAAAAAAAGTTGAATGCAAATAACTGATGAACTATCAACTGAAGTGAAGCCTTTGAAACAAATTGAAAAGATAGAAATCACCTCTAAACCCAAAAATTAGGGTTTCCACTTCAACTAAAAAGAAATATCGATAGAATTAGAATCTGAAAAAAAGAGCAAACCTATGGAAAGTAGACGAAAAGAGCCTTCCAACAATATATCGTTTATGGATTTTTGATATTGTATGCAAAAGTTATGCCTCCTAGAAGAATTTTGCCTCAATGGTGATGATCTGGCTAACAAGGTACAAAAGATAAGAACCTAGGGGCTAAAAGATCTCGACCCTTGGTCACTAATGTGACCACAGGCGGCGCTCACAATTTAAAAAAAAGTACCAACCGGTGGGCGGCGTCGGAGCGGCAGTCCGATGGCAGGTGGTGGTGGTGTGACTGATGGAGATTACACGCTCGGTGAATGGAGTTAGCCCCGATCATGGATATAACCAGGGGCGTCAGCAGAGGGGCCACAGTCGTTGGTCGGTAGCCTTGACAGTGATCGAAAACTTCAACGGTCGGTTGCTGGTGGCCGAGAATGAACTCCAGGATGGTGGACGATGATTGGTCAGAGTCTGGTGATGAGGGTCGACACGATGATGCAGAGAATGACACAAATTGGTTGGTGTCTGTAGACTGATGGAGTCGATGGAATTTTTTTGAATTGCAATATTTTGCAATATTAAAAAATTAAAATAAAAAAACCGAAAATGTGAATGTCGACTGACGAAAATATACTATAGCCTCCAATTTTAATTTTTCTGCCAACCATATGATATATTTGCAAGTTGAACTGTACAGAATAGATTTATGCCAAGACTATATAGAAAAAAAACCCAATAATAGCCATAATTTTTTTTTTGATTTTTCTAAAAATAAATTTTCCTTGATGGAGGACTGAGAGGGAAGATTTTTTCCTGCAAATGTGTACAGATTTGTACAAAAAATGCAAACCCTAGATTGTACCTCAAAGGCTCCCGGTGAAAAATACTTTGATTTTGAAATTGAATGAACAAGCAATCTATAGGTTTTGAGGCCTTCTAGATGTAATGGAGAGGTTGGAGAGAGCCTGATCTGTTCCAGAAATCAGCTTGGCTCCCAGGTAGAACCAACTAGCCTGCAACATAAAAACTCCAAGCCTGTAAGAATCTTGCACTCCAACTTCCTGGATCAAGGGTTGATGTTTCAATGGACTAGCTCTGATACCATGTTGACATTATGGATTGCATAGCCCCTAAAGCTCCAGAATCTTCAATAAAGGACTTTAGCCATGAAAGATAATCAACCACAAAGAGAAGTGTTGCAACAATGGAATGTTGATTAAAGACTGTATATTGATATGATGAAAATGATATGTTATAGATGAACAAGATTCCTGAATATAAAGGAAAAAGAGAAAACCTAATATGCATGAGATGTTGCCAAGTGTTATAATCTAACAACATGTGACAACATGTGCACCCTATCTACATGAGTATTAAATGATGAGATAAGTTCTAGAAGGAATCTTATCGCACAAACTAGGAAGGGAATATTATCCCATTTATTTAAATGATTTATTAAAAACTAACCTAGGACTAAATGAAATATGACCTAAGTTAACTTATGCTAGCGTAATAATTAATTAATTACACTAACACTACTAAGAATGACCTTCTCAAGTTTTATAAACATAGAGTATGGGATCTTATTGAAGATTTTCAAGCTTTTAATTTGTTGTCAATTTTGAGAACTGAAAATAATCATGCTGATAGATTGGAAGCCATAGGCGCTCAATATGATATCCCAAAGGATATCAATAATTCTAAAGAACATCAGTATATAAAAGTTATTGTTAGGTCATCAATTCCTAACAATAATGAGTATTCGAAAGTTTTTGATAGCGATCATCAGATCATTAATTTCCTAAAAGAAGAAGCATAGGTTTCCAATGATAATCAAGAGAAACTCAAACAACAATATGAAGATCAGATCATACAGCTGAAAACCAACAAACTGCCCAAAGGCTTGGTTACTTTGGAGTCCATTTTCAATACAAATGATCAAGTCAGAAAAGAGAAAGAAAGTTTGCAGATTAAAGAATATCATTATGAAGGTGTTGAGATCTTCAAAGATAAGCTTTTAAAGCTTAGTAAGATATGCACTTTAGAAGAAAGGCATGCATTTATTTTACTTTTTCAAGAGTTTAGGGACATATTTGCTTGGGGAGACTTAGATCTAAAAGGATTTGATCCTTCTATTACCCAGCATACTATTGAACTTGAGCCAAATGCCAAGCCTATAAGACAAAAATAGAGGCCACTTAACCCAAAGCTTGATCCCCTCACGATTAAAGAGTTGAATAAAATTATTGAGAGTGGTATCATTTATCCAATTAAGCATACCTCTTGGGTATCCAATCTTGTACCTGTGAGAAAGAAAAGTGGTGAAATAAGACATTGTGTTGATTTCGGAGATCTTAATAGAGCTTCCTTGAAAGACCATCACCCTTTACCTTCAATGCAACAAATTATTCAAGTTGTTTCAGGTTCTGAAAGATTCTCTTTATTAGATGGTTTTTTCAGGATATAATCAAATCCTAGTTAAGGAAGAAGATCAGTTTAAGACAAAATTTACAACTAAATGTGGTACAATGGCTTAAAAAAGGATGCCATTTGGTTTGTTAAATGTTGGGGCTACTTTTTAGAAAGCTATGGACATGGCTTTTAGAGGTTTGATGTATAAGATAGTGTTAGTTTATTTGGATGACATAACTATTTTTTCAAAGAATTCAAATGAACACTTTAATCACTTGAGAAAGATCTTTGAAAGTTGTAGAGAGTTTGGTGGCTCTCTCAACACAAAGAATTCTATATTTGTAGTACATGAAGATAAATTACTTGGATACATTGTATCAAAACATGGAATCTCTATAGATCTAGAAAGAGTAAGTGTTATTCTTTCCCTTCCTTTACCAGCACACAAAAAAGGTCTTCAAAGTTTCTTGGGTAGAATCAACTTTGTAAGAAGATTCATCCCAGATGTTTCTGAGTTATTAGTGCCTTTGACTTCAATGTTAAAAAAGAATGTATCTTTTAGCTGGACTAAGGAAGGAAAGAGGAGTTTTTCAGCTTATCAAAGAAGCACTTGCAACTGCTCCTACTCTGTTAAACCCAAAATTTTCAAAGGATTTCATTTTGTATGCATATGGTAATATTGATAGTATTGCAGCTATGCTAGTTCAGGAGAATGATCATGGGTTAGAGAAGCCCATAGCTTTTTTCAGTCAAAGTCTTAAAGACTATGAGCTTAATTATTCCTTTATAGAAAATCATGTCTTAGCTGTTATCATAAGTCTAAAGAAATTTAGACATATGTTGTCTCATAACAAAATTAAATTGTTGGTTGCTCACCCTTCAATCAAGGAATTTATGTTGAATAAAGATTTGAATAGCAAAAGAGTTGGTTGGGTGACTAAGGTGATGGAGTATGAACTTGAGGTCAAGGTTACCAAGCTGATAAGAGGCAAAGGTCTTTGTGAACAGCTTATAGAGAATAATGACAACAATACAGAAGAAGAGGAAAGTGTTGTTTTAGCTCATCAAAATGAGGAACAAATTGTTGCACCTGTAACTTCTATAGGTTGGGTGGAAGAAATGAAACATTTCTTGTTAACTGGTGAGTGTCCTCCTGATTTGACTAAGTCCAAAAGAAGGTACTTTAGGCTGCAATCAATACCTTATGTTCTTTTGAATGGTTTGATACTTAGAAAGGATTTTCATGGTGTACTGCTTAGATGTATTGAAACTGATCAAATTAATAGAGTGTTACATGAGTTTCATGAAGGACCAGTTGGTGGTCATTTCTCTCCAAGAGCTACAACTCTTAAAATAATGAATGGAGGCTATTACTGGCCTACCATATTCAAAGATGCTCATTCATGGGTGAGGAAGTGCAAAGAATGTGCTATATTTGTAGGAAAAGAAAAGTTAGCAGCCCTTCCATTGCAACCACTTCAGATTGAACAACCCTTTATGAAGTGGGGCTTAGATTTCATTAGGGGCATAAACCCACCATCAAGTGCAGGCCACAAGTGGGTGCTCATAGCCACTGATTATTTTTCTTAATGGATTGAAGTTGTAGCACTTAAAGAGGAAAAATGAGACAGTTGTTCTGAACTTCTATGAAGAGTTGATAACTAGGTTTGGAGTTCTTGAATCTATTGTTTCAAATAATGCACTTGCTTTCATAGGAACTCAGATATCTAAGTGGGTTGTTAGAAATGGTGTATATCTGAATACATCTTCCAATTATTATCCTCAAGGAAATGGAGAAGCTAAGGCCACTAATAAGAACCTTTTCAGGATTATCAAGAGAACTATGGAAGGTAATCAAAGAACTTGGCATACCAAGTTGAAGACAACCTTATGGGCTAATAAAATTACACCAAAAAGATCAACAGGATTTTCACTATACATGCTTGTGTATGGAAAAGAGGCAAGGATACCTATTTCACTTGAGCTCCCAGCCCTTGATCTGGTAAATCATCTTGATATGATTGAATAAGAACCTATGATAGCAAGATTGGATCAGCTGATTGAACTTGAAGAAACTACAGTTTAAGCAATGAAGAAGACTGAGTAACATCAAGCTCAAGTAAAAAGATCATTTGATAAGAAGGAACCTCCAAGAGTATTTCAAGAAGGCGGCATAGTTCAGAAGTGGGATGAATTGAAAAGAAAACCTAGAAATCACTCCAAGTTTGATGCATTTTAGACTGGGCCTTACATCATTACTGAAAAGAAATAGCATAATTTCTTCCAATTGTCTAAGTTGGATGGTGAAGTGGAGCCAATCCCAGTGAATGGGATTCACCTCAAGCATTTCTTTTGAGGTAGGATCTAATTTTTACATATTTCAATAGATTCTAGATGTTCAATAAGTGCTTCGGCACATAGATTACTTGCATCTATCTTTTCCCTAAGTGTTGTTTTGCACAATTGGTAGTTTACTATGAGTTTGTTGGGGGGGAAATAAAAGCTCTGTTGTTACTAGTTATAGTTCAATGATATAGATACTTCTTATTCTTAACATGGAATAGAGTTTCAATGTCATCAACAAAAAATGTATACCCCATGGAAGTGTAACTAGTAAAAACAAAGTTACAAGCAATTATAGAAAGAAGGAGCTTTGTACAAGGTTTTCTAGGTCAGAAGAAGGCATAAATGAACTCCATACACAATGGATAAGCAAGGAAACTAGCCTATTTTTTTAACAAACAAACACCCCTTAGAGGTTGCCAAAAATGTTACTAATTTTTAGCTTCTTGCTTAAAATTAGTGAAGATTTAGCGAATTTTATTTGCTGGGGTATAAAATTTTGAGTTGTCCAATGAATCCTTACTTTCTAAATGAATGAATTAAACTTTTTCATTGATTTGTTCAAATCATTCAAACAATTTATGATAAACTGTTGAACAGTTTAGACAAATCAATAAACAAGCTTCACTTAGAAAGAAAAAATTTAGAAGATTGAAGTGAAATGCTGAATTATTTTTCTGCAGTATTTATTATTACTGATGATAAAAAGACAATGCAGATTTAAAAGCAGAAATTATTCATTTTGATTATAGAACATGTGTTCAAACAATTTCAATTTCATTGTTTCAAATTATGTAATCGAAACAAATTCATAAAGATACATAAGCCATTGCATATCATGAGCAATTGATTCATTCATAAATAAGTTTCTATGATCCCACACAGGCCATGGGTAGACTAAGTTGATTGGATTCAACAAGAACTACAAACTATACAACTGAAGAACAACTAAAAGTGAAACACGAAAAAGGACATCATGTCATCATTTCCTTAAGGGCTGGTGTAGGGTTGATTCCTCAAGTCCATCTCGATCTTTAATATCTTCATTTTTTCTCTCGAGTTCCAGAATCTGCAGTGATTGTAAAATTATGTTAGAGCTCAGGTCATGAAATCCAAGAACATGTTCAATTCAACATAGATATAATTTTTTCTCATCATCAAATCAAATCAACTTAGTCAAACATTGAAAGATAAATGTAATACTGCCAGATCAAGTCATCAAGAAGAAATTATTGAATCCACTATTTTTACTGACTTGTTTGCTTCATGTGCAGATACAGGAAAAGTCTTGTTGTTGATCATGAAAATTACAACATGAGTGGGGAGGAATGTGGTTCCCTCAAGGGTTGAGCTCGGCTCATGATAATAACAATTACTATTTTTTGAAGGAAAAGCAATTAAAACCATTATATCAACTACTCAATGATAGTGAATAGGCATACATGTTAAGTTCATGAAGCATTACTTCAAGGAACTACATAAGTTTTAAGGACAACAATGATACTAGTAGAATAAACATCACAAAATTAATATGGTGTTTTATATGTTCATGAGAATGGTTTCATAAAAAGAATTGATTCCATTACTAGAATGTGTTTTCTAGACATAATCAATTGTTCTTTATTCAAGGAAGTGGACCATTTGATTTGAGGAACAAATACATTAAGTAGGAGTAAAAATTAGATATAGAGTCCATGTGTTATTATACATTGTCTGAATTCAATCTTTTTCCAGCCATTATTTAATCATCTATTGCAGAGAGGTATTACATTATCACAGATGGAGTTTGATATCAAGATCAAATACGATATTTTTTTCATGCTCTGTTAAGATTTAGAATACCAAGGCAATTGAAAATTCAACAGAAGAGAAAGTATGATTTCTTTCAACATTTTGATATAAGGAAAGCTACTGAAATATTTGCTGAACATAAGGAGAAAACTCAAATATTCATGCAAATATCTCAAATCCGTGACCCAAAAGCTCAAGATAGGAAGTTTTCTCTTGAATGAAATTGAGAAAGTAAAACACAGTTGAAAATAGAATACCCAACAGAGATTTTGCATAGCCGCAGCCTATTTTTACAAGTGTCTTTGTATTTTACAAATGAAGGTTTTATGAAAGCAAAAATTTGGAAAAAGAATTTTTTGTAGCTTATTCTTGAAAAAAATAAATGCCCATTTTCTAGAAATGAAGGAAAATAACAGAGTGCTATAGGATTCATAGAAGGCAACCAAATGAAAGGCATCAAGAAATACTCAAGGTTGTGGCCTCTCTCTGAAAAATTCATAGAGTTTTTGAAGAAAAATGTAGTCAATAATAAAGAACAACCCTTATTCAATAGCAACTAAGAATTTTCTATACAAAAAACAAAGAAAACATTATCGAATCGAGCTCAAAATGCTAGAAACTTACCAAAGTTTATGAGTAGAAGATTCGGTCATAAACCCATGGATTTCTTCTTGGAAAACTTTAGAAAAGCTCTAAATAAAGTGTATCCATGGAAAGCACCGACATAAATAGAATTTCACAAAGAAATCATTAGGGAAGAATCAAGTATGGTTGCAGCCTGTATGCTCTCAAAGATCTTCAAATCCAAATAAAAGCCAAATTTGAAACAAAGAAATGATTTACCTTTACAATATCTACCTCAAATCTCTAGAACCTTCTGAAAATGGCGTGGATACAAAGATTTCCAGTCTAGAGTTTGAACTAGGGTTTGCAAATGACGACGCCTCCCAGCAACAAAATGAGCAAAGTGAAATGAATAAAATGAATGATGAATGAATATCTTTCATTCATTTAGGGTTACATAACCCTAGAAAATTCGATGGAGAAGGCTTTATTTATCCTTTAGTTTTTATCAAAAACTTTATTTAACTATTCCTTGGCCATGGCATTTTATTTTTCCTTTGGAGTTTTTTCAAAACCCTTTTAATATCTCCTTAAGACTTAGTCATTAAGTCTTTATTGGCTTTGTGATTTTTTTTTGAATTTTTACATACTTGTATAAATTTTGTAAAAAGCTTTATTAAAATGATAAATATAAATCATTTTAATAAATGTTATTATTAAATACAAAAAAAGAATTTTCAAATAATGAGGCAAGTCTTGAATTTTTGCATTTAATTCAAAGTGTAAATCTTTATTTTAAATGATAATTATAAATCATTTAAATTAAATGATATCTTCAATACAAAGATAAAGTGCCTTTATTTTCCAAAGCCTAGTCAATAGGAGTTCAAATGGAGAATTAAAAGACTTGACTTGAATCATGGAGATGATTGAGAAGATTGTGCTAACATATGCAGGAAAATTAGGAGTTTGGAGCCCTTAATTATGTGTTCACTTTCAGTTATGAATTCCATTTGATTGAGTTTCAATCAAGGAGCGATTTGAGGCACAAAACTAGAGTTCACATTCAGTTATGACCCTCTTTTTGAGGGGTTTTCAGTTGCATACGACCCATGAGGTTGTTTTGATTTTGACAACTCTTTATGCATATTTGGAGGAGCATCTTTAGTTTCATGCCTTGTTTGGAGGAGAAGAAGGACAACATATATTTTCTTGGAGCCAAAATTAAAATTTTATTTTTGAGAGGCTTTTCTATAAGTCCTCTTCTCTCTTTTGTTCTCTAGTTCTAAGTTTGGAGGCTATAGGAGTAGATTATTCCTTGCTTTGTAACTCATTTTATTCTGAGTTCTATAGATTTGTAATACAAGTATCTCCTAGTTTTCAATAAAGAAGCTCATTTTCCTTCTCAATTATGTCTTGTTCAAGTATTGTGTGAAAGCTTTTAGGATAAAATTTTGTGATTTCCATGAAATCCTTCTTTTAATCTTATTACCTCAATTTCTTGTTTAGATTCAATATGTTATAGTGCAAGTCATTGATTATGTTTCTTACATTTGTTGAATGCTTGTTATGAAAACATTATTGTTTTTTTTCAAACAAACTTCAATCATAGAAGCCTATCAAATGAGTTGTGAATCCTTTAGTTTCAAGTTGAGTTATTTTGTGAGATTTTAAAGGAATATTCAAATCATTTTTAGTTGGTGAATCACCTTTTTTTTTCAGTTTTAGTATTTGCTTTATCATTCTATCCTTTACCTTTGTTAAAAAATTAGTATTTACAAGAATATCCAAAGGGAACCAACCCATAATCTAGAGGTCTACCCTCATTATAGGATACTCATAGCCTGAGAGTAGTCCCATGTGCACAAGATTTAAAAAAAATTCAACTTTTCTTCGGGTGCAAATCCTTGTGTTAACACTACTCACAAAACTATCAACCAAGATAACTAGAATCATTTCATTAGCTACCAAGGTATCATAATTTATCTAACAAGTAAGGTTCACTTTTAAAAGCATCTCATTAAATGAATCCACTTAACATTTCAATTGATAATCAACATTAAGTTCATTTATAGCTAACTACATATACAAGATGCATTACATTATAGTATTCATTACAAGAAGAATATATCAATATCAGTTACATCATTACAATCTTTACAACAGTGCTTCCCTGATTACATGTGGGAAGGATGTACATGTGATTACAATAAGAGATACATTGATATACAATCCAATACATATACATAAAATATTATCTCCTCAAGATGGAACAAGAACTAGTTAGAGTCCACAACATAAAGAACAATTCACATGCACACAAACATGTAGCAAAAACACCCAATGGAGGAAAAAGCACCAACCTCTTGACCATGTGGAACCCTAAGGTCCACCCCCCGTGCTAGGATATAACACAAGGTCTCACAACGAATAGACAGTCAAGAAAGAAATAGGCTAACACAATCAGGGGTTATACATGGACCCCAACACAACACTACTTGCAACACAACATCACTTACAACACTAACTTCACTTCCAAAGGTACACATATAATAGAAGGGAAAGTACAACTAGGGAATGCTAGATAGTAATAGGGAGGAGTGTCATCACATAGCTCAATATGGGTTATTATGATTGATCTTCCTAGGCTCCCAACTCCCATCCTGGGTTATCTTGGTGGCTTCTACCAATCCTCGACCCCATTCAAACTCATGTGGAATCAACATACCTTTCATGAGGACAAGGCAGTTGATCTTGTCATTCCAAGCCTTCCCATCACATATCAAGCATTAAAAAGCACTTTATCCATGAGTGATGCATACATTATCTTGATTAATGTGAATTCTATGCATCTACCTAATTCATTATTAAGGTTATCACTTGATTAAGAAACCCTCCCATGGGTTATCTTGGGCACTACTTTGGGTCCTGACCTCATGGAGAACCACCCCCCCTACTTGCAACTAGTAAGCCCTACACATCAAGCAAGGCATTAATCATCTTGCATATTGTACATAATCACATGCATCCATACACCGTGCAAGGCATTGACCTTCTGGCACACATATCACCATCACAAGAATCTATAGATAGTGCAAGGCATTGAACCTCTTGCACACAACACAAAACATTGCCAAACCACTTCCAAAGTGAGATAATCATAAACAAACCATTCATACAAAAATACTCCCTCCTAAGCCTTTGGAAGAAAACCTTAACAACTTGCACAAATGACTCCCACTTTTAGACAATTACCAAAATCACCCCAATTCCAAAATTACACACATAATTCATTACAAGGAATCATTCAAACATTGCAGCCATGAAATAGGCATTATTTTCACATTTCATAGTACTCATTAACTTAGCCACAAAGTTCACTTCATTTGGTCATTTACCACAATAGTTCATAAATAACTATAATGACCATTATTCTAAATAACTAATTACATAGTGAAAATAATCAACATTCAACAATTAACAAAAGGTAATCTAATTTTTTTATTTTAACTGAAACTAATCACAAGTCCTTCAATTAATTGAATATAAGCAAATCAATTCACTTAGTTGAATATACAGTCTCTTTATCTAAAGTCAATTAAATACTTATTTTAATTTTATTTTTTTTCAACTAAATTTCTTTAATTAAAATAACATTTTATTTCTACAATCTTCTACCTACAAAACCACTCTCTTCCATAATACAATAGTGTAAATAATAATATATACATAGATATATACATACCAATCTTAACATATATATTATTTGCAATAAAAATGTCAAACATAGTATCTATTCATCGAATACTCAGTATTAAGCAATTTAATTGAATTCTAAACATTAAGCATCAGACATAAATCATAGGAATGGAACACAAGAAATTACTAAGGCATGCATATTATACAATATCAAAGGCAACCTAAATTATAACATCTCAGCTAGAAAATGTGAATGCTACCAAAAGACAAGCTGCACAGGTAGTAAGAGAGATGTAGGAAAGATGATAAGACATATCCAGGTGCAATGCAAGGGAAATGATTGAAATAGCTCTTGTTTCTATTGACCAACTCACATGAAATCTCATTCATATTGTAATCTTGTGCGATTTTATCATAATAAAGGTGAACATGGCGTCGTTGGCCGCTACCTATGGCATCATTCAAGGGAAGTCAGAGGCCGCAGGCTTGTGTTGCCATGCACTGGGCTGAGATGGGTTCAAATGACATTGGGAGGTCTTCTCTCAGCTGATGAGAGGCTAGCAGGGTGTGCACACAAAGATTTATTGAAAAGGCTTAAGAAACTTTCAAGCAGATGTATATGGCAAGTGGAGGACTATTTGACAGAGGACCTCAAAGAGATCTCATCTAATGAAACAATATGTTGACAGGGTCCACCCCTTGAGGATTAGTTGAAAAGGCTTCAGAAGCTTCAAAAGATGCAATTGACTGAAGGTGGGCACCAAACCAGTTGAAAAGCCTTCAGAAATTTTCAAGGAAAGGAATTCGATTGGGCATTAAACTATTTAATAGGAGGCCTCGAGAGATTTCAACTTGGAATGCAATGGTTGCAAGACATACAAAAATTGGATTTATTTAAGCATCTAAGAAAGCAATCAACAGATGTAATTAAATGTTCTCTTAGAAATGCAACGATTACAGAATACATGTAAATATATATTTGCACTAAATTGTAAACAAAATGATTAAATCATTAAACAGTCAAACAATAGCACTATAGTAAGAAGAACAAACACTCATCTATAAGTTTTTTCCTCAAATTGATTTGATACAATGCCTTCCTTTTCCTATCCTTCTATGTTCCTCCCTTTCAAGAATCAACAGTGGAATGAAAAATTCTTTTACAAAAATTTTCTTCCTAAAACCCTGAATCAATTTCCTCCAAGAATACCAATTTCCCCCCAATAACATTAAATAAAATTTTTGCAGACAAATTCCTGCCTCTAGCCAAAAACAAAATGAATAATCCCCCAAAAGGAAAAATATTAACAAGAAGAATATTGATCATTTTCAAAACCAAAAATCTAATAAAATCTCACGAAATCCCCAAAAAACATTTAGTTTCTTTTTCGACAATCTATTTGAAGTTGTGCATGAACTGCATGAAAAACCTTTCTATTATTTTTATATTATTTTTACTATTTATTAATTGTAACATTCCACCATAATTCTACTTTATTTTATTTTAATATAACATTACACATTTTATTTATTATAAACTATGATTATTAATAAATATATATATTTATATTCATTTATCATAGTACCTTTTTACTTAATAACTTATTTTAATGCATCAATTAACCAAAAATAACATTTATCAAACAATTTTAAATTAAACAAACCAAATGCCAACAACAATTACCTAAACTCTAACCAAGGTCAAAAAGCAAGACCAACTGACCACATACAAACTAACAACACTGACGAGGTATTGGACCATATACTCATCCTCTTCAAGGATGATGGATAGGGTAGGGGGCCAAGTGCTATCTCTGATCAATTGTTCCATCGGGTTTAAGGAATGCTTAGACCTACCAACTCAAGTGGAGTCAATGCCTAGTACCTACAACCTGCAGCACACAAATGCCTTTGCATAGACATATAATCAAACCATACCTAGTGAAAGGAAAACAAAACATCGTAGGGTTCTCACAAGTGAGAAATACGACATCCTTCCCTCCACACCTAAATAACATTTAAAATCATCATATAATATATCAAATAACATCTCATAACATCAATAGTCATAAACCATTCCAAAATAAGGTAACACATTCTATTTCTACTAGATTCATAAACATGTCATAATCATCATCAAAATAATCAAAGACTAACCAACATCTAACATTACTATTCCATTAGTCATTAGAATATCTCTAAGCATGTATCAATATGACAAGCATATCTAAAAGTACACGTGATAAATCCTAACATAAAACATCACACATAGTCATGAAAATGATTTAAACATATCGTTATTAAAGGTTAGTACTTCTCCAAATATCCTTGAATAAAATCATTAAACATGGGTTATCATAATCATAAAGCATTAACACTCCTTAGATCATTTACACATAAAGGCATCAACAAGGGTTAGTATGCTAATATCCTAATACACCATCAACATATAATTATAACGAAATAGCTCTTAGTCTCATAGTAAACATAAACAATAAACATCATAAAAAGGTGAATCATGGAGCGGCACTACATCCTCCCCCCTAAGATTCGACCTACTCCTGGAAGTCACAAGATTAGAATAAAAAATACATACATTAGTCCTTAAATTTATTAAATAATATCGTGTTTACCTTTCCTTTAATGTAAATACAAGCAACATAATTAACTTACCTATGATTAGAGTTCCTCAACGGGTAAAGATGTCCTAACCTATTCATTTTCTTTATTTTTCTAATCCCTAAAGGAAAATAATATTAGCAAATATTTCCTTTACATCACACAATTTTCACAATGAATGCATTTCATAAATGATACAACAAGATACACCACTTTTCAATAATTACATTAAACATACCAATTCACTCAAACACCTACCAAAAGCTACCACTCCAACAAACATCCTTGTAGGATAAGATTTTCATTCAACATTCTCATATAACACACTAAACTTAAAGCGTAGTAAAGTCTCAATAGGGAAAAAGGAAAAGATTATCAACACATGCTTATAACTTGCAATACATTCCATATTCAAATAAAATCCACACTGGCATTCATATTAAGTAGCTCTACAAAACTTACATGATCATTTGTTGAAAGAATCTATAGTTCATTATCATCTAACTACCACATATTATATGAACTTCTTTATCCCAAACACACTTTTCTCTAGCATCCCATAAGATCAAAAGGTTACAAATGCATCTCATCAGGAAAAAAAATTTCAGTTATTCAAATCTAAATTATACCATCTAGTTACCCAACATGACTGGCTCCAATCTCTGCAATATTCTCCCTTACACACTATCAAAAGTTCAAATTGAACCCGATAAAAAAAACACTTAGCAACTAAAATTAGGGCCAGCAATATCAAAAATTTGAAATGACCACCAAAATAGATTGGAAGAGAATACCCAAGAGGAGAAATTATCAATTTCAATATTAAATCACGAAGAATGTTGACAATTCAACAACCCACAATGAATAAAACATGACAAGTGTCACAAAATAAATGAAAATAAAAGAGCTTGGTGGTCAGTCCTAGCATACGAAAATCAAAAGAAATCATTGCTAGCCCTCAACATTACAAACAACAATCTAAACATATCTTGGCAATTTAACACCATACCAACCATAACCATAAAACAAGATGACTAATATCAACTACACCAAAGGGAGTAACTGCTACATGACACCTAAGACGACATTTTCCTAAGTGCACTAGAGATTGTACACCAGACACATCAGATCATTGGGTTATAAATACGTCTCTCTTAAGAAAATTTGGAAAGCAATCAAACAATCATGGTTTCCTACTTTTTACATTCATTTACTATCTTTTAATGTAATACAATATTTTCCTTACACACTAGAATTAATGCAGTCATCCTTTATGTAAATAACATAAATAAGAGAGAGAGAGAGAGAGAGAGAGAGAGAGAGAGAGAGAGAGTATAGTATTTCACACCTACACAAGGTATAAACTCAACACTTAACCAAAGTTCATTCCAATATCTCATTCACAAAATAATTACATTCACAAGGTCATAGACATAATGAAAACTGATTTTAGATTCTCTATTTATGATCCACTGCTACACCATATCATTCACAATGCATAATGCATAGGATGCAAACAAACATAATTCTCTTCATAATGCCACAAAAAAATTTAGTCACCCAAAACTCAAGTACAAGACATGCACATTAGCAAGAAAAAATTCCAGTCACATCATCATTTTCATTAGGAAAACTTATTACTTGATTTATAAACAAGACACAATAGCAATATCGAATTATACTCACTCCTATTACCTATGATAATTCCGTAACACGTCTTAAAAAAATCCACTCACTTATCCTCTTGTGAATTAAATATTATAGCCCTATTTGTAAATTTCTTTTACATGCATCTTCACACTAATTTTTAAACATATATCACATCAACTTACTTCCTATCAAAATTCTAATTTAAACATTTAATAGCTCATAAATTTTCCAGTAGCTAAAGACATGTTCCTCATACTACAACATCATTTACCTCATTATTATTCCTTCCTACTAAAACTTATTGAACACACACACACATCCTTTAGAATTTAGTTAAGGTAAGGAAATAATACCATTGCTTAGCCTATTCATTCATCAATGCAACATTTATACATTACATCCAACGACACAAATCTCTTATAGAGATAAAACATCCATATTTAAAAATTAAATAGGGACATGAAGGAATGATTTCAAACTTTCCTATACTATTTATGTGAAGGTGTTCTACCTACTTACTTTTAAAAAATAGAGTACTAAATGCGATGCATAAACTTTCATATACACAATGTTCATTCTAAAGAAGCATTTTCTTTTTATGCAATTTAGATTTTATTCCTTACTAAGCATTCAATGCCTCTATTGATGTCTAATGCATTCCTAAGTAGTGCCCTTATGAATCTAATTTTTAGATAAAGAGAGAAGAGATAGGGAGAGTTGTCAATTAATTAATGCACATATATGCCAATTAAGTAAGATCATACAAAAATGATCAAATTTTCTAGACATAACATCACTATCTCCAGTGCATCTTTGTACTACATTCTCTTAAATGTGCAAATTCCAATAATCCATGAGATTTCCTAACATTGTAAATGTAACATATAGTTCCTTATTCCTTACTGAGAGGTGAAATTATGCAAACAATCCTTTTTGCATATAGTATCACATACATGAAAATTTCCATACATCTAATTGGTATAGTACATCATAAATCAACATATTTTATATTTCATATTAAACTTGGAAAGAAAGAGGGGAGAGAGAGAAATAAATCATTCAACTAATATATGCTCACTGAACAAATTGTTTGTATATGAATTATGATCTATTCTAAGTCAAATTATTATGTGGAACACAAACATGTTATCCTACTATTTATAAGGAAGGTAACCATACTACTTCTTTGTCATAAAGTTGGTCATATGAGAATTCATGGTAACATCACTTAAGGGAATACATACAAGATGATTAGTCACATACTCAACACTATCTTTAGCATTCAACAAGTACTCAAAAACAACTACAAGAGGATCAAATATCACATAGCATCATATAACAATCACTCACATCAAAAGGGCAGGCACAAAATATGAATACACATAATGCATATAGATATAATTTCTAGAGAGAAGAGACAAAGAGTACAAGCATGAACAAACATAAGGTGAGGTCTAGGGAATGCACAACCAAGAAGACTTGAAATGAAAACTTCAAGGTTAACTATTAAAGTTACACTACTATCCCACATAATGGGCCATATGTATCAAGAGTACCCAGTGTATGAACCTAGGCTCTGACACCAAGTGTAATGCCCCACCGAGGAACCCTAGAGGACAACACTAACTATGCCACATTAACGAAACATTTGTTTTTTTTTAAGAAGTAACAATGGAATGCATAGGATAACATAACACATAATCTAAACCTAGATCCTCTAAGGTTCCTCAACTAGGCTACTCACAGAACTATCAACCAAGATAATCATAATCATTTCATTAGCTACCAAGGTATCATGATTTATCTAATAGGCAAGGTTCATTTTTAAAATTATCTCATTAAATAATTCCACTTAAAATTTCAACTGATAATCAACATTAAGTTCATTTCTAGCTAACTACATCTACAAGATGCATTACATTATAGTATTCATTATAAGAAGAATATATCAGTATCAGTTACATCATTACATCATTAGAATCTTTACATCAATATCAATATCCTTGAATAAAATCATTAAATAGGGGTTATCATAATCATAAAGCATTAACACCCCTTAGATCATTTAAACACATAAAGTCATCAACAAGGGTTAGTATGCTAATATCCTAATACACCATCAACATATAGTCATAACAAAATAGCTCTTAGTCTCATAGTAAACATAAACAATAAACATCATAAAAAGGTGAATCGCGGAGGGGCACTACATCTTACAAAAAGTCCAAGATATTTTCTTACACTTCTTACACTCTCATAAATGCTTCTTACATAACTATAAATGGTGATATTATATTCCACTTCATGAAAGTGTTTGAATTTTCTACTTATCTATATAAGTTTCTCCTCTCAATGCCACCTTGTAAATTATATTCGAAGCATCTAGAAAATAATATTTAATTACAAAAAAAAATTCTCCTCATGTAGAACTTTGAGGTTTCCCTTCCACAAATATTGAAGTAACATAAAATAATAATTGAATAATAAATAATTAAAATTAAAGTACATGGCCATAGAATTGCAAGGTTAATATCACCAATCTTAAAACATTACTCAAATAAATTGCACTATGTTGATTAAAGAGCAATATTGAGCTTAGTTTTCCAATCAAATGTCTTTTCTATTTTTTTTAGGCCTATAAGTAGAAATAGAAAGTATTTTCATTAAAATTCGTTTACATTTAATTATATTGAAAAGTGAGTGACATTTCATTAAGACATCAAAGATTTTTATGTGGTGATCATATAATTGTAAATAAATATTTCTTAATATATATTTGATATTTGAATACATATCAAATAATTAATATTTAATAATAAAAATAAATTAATATTCATAACATTAAGAAATCTTAAATATATCTATTTGAAAATTGTAAAAAAATATCCTTTTTTTACCAAGAATTAAAATTTAAAAAAAAAAAATCACATTTTATTTGATCTTTCTATATTTATAAAATTTACTAACTAGTGATACAATAAATAATAGAAATCAAAATTCAAAAAGCTAAACTAAAGCAAATGACTTATTTTTACTTTTATTTTAGAGTCAATTTATTTTTTATAGATTTTAAAAAAAAAAATTATTTAAAATATTTAGTAGATTAATGAATAGTAAGTAGACAAATAAGAAAAGAAAGAGATATTAATTTAATATTTACTAAAAAAAATGAATTAAAAAGGAAAATAAAATAATTCTTCAATAAATAAAAATTATATAAATAAAATAAAATAAAACTTCTCTTAAATGAATAAAATAGTAACATTTTTTTAAAGATATCTATATTAATTTTATTCAAATAAATAATACTCTATAAATGATCTGTCAATTTTCTCCATTCCATAAACTTGTATACTAGGACAATTATAAGTTGTCTACATTATCCAATAAAATTTAGAAGATTCTTATGGTGTACCATTGAAACTAGAGTTACCTGGAGCAAAGAACATAAGCACAATTTGTTAGATAGACCATTTGGGCTAAAAGAAAAGTATCAAAAAATAATATTCTTATCTTTAATGAAAATTTCAATAATTGTGAAGAAAGGAAAAGCTTCATTTCAAAATTCTTGTTTTCTTTGAGATGAATCCATTACAAGTGTCTTCATTATAACATCATTTCTTGAAAGTTTACCATAAAACACATATCCAAACTCTCCTTTACCAATGAATGTAGAATAGTTGATTCTAGCTACTTTAATATAGATTCTTCAGTATATTCCATCGTTAGTTAGTGAAAGTCATTTTGTTAATTTTTATCTTTTTCAAAAAGAGAAGATGAGACAAAAGGTTTGCAAGAAGATACGCCACCTGAAATAATATTAATTAGTTTTAAATAAACCATTTTCAAGTCATAGGAATTTTGAAAGCGATTGTACATGAATTTTGAGGTTGCATAATGGAAATATTTATGGTGAAATCTCTTCAAACTTGTGTCTTCATAGAAGAACTTCAATTATCATAAATATTATCAAATGGAAGATCCTAGGTTTGAGTCCTAGCTTGTCCACATGAGTTGTAGCTCAACATGTGGTATCAAATCCAAGCTAGGAGTCCCAAGCACTTACAATGTGGCTTAAGTGGGTTGTTGCAAATAAGCCACACCCAGACCAACAATAGGTTGGCCAAACAAAGGTTAGTAGTGTATTTAGTAGAGCACTCCAATAACAAATGAAAGGTCCTAGTTTTCAGTCTAGCAGTCCATATTAATTATAGCTCAATAAAAAAAAATGTTTGTGCTAAGGGCTCTTCGATTATATTTATCTCCATAGAAGAACTTGAATTATTACAGTGATTAATAGAAGTGAATAACAAATAGGAAGTCCTATAACCTGTCTTCCTTTGTTTCTTTCCTGAATTTTTTTTTTGAGGAAATCTCTATAGTATAGAGTGATCTATTGAGATACTAATGAGAAATAAATAATTCTTTTTGAAATCTATTTGAATAGTTATCCATTTGATATGTTTAGCAATAATAATACTATTTTAAAAGGACAAAGATAAGAAAGAATGTCCTTGTAGTGAAGGTTTAATCAAACTAGACAACACAACTCCATATACTTTATTATTTTGTTAAAAACTAATCAATATAAAAATTACTAATAAAAAACAAGCTTGGTTGAGTAAACATTACCTTTGACTAAAATATTAAAACATAAATAAAATTGTTATGAGAAAAGGAAAGAAGCCACTTGTAATTATATAGTTCATTTAATAACATGAGGAGGTTCTCTAATGAACATGGAATATCTCCAATTAATTGATCATTTTGTAGTTTCCTTCAACATGCCAAGGAAATCAAATATCAACATAGACATCCTACTTTTCTCATTCATTTATGTATATAAGAATAATATTTTTGATAGAATATTGTGGAGGATTTATTACAATATTGCAAGGTTCTCAATGTGTTGAGGTTTATGATAAATCCTACCAAATTACTGTTACCTAATAGTTAAAATAAATGACTGACTTATTAGTCACTTATTAAACTAAGTGGAGCCACATCTATATATAATTGGAAAATATAATGTATAATTATTTTTGAAAACTAGAACTTCCAAACATCCAAGACAAGTGGAGGCTAGTGGATGTCTTACCAAGTTAATTTTTTTTAAGTTGACTATGCTTGGAGGTATGTCACTAGTGAGATCCATGTTTGTTATTTCTTGAAAAGATTTATAAGTTATATGAGTTAACATCCATTGGTGTTGAAATGACAACTACTATATTCATTTATCTAAGTTTTAATGATTTTTTATAGTTTTTAATGAAACAAATTTACTCAATAATCTCTTGAGGGGGGGCTTCCTAAGTGTAAATAACATTGATTAATGGAAAAGCCACGAGAAGATATGGGTCTCTTGTTATTCAATCATCTAAAATATTTGTTGTATTTGATATTTTTCTAATGACAAGTACTATTTTATAAGCTTCCTAAAATATTAGATGATATTGTCAAGAAAAATATTGAAAAAAAATATGATAAATGTCCTCTACCAAAATCCCCCTTTCAAAATCTTCTTTTATATATTCTATAAAAAAACAACTTAGTAGTGAAAATAAAAATAAAAACAACATAATGTATTCAGTAGATAAAAAAATTATAATCCATATAAATGAGTTTACATATTTTTGAAAGTAATTGTGAAGTATTATATTATTCTAAACTTCTTAATATGCACCGAAAGCTGCAAGATAAAAAGAGTGCCTTCCGAATCAATCTGTATCATATATTCAATAAGACTACTTATCGTCCATGTCGCTTTATGACTGTGACAGTGTTAAAGTTTTGTGAGAGTACATTGAGATTCTTCACCGGTCACCTAAGATAATGGGAATAAATGTCGCAACAGCTTCCTACTCCTTACATAAATGTAGAGTAAAATTTGTCTTCATCGTTTGAAAAAATCAATATTTATGATTCATTTAATAGTCAGCAACAAATTGTGTTACAGAGAGATATGAGAACATCATTTTCATTAGAATGATTTCTTATCTTTATAAGGGAAAAGGGAAAAGAAGATGAAATGACAGGTGAATTGAATTGAACATTACCAATTCTTATCAGCCATCCGAAGAACAGAAAATGTACGCTGCGCATTCTGTCTATCTTTCCTTATAGACAGTCTCTAAATCTGTGAAGTCATACCTCTGACCATCTAAGCCCAGTTGTTCCTACTTTTCGATCTATAAAAAGCAGACCATGTGCTTGCTATTCATTACAAGAAAGTGTTGGCAGACCTGGAATTTTACAACAATTATTCTTCATGTTTTTGGCAAAATATCACTTTAGAAAGTGGAATTTCACAACAACCTTCTGATCTTATGATCATGGCTTGTTTTATCTTTCTTTTTTTAAAAGATATTACCCTAAACTGTAGATAAATTGTATAACAAGTTTTTGGCTTTCCATACATTTGCGAATATAGGTTTTACAAACATCAAATTTTAGTTAGGATTTTTAAGCCGAGTGTGATACTCCAATAAATTAAAATGTTTGGCCAATTACTAATAGATTTTTAAGTTTCAACGGTTGTATATCTTGAAGAAAGCTACTTAAAATTAAAAGATCACTGTTAGATTTAATAAACAATAGTATTTGCAGGTTCAAATATTTTGAAACTGGAGCAAGTCGTTGGAATAAATCATTTCTTTCTGAATTGCCAACCCTCATCATGCATGCCAATTCACAATAGTATATCCGCTTTACTGATCATCATGATGAACAGCTCGGACATTCTAATCTGTTTAAGCCTTCCTATACCAACTGACTTTGTTGTTGTTATTGATGTGATATGACATTGACATTGACAATAGCGATCCACATGGGTGATGGATGTGAAATCCCTGCTGTTCAGCTTTACATGTTTTCCTATTTAATGCTTTTCGTCTTAACATGAAACCTCCAAATTTTTGTATTCTTCCTCTCTTTGGCCGCAACATAAATGATTTCATATTTCCTTAAAGACAATTTTAAATATAAGCATCCATCTTTAAATTTTGTCATATATGTAATTCTAATTTAGTTTTGGGTTCATTTGAAGGACAATATAATATAATTATATATCAACAATTGATGCATTATAGTGCTAATTTGGTTCATACCCTAGTCTTTATCCATTCACTTTCATTTATGTACATTCCAATACATTTATTTTTATCTAACCTTATTTAAACTCATTTCTACATATTCACCTTATTATTAACTTAAGACTTCTATGCATCTATTATTAATTCCAAGATTTACATTTTCTATTAGCCATTATACGATAACTTTGTATGTGTTTGCACAATTTTTTTTCTATGTTTTGGATTTTAAAGATATTCATTTGTGCAATTAGACACATATACAAATATTTCAAAAATCAAGTAATTACAAGGAAGAAATTAGTCCAAAAACACTTGGATGTGGAGCTTATAAAGAACCTACTACATCTCAATTTGTATATAGTCCACCTATATGCTTGTGTATGTTATCCTCCAACATTCACCCAAGGTTGTAAAGCCAATTCAACAATATTGTTGATGCGAACAAAACTTATTTTTAGTAATTTGATAACTTCCCTAAAGCATTTTTTAATATGGTTGTCTTTACACATAGATAGACAACAAATTAGATTGTAGAATTTTGTTATTTTCTAGATCAAATTCATATATCATATATCAGAGAACAAATAATTGTTTCTTAGGATCAACCATAAGTTGTTTGGGATTAACCTAAAGGAAATTTCAAGTTTTAATGGTTTCAAGACAATGAGTATATCAAAGATATTATTTTGTAGACATTAATTTTCTACATATTCAACTAACATATTTTCTCATCAAATCAAGAGTTGATTACACATATCTATCTCTATCTATTTATCTTTTATTTTATCTAATATCATTTTCACTTTAGCATTTCTCAATTATTATTTTCTTTAATGATTAAATTTAACATTAATTTATGCATTATTTTTATACATTCATTTAACTAACCTAAATTTATGTAAAAAAAAATCATCCCCTTACAAATAATCATTTTTATTATATTTGCATTTCACAAATAACTAAAACTAAAATATTTTTTAAATATATAATTTTCATATATATATATATATAATATTTATTTCAATTTTTTAATGGAAGATTCATATGTTTAGAGGATTTGAATATCTTCTATGTGTTTATATAGATGAATTTTTAACTTTTAGCAAAGACTTTAATTATCATAAGAATCCTCTTAAAATATTTTATAAGCTAGCATTTAATTTTGGGATTGCTCTATCTGTTAACAAGATTCATTGATATCAAGACTTTTATAAGCTTTTAGGAATGGTTGTAAAAAATAGTGTGTTGGAAGTCTACCCACAAGTCAAAGAAAAGGTCTTGGATTTCAAGACTCCCTTTTGATAGAAATACCCTATAGGCTTTCTTGGGAATCTTAAATTATTTAAATAATCTTATTCAAATGTGGGATTTGATAGAGATCCACTCCAATAGCTCTTGAAAATGAAGAAAAACCAATGATATAAAAAACACATTGTTGTTGTAAAATAAATTAATTAACCTCCTTGTACTTCATGTTCCTAGCATTAATGATTTTAATCTATATATAGATGCTTCAGATGTTCCTTGGGGAGGAAACTTAGTATTTGTCAAATAAGATAAAGAATACACACTAGAATATGCCAATGGTGTATTATTTGATTATGTCAAAAGATGGATTTGTTGGAGTACGAAAACACTGAGGAGGTGGGGGGGGGGGTGAATCAGTGTTTTAATGGTCAAATTCAATTCAATTATTTTTCAAAACACAAACATTCTTTGTCATCATCATGGAATGTTCAATTTCAAGTATGTTTTCAAATGTGATAGTCAATGCCAGATCCTTAAACCACATGAAAAACTTAAATGTTGCAAAGTACATAAAAGAGATTACAAGAATAAATTGTATGAATCATGATAACCACATAGATCACAAATGAACCATAACATAGTATTTTCATGAGTGGAAAACCCTCATAGGGATAAAAACCACTCGGGAAAATACCTCACTGGCTTAATAAAATCCCACAAATTACAAAGCCTCACTGGTTGCTTTTTATGCCTCATTGGAAAAGACTCACTGGCCACAAAAAATGCCTCACTAGCTACAAAAATGCCTCATTGGAAAAAAAATCAATCTTTGTCTCACTAACTTGACCTTACAACATTTTGTAAATCTTGAAAGAATAAAAGACATAGGGTTTCTTTGTTTCACTGCAATTCATTACAACTTCCAGTATTAATACATTTTATGCCCTATAGGTTTCATTAAGATGGAAACCTAAAAACACAAAACATATCAACTCATATTTTCATTGTTTTTGCATACAGCCTTTTTTGTATTAAGTATAATATGAGCAAAAAATACAAGTCATAAAGTTAGATTATTCATCCCACTATCAGATCAATGTATCCCCACATACAAAATTTTAGTAACCCCCTTTACAATAGATCAAAAAATCAACCAACATCCAAACCCCCTAGACTAACCCATTACAAAAGATCTCAGTTTTCCTCAACTGAGTGCAACCAAAAGAAGTCCATCATCTAACCTGTAACAAAAAGAAATTAGCTACACCAAATAGATATTATGTACAAGATGTAAAAGTATAATTCGCTGAACAAGCATATAAACAACTATTACTGAACAAAAGGATATGCAAAAAAGACTATCCATAGAGTGCTCTAGTCAGCTCCATGATCACCACTCAAAATAACCAATGCTTGTGCAATAGATAATTCCTCCCCTAAAGGTCTATCATCTTGTCTCTTGTTCTTAGCTTTCTTATTTTGTCCCTTTGCAAGATCTTGATGAAAAGCATGAAGAGCCCTCATGAATACATCTACACCTGGATGCCCCTCTAGCCATAAGTGCCCATATCTCGCTTCCATTATGTCAATAGTAACCTGCCTATTTTCCAAGTAGCTCCAAAACTTGTCCTTTGAAAGAGCCACAGTGATATAAACCCGCATAGCAATGTTATAAAATATGAGTCTCCTAGAAGACTCAGTAAGCAGCCTCTTACTTCCTTGAAAGTTATCTTGATTCCTCACTTTCCAAATAAGCCAAAGAATATTAGAGGACAGGCACAACCAAAATAGCTTAGCAGTTTTCCCCATCTTTGTATTATGATTAAACAAAATTTTCTCAGGCAACAACAACCCATTAGATGCCCATATATCTTGCTCATTATAGAAAATTTTCCAAATTTCTCTTGCAAATATGCATTCAAAGAAGATATGGTTAAGTGTTTCTGGAACTCTACATAAATTGCACAATGCAATGTTATCAGTTTTGCATTTAAAGGAAAGTTTCTGTAAAATGAGGAGCCATCAAAAACATGATTGTTTAGCTTCAATTTGTCTAACCCAGTTATTTTGAAAAACTTTTTGACATTGAGTTTTATCCCATTATAGTTTCCAGGTTTGATTCAAGTGATTATTCAAATCAACGTGTCATGTTAGCATATTATAAAGTTCTTTAACCTTAGTTTTTCTTATGTTAGAGTCGTTTCTCCATTGAAAATCTTTAAACTATTTAGAATCATTCTTGGTTTTTACAAGGAATTTTATCCAATTACAAGCCTCTCTTAGGACTATATATGTTCTCTAGTTAGAGGGGGGTAGGTTAAATTCAATATCCAGTTCATTCCAGCCCTTCAATTTTCCATCTTTCAAAATATCACCAAAATGCCTAATGCCATTAATTACCCACTATTTTGTACAGTATCCTTGGATTAGAGCCAAGGGCCTCCCTTTGTGTTTCAGATTCCACCAGATAGACCTATAAGACTTAATAGTCCCAAAGTCCCCATTAATGAACTGGTTATTATCTAGATGATTTTTCATCACCTCCTAGGCCTTCCAGATTTTCCTAAAAACATTGGACCCTGTATGTAACATAACCTCTTGGCAACTAAGAATATCACTGATAGGAAAGGATTTCCAAGCCTTTACACATTTAGGGACAACTCTGAGAATATTCTATCAGATCAAGATTTTCCAAGGTTCCTCCCCTTTCAAAGCTCCTAAAACTCACTTTGATGTTAGGGCTATGCCCTATAGCTTTAAGTATTTCAATCCCAGACCGCCTTTAGAATTTTTAATGGTACACCAATACCAGTTGATTGCATGCATATTTCTCTTCCCTTTCCCATCTAACCAGAGAAAATCCCTTATTCTTTTATAAATCTCATTAATTTGATATGAGTTAAAGAACCACATAGAATCAAAATAAATTTTGTAACAAGAGAGAATCTTTTGACAGATTTGTATCTGGCCAACAAAAGAAAGAAATTTCCTATTCCACTTGGAGATTTTATTTTCAATTTTATCTTGAATCCAAAGCCACATCTCCTTCAAATATGGTTCCACATCAAAGGGGATCCTAATATATCTTACTAGTTTATGAGGACAACCCCATTGAAGCCCATACTTACTAATCCAATCTAAGGGTCTATCCTTCCAACCCAACAACCAAGACTTAGAGGGGGCAAGCTTTGCACCCGAGGCCAAACAAAAGATTTTTAATTTCCTCGTTAGATTGGAAAAATTCCTTTCCTCCATCAATAGTACAATGGAGGTATCATAAAAAAAATGGAGATTGAGAAGCTCATTTTTATCTAGCAGCCTAAGTCCTCTTACCCTTGGAACTAAAGTATTCTCCCTCAAAAGATAATGAAGAGCATCAGAGGCAATGACAAAAAGTGTCGGGGCCATGGGGAAACCTTGTCTCATTGATCTCTCAAGAGGGA
The DNA here is from genome assembly GCA_007258455.2 of Sequoia sempervirens. Lineage (NCBI taxonomy): Eukaryota > Viridiplantae > Streptophyta > Pinopsida > Cupressales > Cupressaceae > Sequoia > Sequoia sempervirens. The sequence goes on from VDFB02271358.1 coordinate 903,544,660, forward strand.
TCTCTTGAGTGGGAACACCTTTAACCTCAACCTGAGCAGAGGCATCTTGGAAGAGTGTTCTAACCATTTGACAGAAGGCTTTAGGGAAACCAAAGGCTTCCAACATCATAAACGAAAAATCCCATTCAATCCTATCATAAGCCTTTTTAAAGTCCAAGAGCATCATTGCTGCATTATGATTTGATGTTTTTTCCCAATTCAAGGCTTCCCAACTAGTGATAAAATTCTCAAGAATGTACCTTCCCTTAATAAAGAATGTTTTTGTATAATTTATTATGGAAGGAAGAATTAGGGATACCCTGTCGGGCAGAATTTTGGCCAAAAGCTTGTAGGAAACATTTAAAACAGTAATGGGCCTCTAGTTTTTTATTAGAGATCTATCACCATCTTTTGGAATCAGTTTGATCACCCCTTTATTAATTTTGCTACCAAGGGATTCTGAAAGGCTTCCTTGTACACTAGAAGAAGATCATCACAAATCCATTCTATAATTTTTTTATAGAATTCAACTGGTAGTCCATTAGCCCCGAGGATTTATCATCCTTCAAGGAGAGAATAGCATTTTTAATTTCCTCTTGGGTCACCTCTTTCCCCAACTCCTTTTCCATGTCATCACTGATTTTCTTTGGGATGAGACTCTTAATATTCTCTCTAGCTTTATTTTTATGTCTCATTTCCTTTTCCAAAGAGAAAAGTCCTTTGTAGAACTGGAAGAAATGGCTCCTTATCTCATCTTGATTGGTCACTATTGCATACAACCTTTTACAAAAAAAAAAATAGTATTATGTTCAACAAAAAAAAAAACTCTTATCAAAGTATGATACCACAAAAAATGCCTCGAACCACTTCCAAGTGACAATGCCACTTATTTACATCATTCAAATAACAATTTCCTTCATCTACAACTGTCTCTCATAAACAGTCAAAGTAACCTTCCATAACTACTTTCAAAAATCAACATAGAGAAGCATTTCCAAATATTTAAACTATTGTCAATAAAATAATCATTGTGCAAAGTAAACCTTTGTATCATGCACATGTACAAGGTCAACATACTACCAAAAAAATAGGGTATACTAACTAGATACAATGCACATACATATGCAACAAATAACCCTTTCACAACTTTAGGAACATCAACGAGTTTTGTAAGCTCATGCACTAGCAATAGGGTGTAACCAAGACTAGACACCAAACTCTCAAATGTACCCAAATAAAAACCCTTTGTCGACATGTTAAGTTTTTGAAGATTAACACAAAGTCTAAACATAAAATGAAAGACTCTTGTTACCACAATAGCTATAGACATGGACATCACAAATACTTTGTGCAATAGAAGTCAACCAAGATTATGGAAGATGAAAGGTGAATACAACCAAAAGATAGTGACTATATACACTAAAACCCCTTGTAAAAATAGTAGGACTAAAACCATTGATCTTGAATCAAAAGACAATTTCCTGATTATACACACTTATGCAAAAATAAAAAACCAGGGTTTAAACAACAATCGAGTTGCCACTTTGCATTGCAACTAGAAGAAATGAGGTCGATGTCACCTTGTAAATGTTGCTTGTAAATTTCCTAAAATCATTTCTCTTCATTTTCCAGCCACCATACCACTATTCTTCCATGTTTCCTCAAGCCCTAACTCAACCATCTCAAATTCCTTCTAGTTTTGCAAATGATTAACTTTTAGGGTAAATGATATCGAGATAATTCCTTGTCTTTTATCACTTTACATATCAAAAACCCAAATATCATTATGTTGTCCTTTGTCATCATGTGTTGTCTATTTTGCATGTGTATCAAAACAACACTATAATACTTGTGTTGGTCTATGTCTCAATGGTACCGAGTGCTAAGTGAAGTCCAAGACTATAATCATTATTGTTGCCTTAGTAAAAACAATGATATCCAAATATCATCAAATATCAACCAAAACAATAATATCTCATGCCTTTCAAACATGCATCAACGAGAATGCCTAACTTGAAATCAATACCAAATTCATCTAATGTCAAAGGGGTCAACAGGATTTACTTTGATAAAGAAATATTTGGCATCATAAAATTCCTTACAAAGTTCTATTTAAAACTAATGCATCTCAAACATTTTATTATTAGAATTCAGTAGGTTTCTTACTTTTAAGGATAAAAAATGTGAAAGTAAAGATGACCAAGGAAAGTATGTTCATTGGAAAGGTTATTTGATTTAGTTTAATTATGAAGCTCAACACATTGCAAGGAAAGAAAATATTTTTGTTGACCATCTTAGTAGAAATTTTCCTAAAAAAATTATGCAAGATTCTAGCTCTTGTCAACCATATTATCTAAGATTTGACATGAAAAACAATTTAGATATTATCTTAAGATATTTAAATTAGTTAGCCTAATGTGATATTTTAATGAAATGAGTAAATTAAAAGTGCTTGCATAATGTTGTAGTTGACATTGAAACTTAAGGACATATTGGATACATTTCTACTCATTATTTCAAGGGCGACTATGGAGATTTTGTTATAATAAAATTTAAAATTGATAAGAAATATCTTTGACCCATCAATATGATTTTTCATCCTTTCTTTACTTGGCTAATCATCTACATTACTAGACCCTCTAATCAAGTCAACTAATTCTTCCTGGACCTCAACACATTAATCTAGACTGGCAGTTTTCAGAAGACATGGTTATGACATTGTACATACTAAAAGATTAAAGTGGGAATCATATTTCATCCCTTCTATAATTTATGATAGAAATTACCAAGATTGGAACATACGTCATAGATTTGATATCTTTGCCAAGTGGAAACCATTAAAGTGGAAATCCTAGAAGCACATATAAGGAAATTCATTAAGCAATCGAGAGCAGGATTATTAGTATTTTACCAAAATCCAATCATTTCAAGCATAATGACAATTAGTCATCATGTTTTTATGTAAGTGTGTTCATGTTTTGTGAGTACTAACACTTGTAGGACTTTAATCTTGAGCTATCAAAATCTTTTTGAAGGTGATGAGTGATGAGTGTTCTAAATGATACTTTAAATGTTCATTTTATGCTCACAAAAACTTTATTATATTGTTAATTAACAATGTTGGAAATATAATATATGCTTTTATGTTTTCTTGTTTTTCTCTATATTTAACTAATTAGGGAATATATTAGAAATAATATTTTACATTGAATGTGTTTCTTTTAATAATGTTAATGATGAAATAACTATTCAAATTGAAATATGTGTTGTCACATTAGCATTCTATTTTTGAGGATTTCATTCAGGTGATTTAAAGACATACTTCATGAGGTGGATTTGTTAAACTCTCTATTTAAAAAATGCGGAATCAATCACGCTCTTGATCGCTCTACTTGGATACTAATTCATCCTAATTTCAAATCAACTTCTCTAGTCAGTTGGGAAACTTCTTGGTTAAGCTATTATGTGGCAGAATTCTCTCTAATATTCTTAGTTCTATTTTAGTTTTAGATTGTCGTTTTGTATCTTGGCGGGTAGCGCCATGATTTTGAATTCAAATAAAGGATATATGCCTATAAATATCCATCTTTAGGGATAGTCTGTAGTGAGATCATTTTTTTCTTGATATTGTAATGACTGTACTACACACTTTTGTTCCATTTCCCTATTTAGGCCAATTTGAATTCAAATAAGAAGCTAATCTGAATCTTAGTGTTAAAGGTCCCACCAGAAGAAGTGCAGGGCCTGCTCAACTGAAGGAGGTGATCTTGTGTTGTGTTCTTTTGATTCAGTTAATTTTGTTTAGTTTGTATCAAGTGAAGAGTTAAGAATCTTGATTTTTGTTTAATCACTGTTAGTAATTGCATCTATTCATACTTTCTAGATTAGTTCATAGTGTTTCCAAGATAGTTTATTATACTTTGTTGTAGATTAGCATTTATTCGTTTACTTTAGATTTGAATGTTGTTCATAAGAATTAGACTAGTAACTATTTTCAAATGCATGATGGTTTTGGTAGAAGTAATAATGATGACTGATAGGAAGATAAAACTAAAGCTTATTTGGAATTCATTCATGGAATTTAGCATTGTTGTTTTCTAGATTAATATTTATTTTCTTGTAAGCATAAAATAGACTTTCTTGTCAAGTAAAATAAGAATAAAATTTGAATTATGAACTTTAGATTAAGTGTGAATTTAGTTACAGTTTAATTATTCCACGAATCAATTACAATTAAGTTAAGTGAAGTCCGAACTAAGTTACTAGATTTTTAATAAGAATTAGTTAGGGAATAAGATATAATTAGTCCTTAGAGATTAGTTGTTGAGTTCCACTCCTGGGAGCTCTTGAAATCTCCTGAAGGAGTTATCTACCAAAATCAAAAGTCATTGTTTATAGTGCAAAACCACCCAATTTGTGGAGACATCCTTATCACATATGGCTCTAAGACACACCCAATTTGATAATTGAAATATTAAATGATGCAAGAAGTGACACCAATGACCTTTCCCATCAATGAGTACATGACTTCAGTTCATAGCCATTATGGAGGTAGAAATACCAAAATGGGGTTTAACTTAGGCAAGCCCCTACATGGCACAACCCTCCCCCTCTTTCATGTGTGTAGGTTCTTAGATCTAAAGATAATTGAAGGAAGATAAAGGACTAATTTCACATTCATGCATTCAAGCCTACAAGTTTTCAAGACACAAAAAGTAGATTTTCTCATCAACATATGAACTTTCGACATTGACCCTGGGAGAAAAAGTGCTACAGACTGGGGACCTCAGGCTTGTGTTTCCAATTTTCATAAAACATGAGGATAGTCTAGGGTGCACCATGCCCTAGACCAATTATTTCAGCTTCAAATTTACACACTAGATTTATTTTTGTCACCTATCTACCTTTTTGGATTTTTTTTTTGTCTTGTTGCATTCAATTGAACTCAAAAATCATAATAGACTATGACATTTTCATAGTTTACCTATAACATCATTGTATCATAGAATTAAATCAATATAATCAATCAACACACCAACACAAATCCCCTAAACAAGGATAATAACCCTGATCCACCATTCCAAAGTTTCCATTCATGTTTATATTCAAATGGATTTGAGATCATTTTTAATCCTCAAAAATTGGGACAAGCATGATGTAGGACCTAGATCCTTTTCCCAATCAATTTTTTTTGTGAAATTGACTATTTCAAACACTTTATATCTTTTGAAATATGAAACATATCATTTTAATTTTGAGTGTGATCTTAGGTTCTTTGAACTTATCATTTATGTATGCATATTCATCATAAAAGGAATTGAAAAGGTGAAAAAATTGTATTTCTTTTTCCATTCATAAGACAACTAGGGCTAATTTCAATTGGTGCAAAGTGGATATAGTTCATATTTGCATTGGTAAATATGCATTAGGTCATATCAAATCTGAAAATAAATTTGAAAGTGTTCAAAGTGAACATTTAGGCATATGCATATATTGAAAAAGTGGAAAAACTAAATTGTTGTTGTTGCAAAAAGGGTATGTGCAAGATCATCATGGAAATTACAAGCCCTTAAGTGACGAAAAATTCAGAAAAATCAAACTTAGGAAACTTGAAGTAAAATTTTGAATAAGTTATCTATATTATTTCAAAAATATGTAAGAATAGAATTTGTAGCAAATTGAATGTAGTTTCTAAACAACTAGTTTTATTTACAAAAAAAAAAACTATTTGGTGAAAATTTGAAATTTCAAGTACTAGTACTTAAATTTCAAGGAAAAATAAGAAATAGGTGTGTGTCTGACCACCTAGCCGCAATAAAAGGTAATATTTTTTAATATTATTTTAGATATAAGTAGAGGACTCATGTCCCGATGTGATGCATATTTTTTTGTAATTTTTTTCTAAGTCAATAATTAATTATGAATTTTTTATTACAACTTTTAAAAAATATAAAAACCTGTATGTTTGATCACCTTAACTTGGTCAAAACTTCATGAAATTCATTTTATTTTTTTACTCCTATATTATGTGAAGCATAGAATGTGATGCATGTTTCAGATTCAAAAAATGTGATACCATTTGAAAGCTATAGATGTATTTCAATCAACCTATCAATTAGGACTTTAGTCATAATTCAAATAGAAAATGAATAATAATTATTTATTAAATTAAAATAAAGCATAATTTATATTGGTGGAAAGCTGAGAATCTCCTTAAAAAACCCTTTTTTGTTTCATCAATTTTGGGTTAAAAAAAAGTCGTCAGCCACATACCCTACACATACCCATCATATCACCACTTTTTGGCCCATCATGATCCTACACATACCCAAAATATTAAAATATTTCAATTTCCAGATTTTTCAAGCTAGTGTTAGTAAAATTTTGTACTTCACAATCTGAAAACTACATTTTGGATCACATTCATTGCTTCGAATTTCTAAAATTTACATGCATAGTTGTATTTCACATAGAAACAAAGATACTGTCAAAAATTATGAGCTCGAGATTGAAAAAAACACCTCTGAATTCAATAGGCTATAGATTGCACCAATAAAAAAACAAGTGATGAGACCCACACCATTGGAAATTTTGTGGAACCATCTTTCCGACGATATCTTTGCCAAAAAAATGGCATCGTATGCCCAAGTTATGGGAAAAAGAAAAAAAAGACCCCCCTTAAGGGCACAAAGAGGTCTTGAAGGGGTCCTTTCTAGTTGGTTGTATGGCTAATGTCATGTCGACATCAAAATCCATACTATTGACATCATGCTAATGTTAGCAAGAATATTTGTTGGAATATTCCCCTAGTCATTGGTAAAAAATGGCCTGGACTTGCAAAAAAATAGCCACAGAAAATTCCAATTCTAGTCAGAATATTCTACAAACCTCTAAAAAATTACGTCATTGATGGAAAAAACTTGATGCTAATTGGGAAACTTGCAGAGTTTCTTGAAATAATAGAGTGGTGGCAAAAAATTCAAAAAATCACCTGAAGAAATTTCTCTACAACCAGGAAAAACCAAAGTCCACACTTCAAATGGTGAAAACGAGATATCATTAGAAAGCTGGTTTTGAGAACTTTCCAGTAGTGTAGGTCTTATTATCAAATTTTGTTGTTGATTCCTGTTATTCTCTGTCAAAGTTAGATCTTGAATGTTCACTTTTCAGCTCAATTTTTTTCCTTGTATCTTTGATTTTTTGTGATTCAAGTAGCATTGGAAAGGTATTTCAAAGCTCTTCAGATATGTTCATGCACTTTTTCTAGAATCTACCCCAAGTACATTTTATTTAGTATTTTGTGTTTTCACATTCTGCTTAATTAATTGGACATCTTGGAACTTGGAAAGGATTTGTTTGAATAGGATGGCATCATTTGATTTATTTATCAATACTGAGATTATTAGTCTCTAATTTTTCATTTGAGTGAGTATGATGGGTTTGTTTGTTCATCCTTTTGTGATCAACTTCGATAAGGATAATTATGAGTCTTGGAGAAATGGAATCCTGACACATCTCATGTGGCTTGATATTTATCCTTATTTGTATGGAATCATACCTACATGTTAGCAAATGGATTGGATTTTTAATTATAATCCAAAACTCAACTCTATTGCCCATGGTGCACTGGGCCAACACCGCTAACAACTTTGAAAATGTCACAATTGTATTTGTGACTTTACTCTGAATTTTAGATGTACAACTCCCTCATGTGATTAGATTAATTACGTGTATGCTTTTAACTAGAAATTAGGAAAGGGAACAAACAATAACTCATAAAAATGAAGCTAATATGAGAAAATTGAAGAGACCATTAACCATTAAGTGCAAAGACTTAAACAATTAATAATCATTAGAAAGGGAAATGGAAATCTATCACAGTTGTAATAAATGAATGCAATGTAGTAGAGGATGCCTCACATAGAAAACATGCTCAGATTAGGCACACGACACACAAATTGGTACGATCAACACCATATTCAAGACTCACAATTCATAGATTGAGCATTATTGTAAACAAGAATAATTTCAGAGAAAAGAAAATAGAAATTGTTCCTCTTCCTCTGTTACAACACAACAAACTTGAGAAGATCTAGACCCTTTCAAATTTGTTACCATATCTCATTTAGGGAAGTTCAGTTTCTTCCAATCTTGTCGGTTATCAAAACAATTGCCAAGTATAGTGGCAGTTTATTGCTAGCTAATCGCTCACCCTAGAAAATGATGAATAAAATTGCATTAATGGTTAGGGGTAGTCATGATTATATTTTCCATTAATACAATCTTCAATAGTCACCCAAATGCTTCTTGATCAAAATCTTTCCATGTGGAAGTTGGATTTACAATTGGTATAGTTCCTAGGTGTTTCATTAAATGAACAATCCATGATAAGGCATGCTCACATGCACAAAGTATCAAGATGAAAAGGTAACTTGGAAATTTGAATTAATCCTCATCATATTAGCATTAACTTAATGAGACCTCATAGTCTTTTCAATTGCTAAGTCCCAATGTGATCCAACTCATATTTGGCTCCCTTAATTTCTATAAATTCACTGGAATAGTCATATTTAGCCAGTTCAAATGACAACCTAAAAATGGTGAGTGCATATTTTTGATGAATGACTTCATATGATTGAGGAACTCGAGTGTATCCCTTTCTTCAGGTTGTTTTCAGATCAACTGAGGGAGGTATTTTTCATTCAAAGTGAAGTAGAGGAAGAAGTATTGCACTATATCCTAGGAGAGAGATTCCTAAACTAGGTTCATGTGCATAACCATGAACTCTTGAAGCACTTTATTTACAATGTGGTTCATACTTATGGGTGACATGATTGAGGAATGAGGGCAATAGAATGCTTGGTTAAGCCTAAGTACCTGCATAGAGTGAACATTGTCATTGGAGGGCTCAGTCAATCACCTTTGTGTGGGGCTAGTGCGAAATGATATGGGACTATTCGCTCAATTCTTGCAATCTCATGAGAATCTACTATCACCAACCCAAATTGAACGTCTTTGAGAGGTGGTGGAGGGAATCTATGTGTTGATGTTTGTTTTATGTACCTATAAATACTATTATGGAAACCCCCAATATTGAAATATGCATTACTAAATTTTGTAAACACTAACTATATAGTATAATATTTAATATAAGCTTTTTGATACTTGGGCGTTCTTTTCTTTATGAGTATTTGTATGTGCTTCAATTACATTTTGTATCTAGCAATGGTATTTACTTGTATTGATTTCCCTATATATGAGCACTCTATATTTTACACTGTTAGTCTTTCATTCTTAGTGCTCATTTTGGTAGTTTTGAAAAGCTTCTTGGAATCCACCATAGTTAGAGAAACTTGTACCTTTACCACCTTTTCCTATTTTGAGAATTACGTTCTTCAATTCAGTGGAATAACATGTTCACAAAACCTTGGTGGGAACCTCGAATGGTTTTTAAACTTATCATAAACCTGTTAGTGCTAGAAAATCCTTCATTTTTCCCTTGCCAGTGGACTTTTAAAAGAGCTATATAACATTAGGTATAACTAGCCAATACTTGGAAATCTAAGACTCAAGACCTTACAATTCCCTTTAATACTTTAAAAAGTTATAAAATATTAACAACCTACCACCCACATGAGATAATGAATAAATTTTAAAGGGAAAGTGGTGTAGGAAAGAGTTAAGATAACTT
>VDFB02271358.1:903554429-903588083 GCA_007258455.2 Sequoia sempervirens
CATAATTTATATTGGTGGAAATTGAGAATCTCCTTTAAAACCCTTTGCTCATCAATTTTGGGTAAAAAGTCGTCAGCCACATACCCATCATATTGCCACTTTTGGCCCATTATGATCCTAGAAATACCCCATTATAGGATGAACAAATAGGCATGAAGTGTGCTATCTTTGTCAACCTATCCACCATCACCATAATGGCATCATTCCATTGCGAAGAATTGGGTAACCCAACAATGAAAACCAATGAGATTATAGCCCATTTCCATTCTGGCACCAAATGTGGCTATAAAAGTCATGTCAAATGTTGGTGTTCAATGTTCACTCGTTGAAATTCCAAACACCTCGACACAAAGTCAGTGATATCTTACTTCATACCTGCCCAAAAGTATGGTTGTTGCAAATCAGCATGCATCTTCTTCACTCCTGGATGAGATGAATAGGGTTCCTGATGTGCCTCTTTCATAACCAAGGTACGAAGATTTCTAGAAGATGGAACATAAATACATCCCATGTGTCTCAACAAACCATCTGACTCTAGAGAATAACCTAAGAATCTTCCCCCAAGAATTATGACTGTCTCTATCTCTGATCTTACCTCTTGATACCAACTATCTACAAGAAGTGTAGAAAGAATCTGACTCCTCAAATCCACACCAAGATTCAACTCTAATAACTTGTGTCTCTATCTACCTGAGAGCATCAGCAACTACATTCTCCTTCCCCTGGATGAACTTCACCTCAAAGTCATAATCACAAAGGAATTCCATCCATTGCCTCTACCTAGCATTTAGATTAGGTTGCGTGAAGATGTACTGTAAGCTCCGATGGTCACTATGCAACTCAAATTTGTGCCCCAATAGGAAATGACTTCATCTCATCAAAGCATGTACTATCGTTTCCAACTCAAGATCGTGCATGGGGTAATTCAACTCATGATCCTTGAATTTGTGTGACTCATACACAATAACATGACCATCCTACATCAAAACTGCTTCTAATCCCTCCAAAGATTATTCTGTATAGACAAAAAAATCTCCAATAGGATTAGGTATTGCAAGAGTTGGTGCACTGGTCAACCTCTCCTTTAGAGTCTAAAATGCTACCTCACACTGCTCTAACTAGACAAATCTCTTCCCTTCTCTCTGAAGAGAAGTGATAGGATGTCCTATCCTAGAGAAACCCTAAACAAAGCATTTGTAATAACCTTCTAATCCCATAAAACTATGTATCTCATCCACATTAGTGGGTGTAGGCCAATCAATGATCACTTGGATATTCACAGGATCTACTACAATACCCTCTCCTGATATCACATGCCTAAGGTACTTAACCTCGGTTTTAAAGAACTCACATTTGGATAGGTTAGTGTACAACTAATTATCTCTCAAACACTGTAAAACCTGCCTCAGATGCTCCTCATGCTCCTCTACTATCCTGAAATAGATCAATATATTATCAAGGAATACTATTACAAATCTATCCAGATAAGTGTGAAAGACTTTGTTCATCAAGCTCATGAACACAAATGGCGCATTCGTCAACCCAAATGGTACCATTGTAAACTTGTAGTGACTATAACGTGTGTGAAATGTCATCTTATGAATGTCAAAATAAAACATATGTAGTTGATGATACCCTGACTTAAGATCAATTTTTGAAAAGACTATAGCACCCTTGATCTGATCAAACAAATCATCAATCCTAGGTAAGGGATATCTATTCTTGATTGTCACTTTATTCAGCTGACGGTAGTGTATGAACAAACAGAGAGAACCATCCTTCTTCTTCACAAAAATTACTAGTGTTCCCCAAGGTGAAACACTAGAGCAGATGAAACCCTTTGCTAGCAACTCCACTAGCTGTAAACGGAGCTCCTTAAGCTCTTGTGTAGTCATATGGTACGAAGCTCATGAAATAGGCTCAGAACCAAGTCTAAGATCAATCTTGAAATCAATGTCATGTTGAGGTGGCATCCCTGGAATCTCATCTTGAAATACATCTACATACTCCTGAAGTATGAGGTGGCTATCAAGAGAAACCTTCTCCTCACTATCACCCAACTCCAAGTCATTTACTGTCACTGCAAACAACTAACATCCCTGATGTACACATCTCCTTAGTTGTATAGCCAAGATCATCCTCAATGATATCGGTCTCTAAACTCCCACTATCTCAACCTCTCTACCAAATACATCAATGCATCGAATCGACTTGTGTCAACAGTCAATAATGGCTCTATGAGCCTCTAGCCAATCCATCCCTAAGACGATGTCATACAACCCCAACGGTATAATGCAAAGGTCTAATATAGTGTGAAAGGATCCAATATCCAATCTAAAATTAGGTACTAGGGAATGCAATGCAACTTTAGCACTAAAGGCCAATTTGACTTGTCACTTAACATCTTGCTTTACTGCCCTCAGTCTACAACGTGCCACGAAAGACAATGAAATAAAAGAATCTAATGCTCTTGAATCAAATAAAATGGCAATCTTGTTACCCTGTAACATACCAAAAGTCTCTACCACTGTGCCCTAGTGATCAGCCTGGCAGTTATCAACCACAACAAATACTCAATGATCTCTACTCGTATCTCCAATAGTCAACTATGCCACCACTGGCCTTTGAGTATAACCTAATGTGCCCTTATTGGGACACTATCATGCTATGCAACCCTATTGGCCACAAGAAAAAAATCTTGTACCCATATTGAATCCTCTACCTCTAGGAGGCACACTCGACTACTGAATGCTAGCCCTATTATAGGTAGACAACATCCTCTATGTTGGCTGCTCAAAGTTAGGGTGTTTGTTTTTCCTCGAGTTCCTATCACCCCTTGATTGATACCTATATCCTTGTCTCGCTTGGAAATTATTTTATTTTCCTTGTGAATTTTGATGCTGACCACTCTATGTAGGCACCGATTGTGTCTTAGGTGGTCCAAATCCCTAAGCCTGGTCACTATGTAAACTAGGTTCTACAACTGAAGCACTGCCTATCTACACTCTAGTATGGCCACCCAACGCCATCACAAAATTCTCCTCCACCAGTCTAGCATTCTCCACTACTATCTCCATGGTCTTAGATTCAAAAACTTGAACACCACCACTGATCCATGCATTTAAGCCCCTAATGAAGTGTTGAACAAGCATGCCCTCATCATCACCAATGCCAAGTAACTGCTTGAGCTCATAAAATCAACACTCATACTATTCCACCGACATAACCATCTATCATAGAGCATGAAACCTTGTCTCCACCATATCACCAATGTGTTGAAAGGAATCTAGCTCCAACCTCTATGAACATATCCCAAAACACAAAATTAATGTCAATACAAAGATTCTACTCCAATCTCCACGGTGAATTGAAGTCTCACAAGTGCATGATGGCACACATGGCCTTAGTGTACATTACCATAAGGTGCATAGCCAAGGCTTACCAGTCAGGTCTATCAACCATGTGTCGACCCTCTAAATTGCTATCAAAGGCAATGAGATGTGGGTGGAAGAGCTCCTAGTGGGTCTCTCATGTGAGGTGTCTATGGTGCCTCTAGTTGTTCTAGTACCTCTATCTCACTAATACTAATTTGATCTTTTCCTTCCTCAACCCAAGGTGAGCAAGGGTCTCCTCTAAAATGATGCAGTGAGCACCCCTCAATCCTAGTGGATCTAACTCTGATCATCACCTCTCCCGAGACATTTTGGAAACTAATGTTCCTCATGATCTAAATCATGGGGGACATGGGAGAGTGAATCTGTTGACTACCTCACGTAGATAGGGTAGGTTGGATGAGACACTCACTATCCCATGCTCTAGGTCCTTGATCTCAAGAACTCTTAGGTGACTCTCCCACCTTAACCTTTAGGTCCTATTTCAGATATAGAAACCCCTGGTCCTTCTGGCCAACCCCACTATCAATAATCTTTCATACTACCAAGCCAATCTTGGTGCTTTGCCACTATCTCACCTTTGACCCTTATTCTTCCCTAAAGGCCAATTACCCTCAACACTCAATTAGGTACTTACAAGGGTGTGAAAATGTTGTAAAAGCTTCAAAGTGACCTATTTAGGGTTCTTATACAATCACTAGACTCCAATTCCCCATCGCTTCCACCAATACCTTTCCTAGGGTTAGAAAAGGCTACAAGCCTAGAGCCCCAATTAGGCCTCCTAACCCGAGAAAAATGGGAGTTACTCCAAAACCCATCAAAAGACCTAGATTCTTTGCTTGGGATTAGTGTTTCCCATGTCCACACCTTGAAGATTTTCAGGGTTTTGAACCAACACTGCCCGTACACTGCCCATACACAAAAATGGCCAAAACCTAGGGTTTACTAGCCTTTCCCAGGTTGTTTCAAACTGTCAAAGGTTTCACACACCAAATGGGCTGATGGAGCCTCCTCCTGACCACCAGACGTTGCCAAGACCATTAGCTAAATTCACCAAAAAGAATTTCTTCAAAATCTTAACACCCCTGCAAAATATGAGTCTTTCACTCCTTGTCTTCCCTAGCCGGACTCAGCTTGGCTCGCCTAGGGAAAGACATTGCTAGCCGCTCCTGCACACACACAAGCCCTAGAATCTACCATATGTACAAGCATGGTGTCTAGGCACTGTTCCCAAAGGGTCGTACAGTTTGTACGGTGGGAAAGTGCTCTAGCACCCCATTTCCGAAAACCTGTCTGGTTCATACTAGCAACAGGGTAAACTGAAACTATTTACAAAAAGTGCTTACAAATTGAACAAAGAAGCTATTTAATGTTATACACTACTTGTAAACTACCAACACTACATTCCACAACCAAAACAATAATAGGTTTAATCCATTAAAGCACTATTTAGTTGCAAAAACCAAAAAATGTCTCACAAAACACTATTTCTTTCAATGTCACAAATGTCACTACAATATCAATGCCTCTAACCCTGCTCCATGGTCAAAGCATCTCTTAAATAGGCTTCTAAAATAGTTAAGTTCCTTTTTTCGAACCTATAGAAGACCTAAAGATGAAACTTATAAAATCCACTATGTTTTTCAACCTTTGGCAACTTTTGTCAACTCAGCAAGATGAGCTTCTAAACTTATTGAATTTTTTACAACCTCTTTTCCAAAGATCAAAAACACCTCTAAGCTCTCCACACAATGGTGTACATGACCTTATGAAAACAAAACAAAATTATTCCTCTAGGTTTCTTATTTACCTAATGAAATTGTCTGTTGTTCCTTAGGTGCTCCTGCACCATTCTCCCACTCTCAGCCCAAACACTAAGGAATGGAAGGGGAGAGTAAAGACAAGTCAATGCCAAAATTCTTGAATTGACCTTCCTGTACCCATGTGGCTTTTGACTCATGCTTATTCTTCCACTTGATAAGGTGCTCCATGAACACCTTGTTCCTTGTAGACTTTTGTACTCTTGACTCCAAGATCTTCTCTGCCTGAGGCTTGTCTTGACTAGGTAGGGGTACATTACTGATGTCCTTAAAGATCTCCTGACTGTTCTGAACCTCATCACTGATTGTTCCCTTATACTTGATCAAATCAGCTATGTTGAAAATTGGTGAGATTCCTAGTTCGGTAGGTAACTCCACCTTATATTAATTCTTGACATATTTTGCCAATACCTTGCATGGACCCACTCTCTTCATCTGCAACTTGGTTGGCATTCCCTTCTACAATCTGGACTTGTTAAGGTGGACCATAACATAGTCCCCTACTACAAATTGTACATCTTTCCTTGACATATTTGCCTTCTCCTTCAACTTTTGTGTAGCCTTAGTGACTATCCTCTTTACCTACTCCAGAATCTCTTTCATGGTCTGACTGATGTCCTCTGCATGTCTAATTCTATGTTCCTTAGCTCCAGGATCTCTGAGCTCACATATTCCTCTCGGGTGCATCCCATACACAATCTCAAAAGGACTCTTCCCTGTGGTTCGGTTCACACTGTCATTGTAAGCATACTCAGCTTGTGAGATAACCATATCCCATGTCTATCCATATTTCTTAGTTAGGCACCTTAGAAGATTACCTAGCACCATATTAACCACCTCTGTTTGACCATCGGTCTGAGGATGGTAAGCTGTTCCAAATGACAGATTTGTACCCAATCTACTCCATAAAGTCTTCCAAAAGTGACTCATGAACTTCACATCCCTGTCTGAAACTATGCTCAAAGGAAATCCATGGATCCTTACAACCTCCTTGAAGAAAAGATGAGCTATGTAGCTAGCATCATGAGTAGTCTTGCAGGGAATAAAATGACTCATTTTGCTAAATCTGTCTATCACTACATAAACACTATCAAAACCAGTCTTGGTCTTAGGAAGGCCTACCACAAAATCCATGCTCACACACTCCCATGGTCTGTTAGGAATGGGTAGGGGTTGGTATAAACCAGCATTACTAGCTCCTCCCTTAGCTTTCATACACACAACACATTGTTCCACATACTTTCTAACATCTTTTGCCAACTTAGGCCAGTAATAGAATCTGTGCACTAATTCTAAAGTCTTATTAATTCCAAAATGCCCACTAAGACTACCATTATGCTTTTCCTGAATCAGATTTTCCCTCATTGACCCTTTTGGAACACATAACTGATTTCCTTTAAACAATAACCCACTTTGCAAAGTATACTTAGAGTATTGGCTATGGAAATGGTTCTCAAAGTTAGAACATACCTTATAGACCTCTGAAAAGTGTTCATCTTCCCCATAGAGATCCTTGAAACTGTCTATGCCAATGCTCTTGATCTGTATCTCTTGCACTGTCAGCAACCTCCTGCTCAATGCATCTGCCACTTTGTTTAGTTGTCCCTTCTTGTGCTTGATGGTGAAAGTAAACTCTTGGATGTATTCCATCCATTTCAAATGCCTATTACTCAACTTCTCTTGAGTGTTGATAAAACTAAGTGCCTGATTGTCAGTAAAAACTACAAACTCCTTGGGTAGAAGGTAATGCCTCCATTTTCTAAGTGACTGAAGCAAAGCATAAAGTTCTAAGTCATAGGTTGAATACTTCTTCTTTGCCTCATTGATCTTCTCACTAAAGAAGGATATAGGCCTGCCCTCTTGACTTAGCACTCCTCCTACTACCACTCCACTTGCATCACATTCAACAATGAACAATTTGTCAAAACTCGGTAACAAAAGAATAGGTTGAGTTGCCACTTCTTGTTTCAGTTTCTCAACCCTTTCTCAGCTTCTTGAGTCCACACAAACTTAGTTTTTAGACCACCCTTGATTGTATCTAGGACTGGTGCACATATGCCACTAAAGTTCCTTATGAATTTCCTATAAAATTGAGCCAATCCATGAAAACTCTTACCTCAGTCCCTGTGGTTGGTGTAGGCCAATTTAGGATGGCTTTAACCTTACTTGGATCCATCTTCAATGATCCCTTGGACACTACAAAACCCAAATAAACAAGATCTTGCTCAAAGAACTCACACTTCTCTAGGTTGATTGCCAACTTCTCTTCTTGCAACCTTCTAAGAACCAACTCCACATGTTTCAAATGCTCTTCTGCTGTCTTGTTGTATATGAGGATGTCATCAAGGTATACCACCACAAATATTCCCTATAAAGTCCCTGAGTACTTCATTCATGAGCCTCATGAATGTGCTAGGGTCATTAAAGAAACCAAATGGTATCACTCTCCATTCATATAACCCATCATTTGTCTTAAATGTTGTCTTCCACTCATCACCATCCTTAATTCTGATATGATGGTATCCACTCTTGAGATCCAACTTGGTGAAGTACTGAGCTCCTCCAAGGCAATCCATTAAATCTTCAATTCTAGGAATAGGGAACCTATACCTAATGGTGATCCTATTTATTGCTCTAGAATCTGTGCATAACCTCCACTTACCTCCCTTCTTGGTTGCTAAAACCACTGGTACTGCACATGGGCTGATGCTCTTTTGAATCAATCCTGGATCCAACAATTCTTGTACTTGCCTAGCTACCTCTAGGTTCTGATCTAGTGTAAGCTTATAAGCTGCTTTGTTAGGTAATGAAGCTCCAAGTATGAAGTCAATTTGATGACTTATGGCTCTCTTTGGTGGTAGAGTTGCAGGTGTACCATCACTAACTATACTCTTATACCTGTCAAGTAACTTCTGGACTGCTTCCGGTAGGACTGTCTTTTCAGCCTTATCTTCCTCTTTAGGTAGTAACACAACCACATATCCTTCACTCCCTTGATCTAGGTTGTTAAGGTACTCTTTACCACTACTCAACATGATGTTTGGTGTCTTTGACTATCCTTCTTCCTCTTCTAACAGTGACTACAACTTAAATGTCTTCCCATCCTTCTTGAAAGAAATGGTGTTCTCTTTTCCATCATATATGACACCTCTATCATATTGCCATGGTCTACCCAATAGTAGATGGCATGCATCCATGGGTAAAACATCACAAACTAACTTGTCCTTGTACCCTCCAATGGAAAACTCCACTGTTACTTGCTCATTCACTAAAACACTCTGCCCTTTATTGAGCCATGTTACCTTGTAGGGGTTAGTGTGGGGTACTTCCTCCAATTTCAATTTTATTACTGCCTCCTCTGAGATTATATTGTCTGTTGAACCTGAATCTACTATGACCTTGCATACTTTACCAAGTATCTTGCACCTTACTCTAAATAGTGCTCTCCTTTTTTTTGGTTCTTCTTTGACCAGTTGTTTGATCAAAACTCTGTTGAACATCAGATTCTCTCCTACCTTAGATTCAATATGACTCACCTCAAATGCCTTAGGACTCATGGTGCCCTCTTGTGCATAAGCCACTCTCTTCTCATTGCTTGATGAGGATGCTTTCTTCGAGCACCTATAAGCAGGATGACCTACTTGTCCACAATGGTAGCATTTCATGTTTGCAAAGTATGAATTACTCCTGCCTACTCCTCTTCCTCTGTTTGAACATCCTTGAGGTCCTCTACCTATATTATATCCTCCTCTAGAAGATGTTTCTCCTCCATGCTCTGTGAGTTTAGACTCTCCTTGGTTTCTTTGGTCATTGCCTCTTCCTTGGTAGCCACCTCGCTGTCCTCTTTGGTCTCTTTGATCTCTTCCTTTGCCTCTGCCCTTAGAAGCCTAGTCTTGCTTCCTCTTATTCCTTTCCTCAATCTTGATAGCTAATTGGTAGCATTGATGTATTGTCTTAGGACTTAAAAGAGCCATCTCTTCTTGGATGTTCCACTTCAAACCGTTAAGGTATCTAGCTACCTTAAGACTTTCATCCTCTATAACATTAGACCTCATACAAAGTTTTTGAAACTCTTCAGTATAAGCGTTCACATCTTGGTCTTTCTTCCTTAAGCTTTGTCTCTTCTTATGTAACTGAATCTCATAGTCATCTGGCATGTATGCTTCTTTTACTTTGGCAACCATTCCATTCCAAGTAGTTATAGGCTGCTTACCTTCTTTTTCCCTCTTTGTCTGAATGAATTTCCACCATGTCAAAGCAGAACCTCTTAGTCTTGATTTGGCCACCTTTACCTTTTGTGCTTCAGTGACTCCATCACATTCAAAATGGTTTTCCATTCCCTCTATCCAGTCCATGACTAGACCAGCTTCTATTTTTCCACTAAATAGTGGTATGCCTTCAAGTGCTTTTCCACTCAAAGCCTTCAATTCCTTCAAGAAAGGATCCTCTTTCAAAATAGGGTCAGGTTCAGGGGTCTTGTCTTCCTCTGCAACCTCTTCTTCCTTAGGGATCCTTCCTTCAAATTGCACACTACTCACTGCTTGCTCAAGTTGGGCTATTCTTTCCCTCAATTGTTTATTGTCTTCCTCCTGCTCTTCAACCATCTTGGCTAGTTCTGTATTTGTCACCATGTTGGAAGAATCACTAGACTCAACCTTAGACATACAAGATTCTTTCCCAAATCTTTAACTTGCTCTAATACCAATCTGATAGGGCAGGGTTCGATGAGACACTCACTGTCCCATGCCCTGGGTCCTTATTCTCAAGAACTCCTAGATGACTCTCCCACCTTAACCTTTAGGTCCTATTTTAGATATAGAAACCCCTGGTCCTTCTGGCCAACCCCACTATCAATAATCTTTCATACTACCAAGCCAATCTTGGTGCTTTTCCACCACCTCACCTTTGACCCTTATTCTTCCCTAAAGGCCAATTACCCTCAACACTCAATTAGGTACTTGCAGGGGTGGAAAACATTGTAAAGCTTCAAAGTGACCTATTTAGGGTTCTTATATAATCACAAGACTCCAATTCCCCATCGCGTCCACCAATTCCTTTCCTAGGGTTAGAAAAGGCTACAATCCTAGAGCCCCAATTAGGCCTCCTAACTAGATAAAAATGGAAGTTACTCCAAAACCCACCAAAAGACCTAGGTTCTTTGTTTGGGATTAGTGTTTCCCATGTCCACACCTTGAAGATTTTCAGGGTTTTGAACCAACAATGCCTGTACACTGCCCATACACAAAAATGGCCAAAATCTAGGGTTTACTAGCCTTTCCCAAGTTGTTTCAAACTATCAAAGGTTTCACACACCAAATGGGTTGATGGAGCTTCCTCCTGACCATTAGCTGAATTCACAAAAAATAATTTCTTCAAAATCTTAACACCCCTGCAAAATATGAGTCTTTCACTCCTTGTCTTCCCTAGCCGGACTCTGCCTGGCTCGCCTAGGGCAAGACATTGCTAGCCACTCTTGCACACACACAAGCCCTAGAATCTACCATATGTACAAGCATGGTGTCTAGGCACTATTCCAAAGGGCCATATAGTTTGTACGATGGGAAAGTGCTCTAGCCCCCCATTTCCTAAAACCTGTCTGGTTCAGACCAGCAATAGGGTAAAATGAAACTATTTACAAAAAGTGCTTACAAATTGAACAAAGAAGCTATTTAATGTTATACACTACTTGTAAACTACCGAAACTACATTCCACAACCAAAACACTAACAGGTTTAATCCATTAAAGCACTATTTAGTTGCAAGAACCAAAGAATGTCTCACAAAATGTTGTTTCTTTCAATGTCACAAATGTCACTACAATATCAGTGCCTCTAACCCTGCTCCATGGTCGAAGCATCTCTTAAATAGGCTTCTAAAATAGTTAAGTTCATTTTTTTGAACCTATAGAAGACCTAAAGATGAAACTTATAAAATCCACTATGTTTTTCAACCTTTGGCAACTTTTGTCAACTCAGCAAGATGAGCTTCTAAACTTATTGAATTTTTGACAACCTCTTTTCCAAAGATCAAAAAAACCTCTAAGCTCTCCACACAATGGTGTACATGACCTTATGAAAACAAAACAAAATTATTCCTCTAGGTTTCTTATTTACCTAATGAAACTATTTGTTGTTCCTTAGGTGCTCCTGCACCATTTAGGTCTCTCCCTAAGTCACCCTACCTACATTGTTATACAACTCTCTCTCTCTCACTCCATCTTTCTCTCCCCCCCTCTCTCTCTCCCTATATCTCAAGTCTCCCCCTTTGTATCCCTACCTAGGTAACTCTATCTCTCTATCCCTCCCACCCTACCTAGATAAATCACTCTCATTCTAACCCCCTCTCTCCCAGTCCCTCTCCCTTTCTCTCCCTCCCCCTCAAATCTCTCCTTCCCACACCCTCTCCCTCTCTTAGGTATCTCTCTATCTCTCTCCCACTCCCTCTCTCACTCCCTCTCTCTCACACACCCTCTTTCTCCCTATCTCTGAAGTCTCTCCTTCTAGAACCCTACTTAGATAACTCTCTCTTTCTCTCCCTCTCTCTTCCCCCCTCCCTCTCTTTGGTCTCTCTCTCCCACCCCCCTTCTCTCTCTCCCTCTATCCCTCCCACCCTACCTAGATAAGTCCCTCTCACTCCAACCCATTCTCTCCCACTCCCTCTCTCTAAGGTATCCCCTTCCAACCCCCTCTCCCTCTCACAGGTCTCTCTCTCACTACCTCTCTCTCTCTCTCATGTCTCTCCCTCCCTCTCTCCCTCCCACCCTACCTAGAAAATTATCTCTCTTAAAATTATCCCTCCCTCTAAATACATACATACATACATATAGGCATACATACACACACACACACATACTTAGATACATACAAGCATACATACATATGTACATACAATGTTACATACATACATACATACATACATACATATAAACACACTAATATATAAATACATATATACATACACACACACACACACATACATACATACATACATACATACATACATACATACATATGCACACACACACACACATACATACATACATATAGGCATACATACATAACAATATACATACATACATTTAATATACTAGCATTTAGCACAAAGCAAGGAATAACACGAGCGTCTTATAACACACTTGTGTTATGTCTTGCTTAGGCAACTCTTGAGCACAAATGAAAAAAATATGTCAAAACCATGAAATAATGTGATCACATTATTTCTTGCTTTGGGAATCTCCAAGACTTAGGCTTGGTATTTGCTTTGGATTACCAACCAAAAAGCTTAGAGTTTCTTCCCAACAACCAAAGACGTGTTTTTGCATATTCTACAAGATTTCACATAATTATGACTGTGCTAACGATCAAGTTGCATGTGTTTCAAGGTCAAAAAAATTGAACACCTAGGTATTGTTAGGATCTCTCTTACAAGGAAAAATTTAGTTGAAAATCTTTGCCAATTGGTGAATTCTAGGAATCGACCAAGTCAAAATTGGCAAATTTCTTGCACCCAATAGGCTGTCCAAATCATCCAGATTTTATGAACTATAGGTACAATGCATGTCTATTCACCAATGAGTTTTTTATGAGGCACATTTAAGCAACAAATTTTGCATTTTCAAACTACGCGTTTCAATTGGAAAAAATAATATTTTTTCCTTGAATCATGAAAGTATTTAATAAAACACCTACATATTCACCAATACTATTCAAACAACATTGTATCAGGACCTATTTAGCCAATTTAAATTTACAAATAGTTGCTTGTGAAGACCCATTTAGCAAATTGAAATTTATAAATAGTTGCTCATGAGGACCTATTTTTCCAATAACATTAAAAAATAATTACATTTGAGGACACATTTCGCCTTGAAATTACAACATATCATTGTATAAGCTTGTGAGATTCACCAAATTTTTAACATACCATTTAAAAGTCCCACATAATTTTCCAAATATGGAATCATGGATTGATATAAATACAATCAAAAGTGTCATTTATTATTACACATTTTGTTTGGTTCTGAGGTTCTACTTCTCAATTTAGAAGTCAATGGAAGCCAAAAACGTAGACTTAAAAGGTGAGTGATCATTTCTTCATAGTGTTATTAGTTATAATAATAAGTTTTCTTTATCTCTTTTCCATTCTTGCTTCAACAAAGTGAACCTTACAAGTTAGAACCAAACTTTGAAGTTTTGAAGTTTTCGAAACCTTTGACCCACCGAGTAGAAAGATGACCAAGAAAGACTTGCAACTCAACAAAGTGAACCATCAACCAAGTCAATGAATCACGAAGTTATGAAAATTTAGAACTCTGTGACAAGGTTATATAACTCTAAGGACTAGCGACTAAGTTTAGGAAAAGCCAAAATTTTTATATTGTATTCCATGGTATTAAATTTGATATGTGATTCTGCACCATTTTTAAAGAACAACACTTATCACACTACTTATAAATTCTTATTGCATTTCCATTCACACAATATTTGATGAATAACTGAAAGGCATATTATTAATCCATTCCTTGAATAGAAATAAATACAATCGAAAGTGTCATCTATTTAGAAATCAGCCAAAGCTGAAACATGGACTTAAAGGTGAGTTCATCATTTCTTCATAGTGTTATTAGTCATAATAATAATTTTTCTTTATCTCTTTTCCATTCTTGCTCTAGTATTAAAGATGATATTTTGTAGGAAATGGGATCTATATTATTATTCTCTATCCTTAAACAAGAAGACATTTTTTCTAGCTTTTATTCGAAGTGAGAGAGGAATATGTCGAGCAAATTGAGCAGCAAGGGTAAGGCTCCTGCCGCTCCTCAGAGTGGTGAAGAGACTCCCATAGCTTCTCAGACTCCTTCTGCTCCTCAGGGTGGTAATGCTCTTTCCGCTCCTTAGACTCCTACTACTCCTTAGGGTGGTGAAGAGACTCATGCCACTCCTTAGGCTCCTCAGGGTGGTGAAGAGACTCCTACCACTCCTTAGGATCCTTAGGGTGGTGAAGAGACTCCTGCCGCTCCTCAAGCTCCTCAGGGTGGTGAAGAGACTAGGAGGCCATTAGAATGCAAAAAACTTAGATGTACCATGCAGTCTTACTTTGGAATTGCCAAAGCTTTTGATCCATCAGGTTAAGATGGAGCTACATCATCAACTCTTCCACCAAATATTGGTAGCATTCCCAAAACCTCACCACCACCAAAAGGTCAAGTTGAGATTGTCATTGATTTAAATCAATATGTATCAAATCATGATAGAAATACTGCAGAAGATGTTCCAAGGGATACCCTAGGCCTAGATAGCTAGAATGAGATAGTTGAATTGGATGAGGATGATGATGTTGGTAGCAAGAAAAGGAAAAATAAAACAAAAAGGGGGCACAAGTGGGAAATGACAAGGAGTTTTCAACTTGGTTGGTTGTCAAAATATCCATTCATGGTACTAGTGGGGATTGGCAATGCAAACGATATTGAAAAGGAAATGTTGGCCAAATGTAAGATTTGTAGTTGGAAATATGGAAGAGCCAAGATGTTGCAGCTGAAGATTAACACTATAGAAAATCGTATCGGTAAATTTTATGAAAAAAAAATCATAGACAAAAAGGAAGAATCAGTCGTATGATGGAAATCAAAGGAAGAATGTCTTCATGTTAGGTATGTCATGGATTATGAAGAGAATGAATAAAGAATGTCGAACAATGTTGCATGTAAAGGTACACTTGAGGATCAATTTGGAAAAGCATGGAAGGAGCAAATATGTCAAAAACTCTTCAGATGAATGTTGTTTTTCATATTTTGTCTAGAGGGCTTCCTATGACAAACTACCAAGAATATTCTAGTTTATTATCTTATTTAAATGTTCCTCACTATCCCTACTCACATTGGTTAGTAAACGATGGATGGGAATGGGCCAACTATCTTGCTATAGTGGAAAAGGAGGATTTAAAGGATAAAGTAAAAGAGTCAAATTTCATTGCATTATCTTTAGATGAAGTTACTATTGTAGACAATACTTATTGGGTTTGTATGCATTTATATACTTTACAACATGTTTTGCAAGATCTTCTGTATGTTGATAAAATGAAGAAAAGTTCAACATCGCAAAATATATTTGAACTCGTCAAAAAATATTTGAATGGAATTGTAGGTATGGATGAGTTGACAATTGCGAAAATGTTGGTGTGTGTAGGAGATGATGGAGCTGCAGTGATGCAAGGTCAAAGGACCGGTGTTTTCACAAAGCTACAAACTACTTGTACACCATACATGCTTGGCATTCACTAAATGGCCCACATAATGAATTTAGCATTCAAAACTATAAGAAAGATTCCTACAATATGAAAAGTTGAAAATATAGTTCATGAGATCCACACATACTTCTGCTAAAGTCCTAAACGTTTCACATAATTTAAAAAAATTTATGAGGGAATGACACCAGGAAACAAGCTTCTCAAGGATGCCGATACCAAATGGATCTCCCTGCATGGACCAACACAATGAGTTCTTTCAGAATATCAATCCTTGATTGGAGTGATGTATGAAAATCACAACACAATAGACAAAGGTCCTGACTTCTTACATAGGTTAAGCGATATAGAGACACTCTTGACTTTAACTAGTCTTCTCCCCATGTTGGATGTGATGAATGAGCTTGTGAAGAAATCTCAAGACAAAACTATGTATATTAATGAATATGTCAATCTATGTAAACATACATGCTTGGCCCTCGATCATCTATATCTAGATCTAACACAAGATCTAGCCCAAATTATTTCATGTGGCAAAAAATTACTGATTTGAGTGATCTTGATAATTATTTATAGTTTAATTCAAGTGGGCGCATATGCATCTATGTACGTGGATATGAGATACAAATGTACCAATGTAAGATAGCCAGGTGCTCTAGAAGAGAAGTAGTTGTTAACAAGGAAGATTTTCAAGGCATTGTTAAATTTGTTGATGATAATTTGAAGTAAATTGCAAAATATATTTCCTCAGAGATTCGTGAAAGATTCCATTGACATGAAATACTTGAAGCCATGAGTATTGTGTATCCTCAATTTTTGGAAAACCGAGATAACCCAAAATATTTTCATGCTTAGGTAAAATTCTTGATCGAACAATTTTGAAAACTGTAACATACACTGAGTAGAAAATAGAAGGAATTTTAAATGAAGCTAAGCTTAGAAAATAATGTAGGGATTTGCAACAACTATGAAGGACCAATATAAATCCACGGGCAAGGAAAATGCCTTTGAACCAGGATTAATAAAAAAGGTTTGGACAAACTTAGGTCACAGTTAAATATTGTGTGGTTCGTTATCAGAATATTTCAAACTTGTATTATGTCAAACAATGATATTGAGGTTGGTGGAGGATGAGAGAGTTTTCAATACATTGGGGTTTTTGAAATCAAAGTAAGAAACAAACTAGAAAATAATTTGGAAAATTTATTAAGGATGAAAGGAACTGTGTATAATGTCAGAAATTTTCCTTTTGAAAGGGCACTCACAATCTAGAGGTCCACATGTGAAAGAAGAGGGACCGGGTTGTACAACACTCCAATTCCAAAGGCTGGTACTAGTGGCACTAGGACTAGAAATGGGACTCAAACAGATGAAATTGAAAAAAATGACATAATGAATGTTGAATTTGAGACACAAGCCAAGGAAAATGAAGAGTAGAGTTCAAATCAAATTCAAGACGACTCTTTTACTTTATCTGATGATGTACATTAGTTTGAGGACCCCAAGTCCATTTGGGAAATGGAATAGATTCAAGAGAATTAGCAGCTTTTAGGTATTTATATTACACTTCATGGATC
The DNA here is from genome assembly GCA_007258455.2 of Sequoia sempervirens. Lineage (NCBI taxonomy): Eukaryota > Viridiplantae > Streptophyta > Pinopsida > Cupressales > Cupressaceae > Sequoia > Sequoia sempervirens. Next base: position 903,571,461 of record VDFB02271358.1, read on the forward strand.
CCAGGATCAGATTCCATTGTTCCATACTGTAGTTGATGATATTTTATATTGTATTCAATGAAATTGTGAATCATTGAAATTCATGATATTTTATTTTATATTGCACTTCATGAATCATATTCCAAAGTCAAACTATAGTTGATGATATTTTATGTTGTATTCCATGAAATTATGATATTTAATATTTTATATTGTATTTTATATTTTACATTAGTCTGTACATAGTATTCAATGAGGTGTCAGATGACGATGCCCTTGAAAGGTTAAGGCAAGATAAGTCCATAATGTCACGTGGTCGCTAAAACTTGGAACCTTAGAACCAAAGTCTAAAGTTTTGAATTTTTCTAAACCTCTGACCCACTGACTAGAAAGATGACCAAGAAAGACTTGCAACTCAACAAAGTGAACCATCAACCATGTTAGGGAATCGGGGAGTTAGGAAAATTTAGAGCTCTACGACAAGGTTATAAAACTCTGAGGGCTAGTGATTAAGGTTAGGAAAAGCACCAAAACGACGACTTTGAGTGATAGTAACCACAACAATGAAACTAACCAAAAATCCATCTTTCCAATTCTAATAATAAATAATCCATGACATGAATTCATATAAATATTTAGTGGATATGCTAAGTAGTCATGGAGATTGAGTATTGATGTATGAATTGTAATGCAATTTTACTAAGATTATGGATGCCTAGAATTAAAATCACCTTATAGTTCATATTTTAATTGTGTTAAAAGTAAAACTTGAGCATGTGCTCAATGATTCATCACTCAACTCAATGCTTATTATATTAATAACATATTAACAATAGTATTAGTAGCATATACAACAATGGACACAATAACAAGTTTATCTAGAAGTTGAAACCACTACCAAATTTTTTCTTCAAATGATATAATAAATAATACAAATAATTGAACATCAAAATATTACTGAAGTTTGAATTTGAGCTTTTAAATTTATTATCATTAGCAATGCAAAATCATGCTCAAAGACAACTCTGCACAAAGCTAAGTTGAAACTTGGAAACTCATATTATCAAAAATTAAATCACTGCATCACCTTTTCTAGCAACTTCCACTCTTCAGGTGTTGGAATTGTCATTTGTTCTAACTTATGTTATTTGACTTGAATATTTGTTAACAATTCATGATTCAAATTGGAACCTGTATTGGATTCTTCAGTAAATTTTGCATTCAGGGTTAGCAATGTTTTGATGGAATCCAAATAGGTCACCACATATGGGTTCTAAGGAAACTAGTCCAAATAAATCTTCCTTGCATCCTCCATCTTATTTATGAAATCATTCCATCCAATGAATTGCTCATTAGTGTCAAAATCCTCTGGTAAACCAAGCTCTATGAAGTTCCTTAACTTTTCATCCACCTTCATCTTGTATGTAGCCAAATGCAAATATTTCTCAGTTTCATGCATTCTCAAACACTTTTCAAGGATAGATGACAACGTCATTGATGTAGCAAGCCAATTAGTAATCCCTTTTGATTTCAAAACATTGTCACTAGCTTTATAGACTATTTGTTGAATTTGATTTGCTGATTTCTCTAATACTAGCACATTTTTGTTCTCCATTAATTATTTGTTGAGATTCTTATGATGTTGTCTAATAGCATCAATCAATTGAAGCATGCCACACAAATGATCAATCCCATGCATTATTTCATCCCAGATCTTGTGTTTCATATGCCTCATTGTTTCTCTACAAAATAAAGATAACTTATTTTGACAAGACTTAATTTCATTTTTTGCTTCCATCAGCTCTGCCTCTAATCTTTCATTTTTTTTTCTCTCCTCCAATTTTTGTTCCCACTATGCATTTCCATTTGGAATGCTTGGTCTTAATTTTTCAAAAGTGGATTTTTCCTCATCATATTTCTTGTTGTTCTCATCTAGCCTTTGCTTCAGTTCATTCACTACAGTCTCATTTTACTTATTCTATTTTCTTGTTAATATAGAGGCAAAGTTTTTAATTCTTTTTTCTAATTCATTGCTCTTGTTATTTGTTGCTTTCCTCTTTGCTTTCTCATTTTCTAGGTCTTCTTGTAACTTTTCAATTTGAGTCTGTAACCTTTATTTCTCTCTATCTTGCTTTAGCAATGATGTGTACACTAATTCATTGTTCTTCTTTGATACACTAATTTTGTTAGTATTTCTGAGTCCAAAAAAATCCAATTGAAAATTGTTTACTTCGAATTCAGATGGAGCCATCTGATTTGTTGGTTTTTTTTGAACTATGGGAACAAGAATTGTGTACTCCATTATTTCTTTGCTTGTGCCAAATGTGGGTAATACCATGGTTGTTGCAGGCTCTGAAGTTAGAGAAAACACACTCTCCATCAGTTTCTTCTTTTCTTTTTTATTCAATTTTAATTTCTTTTTAAACTCTTCAATGTAATCAAAACTTGGGGATGTAGGAACAATGGAATGCTTGAATGGAGAAGGAATAGGAGTACTTGTAGTTGCTAATGATGTCACAACCAGACTAAATGGCATTGGGGGAGTGCCTGGAAATAACTCCTTTGTGGTGGATCCATTGGTAGTGTGACTTGGAGTTGGACATGTCAAAATCCTTTGCCTCTTCTATATGCCTTGATCACCTGGTGTTTCTGTGGTATATTGTGTTGTCCTCTTGTGTGTAATTAGTTTTTGTAGCACATGTTGACCACTACTAGTACTACTACCAATACCATCACTACAAGAGGTAGTTCTAGTTGCACTAAGGCATCCACCATGGTCATGTCCTAGTTGTGATTGTGTCTGACCATGAGAATGATGATTTGAAGCTCTAACAAATTGAATTGTTTCAACTCTACTTATTTTCCTTTGGTCTACTTTATCAGCTCCAAGGCTAGATTTATCAACTAGTTTTCTATGTTGTACATCTATTACTATAGGAATTCCTTGTTCTTGGGACCCCAAACCACCACCTTCATAACCCATTTTTGAATTAAGGTTGCTCTTGTAGTAAATGCTTCTTTTGTGGCCTCACTTAAATCAAGTTTGAAATTTACATGGATTTCTTCTTGCATACCATCATCACTTTCTTCATCTTCTTGTTCATTCAGATGCTCTATATTCCATAATTTGCTAAAATCAAGATCTTCTTCATTATCTCCATACTCTGCAAGAGCTCTTGGATCACCTAGGTCCTTCCTCATAGACCAAAAGACAGTAATTTTTTATCATGACCAATTTTTTTTTGTAACTTCCTTCTCTAGAGAATCTTACATTTTTACTCTACTAGATGGTTTATGACTTTTTTCATAAAAATTGTTGTACCTCCTAATTGTCTTTCAATGCAATGCCATATTTTTTTCTAACAATTGTTCAAAATAAATACCATTCTCATCAACACTTTTCTCCATTGCTTCTTTGACCTCATCCCAAGAATCCTTGTTTCTCAAGTTTTCAAGCAAGGGTTTACTTTGATGTTGAATTCTACTTCCAACATTCTTATTGAGCACAATCATTGATTTAATGGTGTCACATGGATCATACTGCCAGTGACAGATAGCATCAAAATCAAAAAAATTAAAAAGATCATGAGCCACACTAAATGCTTTTCTCTCGAATGTCATTCCTCCACATGAAAAAGGTAAAGAAGGAAATAAGGTCTTCTTTCCCTGACCACTAAAGTTTCTTTCATCAGTAATTTGCATCTGCCTTACATATTCCAAAACAAAAACCCTTTCTATCACATTTATTGGAATTTTTTTGGTTGTACTTCCGATCCATAAAATCTTAGCATAGTATATTCTTCCATTAAGTACCAATCAGCCAATTGTATTTATTTTCCTAGTTGAATGTAGTTTCTACATGACATAGGCAATCTAGGCATTGGAGTATTTTTAATTTCTTGATGAAATGGAGCCAAAAAGTAGTCTACAAAATGACTGTAGTTCCTTTAAGAATCAGGCAACCTTATAACAATGGCCCATTCATATACTGGAGCCATTTTCTTTTGCTTAGGATTACTATTACCATAGGGTTGAATCTAAAGCTTGTTGATCTGAAACATTCCTCTGAATTTGAATAGAAAAAGATAACACAAGTAGGTTGTGAACCTAAATGTCTTGGTGGAATCTCCTTTAATCATTAAAAATTGTTGATGCATGGATTGTACAATGTTCTCAATAAAATTATATTTGGCATGTGGAATGCCATAATAGATATTATACACCATTTCAAGGAGGCATGCACCCACTTCCAAATTGCTATCCAATCCAAGGAAAAATGCTAGCATGGAATAAGTATCCTGAACCCATGGTTTAAAAGTATCCAAATCATAAGGAGGATTATGATCACCTTTCAATTTGCTTCTATCCTAAACTATTCTATTTAAGAAATAATTTTTCTCCATTTCATCCACTACTTCATAATCACTAGCAAGCTTTTCTAGATCAATGTGGACATTTCCAAATTCTTTGGTTGTAAACCCAAAGCCCAACACTTTTCCAAGTTCTTTTTCATTAATGGATAACAATTCTTCTTTTCTATATTTATTAACAATTGCTCTTTTGTTATCATCATAATTTAGGGCATAGACCATGATAAATTTTGGGCAAGGGAAAACCTCATGTAACATCATGTACCCTAATCCAATTACCCACGGTGCACTGATACTATTAACTTGCAATTGAATTTTCTTTGCAGCCTTATTCTTAGATGAAAATCTAAGTTCTAAGGTACGCCTACCATAGGTTTCAGGATAATTAATATCATGCTATTCATTAGTGAAACCTGGGGTTTTAAGTAATTTTGCATGTGTTTTTTTATCTGACATTGCTCTAGTGGTATTGGTGCTAGATATGCTATTACAATCAACAATATGAAATTTTTGAATTCCCTATTAGTCCTTATTTTTTCTTAATTCTTAAGCCTCTTAACCCTAAACCTAAACTTCAAAGTTTGACAAAATAAGATTTTAAGAAACGTGAAGTAATGAAATGTAGCCATAGGAATTCTTTAACTTACCTGGATTTTGAATTTTGATTCTTGAAATTGAAAATGGGTTACTGGAATGGCTTTGTTGGAAGTGGAACTGTGGAACCCAGAACAAGGTGGTGCACTACGATGAGCAAACTAAATGACACCGAAACATTTACTCGTTACTTACAGACTACATAGTACACAATTAGGTAGTAAAATGTACATTGATGACAACATTTAAAACAAGCCATTAATGATTTACTCCTACATTGACAACAAATTATAAACTATTGATCTTTGTTAATCTAATGGTTATAGGGTGATTTCAGAGGTTTAAGTTCATGAGCATAGTAATCTATGCATTTCATTCTAGAATGCAACTACAACCATACATCAAATGGTCATCGAACGGTTGAGTAATTTATGATATAAATAATAAAGATAAAACATGTGTTTTAAATTTGCTTTAAACTTTAATGCGCTAGGATTGACATGAAGGCTACGGGGCCAAAAACTTAACATTGCAAAGGCATTAATAAAATGAATTACAATGTCACATTAATAGAAAAACCATTTATTTTATTACAACTAAATTAAAATGTCACATTATTACATAGTACAAATACAAATGTAAGTGCAAACGCCAAGCTTCTACTAGACTGCTAGTGAAAAATTGAGAACATAAATGTGATACATGTATCTCTAAAAATAAATGGAACTTGTCGGGTCAACCATGAGCTCTCAAAATAAACTCATGGGACTTGGTGAGTTAGCCATGGTCTCTGAAAATAAATGCACGGAGAAACGGGGCCAAATAAAATTAGAGAAATGGGATCCGTGAAGATACAAAATGTACTTAGCCCCTATCAGAACCAAAATGATGCAGAAGATGAGGGGTTGTAAAATTTCTCCAATGCAAAAGATGAGAACATAAAATAAATGCATGGGGCTTTCTTAGTAGGCCATGGTGTCTCAAAATAAACACAAGGGACTCTCTTGGCCAACCATGCAGATGATGAGGGGTAGTAAAACTGCTCCCATGCAAAAGATGAGCACTGGAATTAAATGCATGGGAATTTCCTAGGAAACCATGCAAACAATGAGGGGTAGTAAAACTACTCTCATATTCTACTTGCAGCTTTCATGAACTGGGATAGCACTTATCTCCATTAGAGCTCCTCATCCTTGTTCAAAACCTATATGAGAAGTCAGGTAAACCAAATCAACTTCTTTCCAATTCCACCCATTTTGAACTTGAAGAAAATTGGTATTTTACTCTATAACTACATAACTGGAGGCAAGAGAATTTAGAGAATCCCCAATAATATTGCATCATCTTCTTCTTGTATCCTTATTAAGTTATTAACCCTACAAAATGAAAAACCTTATGAAAATTAAATGAATGATTTTAGTTGTGCTCAATATCCTTATTTATGGGCCAAAAGTTTCACCAAAAGTGCCACTACCAGCCTAGTCCTTTGTACACCTCACATGTGTCACATGTTTGGTTGTGCATAGTTACTACTGACTAGTAATAATTGTGATTCACACAAACCAAAAATCCAACTTAATCGTTACCTCAAGCTAGCTACATGCAAAGTTGCAAACTGTACCTCAAGCTGACAAGCTATCAATTGTCAAAATTGATAGTGCCACGCAAGCTATCAATTGCCAAAATCACTGGATTAATGACATCATCATCTATGATTCTACAATACATTATGCAACTTTCAATTTAAAGCTATCCAATCAATCACTCTGGCTATTCATATGGCATTAATCTGCACTACCGCCTAGTACCATAGCCAAATTGAGAATTTCAATAGAATAAATGAAAGGTAGAGTATTTCAATGCATTGAAAAGAGAGAATTAAATGTCTCATTTTACCTTAAAATCATTATCAATGTCCTAATAAGTCACAATAAATTTCACTCACTTATGATCAGAACTATATGTTGATTTCTGAAACCAATAATTAATAAAATCTCAACCATTGATTTTTGAAAATCTAACGGTTCTAGTGTTATTCTGGAGGTTTCAGTTCCCAAGTCTAGTGCTTCAAGGGTTTACTTCCAGAATACATCTATAGCCGTCCATCGAAAACTCATCAAATGATCCGTCTTTTAAAACAAGCTTTATGCACGTGCATAATTTCAAATGGGGACATCGCTAGGTTGAACTTGACGAGACTCTACCCTTAGGATTAAAGAGTTAAGATTTAAGGCTTTATCATAAAATATTTTGGTCTAACTTAGGCAATATTAAATGGTAAACAAGAGCACCAATATTTAAACGGTAAAATATTTAACAGTTCTAGTGTAATTCTGGAGGTTTCAATTCACAAATCTAGTGCTTGAGAGATATACTTCCGGAATGCAACTATAACCGTCTATCAAAAATTCATCAAATGGTCATGGTCCATAATGTTGCATGGTCATTGAAATTTGGAACCTTAGAACCAAAGTTTGAAGTTTCAAAGTTTTTGAAACCTCCGACCCACTGACTACAAACTACAAAGACAACCAAGAAAGACTTGCAACTAAGGTTAGGAAAAGCAACAAAACCCCAACTTTGGTGAATTAAGATAGGAAAGGTGGAAACTAAGGTTAGGAAAAGCACCAAAACCTCAACTTTGGTGAATTAATATAGGAAAGGTGGAAAGGACGGTGCATTTATGAATTGAAGATCATAGGTAGATTTTAGAAAGTGGATATGACTAGAGGATCAATAGGTAATTAAGAACGGTACGTGCGGAGTTTGAAAAATTATTACCTCTTGGCCCTCGATTAGTGAAGTTAATATTAGAGTTTGGCATGGAGAAGGCACATAGAAAGTCTGAAAGAGTGGTGGTGGTGGCGGTGTAGTTGCAACAATTTTCAAATGGAGGCCAACTTCACTCTATGTTCGAGGAGGCAATTAAACTCATTTTATGGTGAAGCTTCTAACAAAAGATTAATGGGTATGTTTTTATTCACTGATGGGAGGTTGGTACAAAGTGTGCGGATGATTTTGGGGAAATCCTTTGGAAATTTGAGGCATAGATATAGGACTAACATGGATGTATACTCCTTGATTATAGCTTGGGGTTTGGACTTGGGGGAATTGACAAGCACAATGAGAGAAGTGATGGAGATGATTGTGCATAGAGACTTCTTGGAAGAATTATAATCAATACTTGAATGGGAAGTTCCAGGTGAAGGTTTCAATATTTGGGAAGGCTTTGAAAATGTTGAACTAGAAGGGGCAGAAGGATGCATCCCTTTCGTGGATTGGCCAGAGGATGAGATTAAAAATAAATGCAGGGAAGAAGCAAGGTTAGGCTAGGAAACATTGAAACTCTTTATAGAGCTGATGAAGGTGGAAGCACAAGCGAAAGTGGAGGAAAAGTGTATGAAATCAAAAGGACAGAATACGAGAAAGCGGAAGATGAATTAACACAGTTTTTTGCAGAATTTGTAGTTTTTTGTAGGGTTTTTGCAGAATTAACACAATAAGTAAAGTAGATTTGTGGAACTGGTTTTAGTTGGGTAGGATTACTTTTTTTGTTATGAAGCATGTTAAGATGCTTTTTTGAAAAAACTATTATAGCTATAGGTAATTTTTGGATGGTTGATGAAAACAATGAGGCAAATAATCTTTATTTTCATGCATTTTTTTTATTAACTTTTGATATTATGTTTAATTCGCCAATGTTTTTTTCCTAATCATTTGAAAATAGGTTTAATTCACCAATGAATTTTATTTTTTAGTTTGAAATAAAATGTTTTAATCGCCAACAATTTTTTTTTTTCTAGTTTGAAAACAGGTTTAATTCTCCAATCAAAATATTTTATTTGTTTGAAAATAGATTTTAATCGCCAATGGAAAAATCTTAGTGGTTTTAAAAAATTTGCACTTCGCCAGGATTTTCCACAGATTTCTAGCAATTAGAAAAGATTCACTAATGGAATTTATTTATTTTTCACAAAAAACTAAAAAATTTGCCACTAAAATTAATATTTTTATTGGGAAGTATAAAAGATTCGCTAGGATTTTACACCTTCATCGAGGGGGGGTTTCTTAAAGTTTTCCCTACTCTCTTAGATTTTTAATGATGTATTTTTTTCACATTTTGACAATGTTAAGCCTTTTAACTTTAATTTCTTTTGTTTGTGTGTTTGTTTTTTGGAAAAAACCACTGTTTGGTACTTTTTCATTATAAATTAACTATTCATTAAAATTTCAAATAAATTACATTTTTAGAAACTAGACTCCATTCTACATATACTAAAAAAATGATTTTCAATTATTTTTAAAAATTTATAGGGGTAGCATGACTAGAATTCTATTTTTTTGGATGTGTCCACTTTGAAAATTAGTAAAAAGTCAAATATTCATTAAAAAATTATCTAAAAAATTTGGCATAAACTACATGCTGTTAGCTAATTTCTCATCAAAGTGATTTTTAAAATACCAAAAAAAAGTTAACCTTTTTAGGGAGCCACAAAAGTCACTATGTTATGTTTTTTTGACAAAAACAACACCAATTTATGTGGCTCCCTCTTTTGAAACCCTTAATCTCTACCATTTAAAAAAAAATAGTAGTTTAGAAAGTAGACTCGGAGCACTACAATCCTTTTTTTTTCTCATCTAATTCTTTTGAGTATAACTATCCTCAATTTCATGTATCTAAGGTCAGTATTTCTTGATTTTAGAAAAAAAAAGTGGCCACTTAAGACCCTTTTATGGTCCCCAATCTTTTTGCACTTACCCAAGTAGACTAGAAAAATGTCTGGATGATAGTATCAATACATATGTAGGAAAATAACTATGTTTTGAGAAAGAATGCTCTATTCAAACAAGTTCATAACATTCATGACTTATAAATGAATGGTAGTTTTTGGTGTAAAAAATTGTCTAAAAATAATGTAATGTAGCCTTTTTTCCATTTTTTGTTTCTTGATGATGTAAAATAATGTGTACTTTAGTACTCTCTTTAAATAGTAAAATTGTAATGCCCACCACAGTTTCCTAGAGGACAACACACTAACACCTAAAATGAAACTTTTTTTTTTTGAAGTGCAATCAACACACTATTGCAAATGAAACATTAACACTAATCTAACCTAAGTCCTCTACGGTTCGTGACTATGCTACTTAATTCCCATTAGTTAAATGAGAAAGAACTGAAAGTCATTACATTAATTAGATTCCATCTAAATAAGAAGATACACTGACCATCAAATTTACAAAATCAAATATGATACAATCATGACATACATCCCATAGAGATCAATTGAATCAATCCATTTAATTACACATACAATAACAACTGCTACATAATTCATTACATAAGAGGGCTCTACATCAGTTTACACCAATTTTAATCATTACATCAATACAAGTGAACAACAATGTCTCCTTGAATATATGCGAGGAGAGTACATCCAACTATGTTACACAATGCATCAGATTTATAGATCAACACAAGTACATGAGTAACAATCCACACGAACTAGTACAAATGAAAAAGTCTTCAATCTAGGAGAAGTCACCGTAATCATGAGCAAGGATAGGAAACCCAATGGAGTAAAATACACTTTCCACCCAACCATGTGGAACCCAAAGGTCCACCCCCCATGCTAGGAGATAGAAAAGGGTCCCACCATCACAATCAAACAAAATACAATAGATAACACAAGGCTGACTTGACATCAAAGAATAATTAAAGTACAACATCAAACAAAATTAACATCACTTCTAGAGGAACAAACATCCAACGAAATACAAGAGACAAGGGAATACTAGCTTGTCATAGGAGGAATTTCATCACATAGTTTACATGGGTTACCTAGGCAGATCTTCTTAGGCCTTGGCCCCCATCCTTAGTTACCTTGGTAGCCTCTACCAATCTACAGCCCCTCATGCAACCCTATGTGAAATGAACATACCTCTTGTGAGGACGAGCCAATTGATCTTGCCATTCCAGGCCTTCTCAACTCATCTCAAGACTATACAAGCACTTGAGCAATGAGTGAGGCATTATCTTATCTTGATTAGTGTGATTATTACCCAAACCCCTAGTTTATTTTAGGTTATCACTTAATTATGAAAATCCCACATGGGCTACCCAAGCCCCACTTTGTATGTCGACCCCCATTGAGAGACACTCCCCTACTAACAACAAGGACACACCAATAAAAAACAAAGATAAAATCCACTTGCGCAATCACAAAACCTCATTAACAAAATAACAAGGCGAGGCATAACCCTTTCCACCACAAGTTCCAACCACATTGGTGAATATACTATGCAAGGCTAATGGTCATCATAAGCATAATCAATACAAACCAACCAACACAAAGGTTTATCAAAATTTCCATCAAGAGGACAATTCCCCCTAGCCTCTCGAAGTCTAACTAACTATTTGCACAAAATAAAACACCACATGAATATACACATAATGCAAGGCATGAACCATCTCGCACACAAATCCCAACCTTAATAATGAACAAGCAATGCATGGCTAAACTCTCTCATGAACAAAATTCAAGTACAAGATCAATCCACTTTCAAAATGACAAAAAATATGAAACAAATACTCAAGCTATCACCCAAAAGGATACTCCCCTAAACCTCTAGAAGGCTACCAATAACCACATCACACAAAAAGCTTCTACTTTTGAGCAATAACACAAAATATCCCAATTTCCAAAAGCCAAACATAATACATCGCATACAATCCCAATAATGCAACCATACAATACACCCAATTATGTTTAAGAATAGTTATATCATCAGAAATACCATCATCTCAATCAAACTAGCTACTATGCATTTTCGTTCCAAGTCTATGCTAGTAAAATAAAACTAATTAACTACACTTTCCCAAATTTAATTAAATGAGTAACACAATATAAATATAATACATTCAATTTAAAGACTCTAGCTCCAAATTCATGTTACAAATTACCCATTAATAAGGAACCGTATAACTAGGTGATGGGTGAGATCGTAAACTAAGATTCACATAAAGTGATGTCAAAAGATATTTGAAATAAAGTGGAAATTTAGTAATCCATTTACTATGCTAGCATATATATAGATCTATCAATATGCACTTTTTTTCTATCTTTCAATGCCCATAATACTTTCTTGCATATCTAGAATGAATAATTATCTTAATGATCACAATGGTAGTCTTACCTTTTAATTAGTCCTTTATTCAATACCCACTCTTTTCTAAAGTTCAATATATAAAGGGCTAAGTCTATCATATACCTCCCTTATTTTCATTCAAGTGTTAAAGGGATCATTATGTCCTATTGCTCAATCATTTAAGTTGATCCCATTGGTAATGTTTGTCTAATATCTTATCATCCTGGCTATATCGGGTAGAATGATTAAACGAACCATCCTTAAATTTCTATTCTTTTCCCCAACAAAATAAGCTTCTCTCAATAAAAACAATCACAATGTTACAATTTCATCACATCCCACTAAACCTCCCTTTACTAAAACTCGTCGTCAAAGTATAGTTAAGGTCTCTTTTAAATGTTCATATAAGATTCTCATCATATGCTCATACAAATGTAACTAACCCAAGAAACATAACTAGGTTTAAACTCCTTGTTCTCAAACCATGAATACATGGGAGTATATTAACCTCTTTTACCTTTGAATACATGCAGAGCTAGAGAAGCTTGATAGATGAAGGTGACAAGTCATTTTCAGATTCAAGGCAATTAATTACTATTGGAGAAATTGAGGAAATAAAGAATTATTTACCTATCACCGTTTGAGGAAATTGGTCACTATGCCTGATAGGCAGAACCCTTGACCCTTGGAATCACTGATGGAGTTTCTTAGAACCTTCGAGTATGCTCTAATAGCCATAGTGCGACTGAATTTATCCTCAACATTATTGTAAGAGAAATAATTCTAAGAGATGAGTATTTTTCTTAACTTTAAACATGGAAAATGTTCTAGTGGAGATTATTGATGTTGCTAAATGAACCAATCAAAAAACTAGACCTGCACTATAATAATGTGTACCGTATCAGATATCTAATGATAATGAAGGGACATCCATAAAAGCATAACAACAGGGAATTTTTTCTTATGAACATGTGGATCATATATGAATATAGGCAGAGTATTTCTAACAACACTTGCTTTTTAGTTGGATCCTAAAAATGCTGCAACTTATGTTCTTCTCTAAAAAATCTTGTACAGAAGAGGATAGGTGTGGTGAGATTCAAATAGTATGGAGATTGATGAAAGATAGAGGAATTAAAAAGATACCCTAGTGTAGTTGGTTTGAAGGCCTTAAAATGGTACATTATTTTGTGTAGGAGACGGATGACATCCACAAACACAGGAGATCTATGTAGAAGTAGAGAAATTGGCTTGGAAAAAGAAGACAACATGGTATTTCTAGATTCAAGATTCTTACCTAATACTGTGGAAAAGAAGAAAAAGGAATCATTTGTCTGCCACCATAGTGAAAATTAAACAATAGCATTTGGTTTTTAAAACATGGCCCTTGGCATAACTATTAGAGTTGTTAAGAACCTCCGCGTATACTCTGATCGTCATGCTACTTATAAATTCATCTCCAAGATTGCCAATGTTCTTATGGAGAATACTCGTAACACTAAATGAAGAAATCACAAAAGATGGTGGATTTTATGAGCACACGCATAAACACTGATTTATACATAATTGAAAGTTAAGAAAAAAATATGTAAATCGAATTAAAAATGTGGCATATTGGTTATAATATCACATTCAAGAATATCTAATTTCAATGAGCAGGGAAGAATTATTTTCCAAAATTCCAATAAGATTTAACAAGGTCATTGCATTCAGTCTTCAATAAATTTGTCAATCTTAAACATTCTACCATCCAAATAAAGGAATCGAGGTTTCCCAAGTTTAAGTATGATGCAGGAGGTAATAGTACAGAGCCTCCATTATTAAACATAGAGAGGGATGCGAAGAGCAAGCATCAATTTCACAAGTTCACCTATAAGCATCAATCCCAATTCAATTGAAAATTCATCGAATATTGATATCACATTTCGAGATAATGGTATAGCTTCTGATAGAATAGTAATTGAAACACAATCAGATGAGGGCATAGCCCGAGACAGAAAATAACCCACAAACAAGAGAATAACTTTTATTATTCAAAAAATGGAGCTTCTTACATGCAGAGGATCTCAAATCCCCAAGTTCCACAACACATGCAAGTTACAGCAAGTTACAGAAAGCTACAGAATCACCTTTTCGCAATATGCAAGCTTGTCACCAAAAAGTTACCCAAAAATTAGAAACCCGCCCATAAATAGAGCTCCTCTTTAGTTTGGAGCCAAAACAACATTCAATTTTGAGTTTAGGCGGTTTGGTGCCAAAAAATTACAACTTGAAGTTCAAATTTTAAAAGAACATTTGCAATTGTATCTTCTAGAAAGTGTGCCAACTTCCTGGGGCTATAACTTTTGATCCGGGGCTCCATTCGCGAACCGCTTGAACTGTTGGAAAGGTCTCAAAGTCAAGAACGCTCCAAAAATTGCTATGCCAATTTTGGAAAGTTTCGGGACCAATCCGAGAACTCTAAGTGCCTCAAATCTAACTCGAAGATTTTCAGGTGCAAATCTGGGAAACTAAAACTCAATATCTTTCAACCCAGGAATAGAAAATAAAAACCATAAATTGGGAATTTCATTATGATGAAAAGGGTATCAAAAAATGTAAAACATCTAAAAACTGAGAAATTTGTAGAAAACATCCTAGAAACTAATAAACTTGAAATTTCACTATTTTTTGGGTGATGCAAGATTGCCCCTTACACACCAGCACTTGGATGCTCCTGCATCAAACACCGAGGGAGTAATTTGAGAAGTGACCCCATCATGTCGGATGGTTGAGGAAAACCAAAACGGTCGACCTCTGCCTTAGGCAGCCAGGATGAATCTTCAATAGGCCTTCCTTTCCATTTCACCAGATATTCTTCATATTGCTTGTTCCTGGTACTCCTTCCTACACGACTATCCAGGATTTCTTCAATCTCCTCCTTTTCTGAAGTAGGTGTAGGAATCCCACACTGTTCCATTGTTGGTACTTCCTCTGCGCCACCTTCATGATACTTTGTCAAATATGAAATGTTGAACACAGGGGAAATGTTGAATCCATCTAGCAACTCTACCTCATATGCATTCCCTGAATCGTGCCTCTTCAAAATTTTACAGGGACCAAACTTCTTCATCTTCAATTTGTTATATGTTCCCACTGGAAACCTTTCTTTCTTCAAGTGGACCATAACTTCATCACCAATCTGAAACTCCTTATACCTCCTCTTCTGATCTGCCTTAGCCTTATATTGCATATTCATCTTGTTAATATGTTCTCTTACCTTCTCATGTATATCCTTGATGTGCTCTGCAAAATATTCGACTTCGACACTTATTTTCTTCTCTTGGTCCATCTTCCTCAATTATGGAGCTGTTATGGGGCTACCTCCATACACAATCTGGAATGGTGATCTACCAGTGCTTCTGTTGACAGAATTGTTGTAAGAAAATTCTGCCTAGGGTAAGATCAAGTTCCATCCCTTGGGTTTATCTCCTACCAAACATCTCAGTAGGTTACCCAGACTCTTGTTAACAACCTCCGTCTACCCATCTGTTTGTGGATGAATTATGCGGAAGCCGAACTTCAACTCTGTCTTGACTTCTTCCACAAGGTCCTCAAAATTACCTAGAATTTGGTGTCATGATCTTAAACAATACTCTTTGGTAGACCATGTATCCTCACCACCTCTTTGAAGAACAAGTCAGTAATGTGGATTGCATCATTGGTCTTCTGACATGGAATGAAATGTGCCATCTTCGAAAACCTATCAACCACCACAAAGACTGAATCATTCCCTCGTTGTGTCCTTGGAAAACCAAGAACAAAGTCCATTCTTATATCCTCCCATGGCCTCTCTGGTATAGGTAGGGGCTGATATAAGCCTGTATTCTAGCTCACTCCTTTAGCCATCGGCCTTACCCTCTGACTTTGTACAAACTTCTTCACATCATGTGACAAGCTGAGGCCAATAATAGTATTCACTAATAATGGCAATGGTCTTATCATGACCAAAATCTCCTACCATTCATCCACTATGCTTCTCCTTTATCAGGTTCTCCCTCATAGAACTCCTCATAATACACAATTGACTTCCCTTAAATAACATGCCATCCTAGATTATGAAATCCAACCACCTTGTCATGTCCACTGTAACAGGTTCCTTGCAAGCTTTCCAAGTCTCTGAGAAATCAGGATCTTCTGTGTACAGTGTCTTAAGTTCATTGAACCCAAACACTTTAATCTGCATCTTTGTCATCAATGCATGCCTCCTACTTAAGACATCTGCAACCCTATTTGACTTCCCACTCATATGTTTCAAAATAAAGGTATAACTCTACAAAAATTCTACCCATTTCATATGCCTCTGATTTAATTTTCCCTGACTATTTAGGTACTGCAAGGCCCGATGATCAATATATAGAACAAATTCCTTCGACAACAAATAATGTCTCCATTTCTTTAAAGCTTGAACTATTGCATAAAATCCCTGATCATATATAGAATACTTTCTCTTGGCATCATTTAACTTTTCACTGAAATAGGCAATGGGCTTAAC
>VDFB02271358.1:903602210-903619276 GCA_007258455.2 Sequoia sempervirens
ACATTTAGGTTCACAACCTACTTGTGTTATCTTTTTCTATTCAAATTCAGAGGAATGTTTCAGATCAACAAGCTTTAGATTCAACCCTATGGTAATAGTAATCCTAAGCAAAAGAAAATGGCTCCAGTATATGAATGGGCCATTGTTATAAGGTTGCCTGATTCTTAAAGGAACTACAGTCATTTTGTAGACTACTTTTTGGCTCCATTTCATCAAGAAATTAAAAATACTCCAATGCCTAGATTGCCTATGTCATGTAGAAACTACATTCAACTAGGAAAATAAATACAATTGGCTGATTGGTACTTAATGGAAGAATATACTATGCTAAGATTTTATGGATCGGAAGTACAACCAAAAAAATTCCAATAAATGTGATAGAAAGGGTTTTTGTTTTGGAATATGTAAGGCAGATGCAAATTACTGATGAAAGAAACTTTAGTGGTCAGGGAAAGAAGACCTTATTTCCTTCTTTACCTTTTTCATGTGGAGGAATGACATTCGAGAGAAAAGCATTTAGTGTGGCTCATGATCTTTTTAATTTTTTTGATTTTGATGCTATCTGTCACTGGCAGTATGATCCATGTGACACCATTAAATCAATGATTGTGCTCAATAAGAATGTTGGAAGTAGAATTCAACATCAAAGTAAACCCTTGCTTGAAAACTTGAGAAACAAGGATTCTTGGGATGAGGTCAAAGAAGCAATGGAGAAAAGTGTTGATGAGAATGGTATTTATTTTGAACAATTGTTAGAAAAAAATATGGCATTGCATTGAAAGACAATTAGGAGGTACAACAATTTTTATGAAAAAAGTCATAAACCATCTAGTAGAGTAAAAATGTAAGATTCTCTAGAGAAGGAAGTTACAAAAAAAAATTGGTCATGATAAAAAATTACTGTCTTTTGGTCTATGAGGAAGGACCTAGGTGATCCAAGAGCTCTTGCAGAGTATGGAGATAATGAAGAAGATCTTGATTTTAGCAAATTATGGAATATAGAGCATCTGAATGAACAAGAAGATGAAGAAAGTGATGATGGTATGCAAGAAGAAATCCATGTAAATTTCAAACTTGATTTAAGTGAGGCCACAAAAGAAGCATTTACTACAAGAGCAACCTTAATTCAAAAATGGGTTATGAAGGTGGTGGTTTGGGGTCCCAAGAACAAGGAATTCCTATAGTAATAGATGTACAACATAGAAAACTAGTTGATAAATCTAGCCTTGGAGCTGATAAAGTAGACCAAAGGAAAATAAGTAGAGTTGAAACAATTCAATTTGTTAGAGCTTCAAATCATCATTCTCATGGTCAGACACAATCACAACTAGGACATGACCATGGTGGATGCCTTAGTGCAACTAGAACTACCTCTTGTAGTGATGGTATTGGTAGTAGTACTAGTAGTGGTCAACATGTGCTACAAAAACTAATTACACACAAGAGGACAACACAATATACCACAGAAACACCAGGTGATCAAGGCATATAGAAGAGGCAAAGGATTTTGACATGTCCAACTCCAAGTCACACTACCAATGGATCCACCACAAAGGAGTTATTTCCAGGCACTCCCCCAATGCCATTTAGTCTGGTTGTGACATCATTAGCAACTACAAGTACTCCTATTCCTTCTCCATTCAAGCATTCCATTGTTCCTACATCCCCAAGTTTTGATTACATTGAAGAGTTTAAAAAGAAATTAAAATTGAATAAAAAAGAAAAGAAGAAACTGATGGAGAGTGTGTTTTCTCTAACTTCAGAGCCTGCAACAACCATGGTATTACCCACATTTGGCACAAGCAAAGAAATAATGGAGTACACAATTCTTGTTCCCATAGTTCAAAAAAAACCAACAAATCAGATGGCTCCATCTGAATTCGAAGTAAACAATTTTCAATTGGATTTTTTTGGACTCAGAAATACTAACAAAATTAGTGTATCAAAGAAGAACAATGAATTAGTGTACACATCATTGCTAAAGCAAGATAGAGAGAAATAAAGGTTACAGACTCAAATTGAAAAGTTACAAGAAGACCTAGAAAATGAGAAAGCAAAGAGGAAAGCAACAAATAACAAGAGCAATGAATTAGAAAAAAGAATTAAAAACTTTGCCTCTATATTAACAAGAAAATAGAATAAGTAAAATGAGACTGTAGTGAATGAACTGAAGCAAAGGCTAGATGAGAACAACAAGAAATATGATGAGGAAAAATCCACTTTTGAAAAATTAAGACCAAGCATTCCAAATGGAAATGCATAGTGGGAACAAAAATTGGAGGAGAGAAAAAAAAATGAAAGATTAGAGGCAGAGCTGATGGAAGCAAAAAATGAAATTAAGTCTTGTCAAAATAAGTTATCTTTATTTTGTAGAGAAACAATGAGGCATATGAAACACAAGATCTGGGATGAAATAATGCATGGGATTGATCATTTGTGTGGCATGCTTCAATTGATTGATGCTATTAGACAACATCATAAGAATCTCAACAAATAATTAATGGAGAACAAAAATGTGCTAGTATTAGAGAAATCAGCAAATCAAATTCAACAAATAGTCTATAAAGCTAGTGACAATGTTTTGAAATCAAAAGGGATTACTAATTGGCTTGCTACATCAATGACGTTGTCATCTATCCTTGAAAAGTGTTTGAGAATGCATGAAACTGAGAAATATTTGCATTTGGCTACATACAAGATGAAGGTGGATGAAAAGTTAAGGAACTTCATAGAGCTTGGTTTACCAGAGGATTTTGACACTAATGAGCAATTCATTGGATGGAATGATTTCATAAATAAGATGGAGGATGCAAGGAAGATTTATTTGGACTAGTTTCCTTAGAACCCATATGTGGTGACCTATTTGGATTCCATCAAAACATTGCTAACCCTGAATGCAAAATTTACTGAAGAATCCAATACAGGTTCCAATTTGAATCATGAATTGTTAACAAATATTCAAGTCAAATAAAATAAGTTAGAACAAATGACAATTCCAACACCTGAAGAGTGGAAGTTGCTAGAAAAGGTGATGCAGTGATTTAATTTTTGATAATATGAGTTTCCAAGTTTCAACTTAGCTTTGTGCAGATTTGTCTTTGAGCATGATTTTGCATTGCTAATGATAATAAATTTAAAAGCTCAAATTCAAACTTCAGTAATATTTTGATGTTCAATTATTTGTATTATTTATTATATCATTTGAAGAAAAAAATTGGTAGTGGTTTCAACTTCTAGATAAACTTGTTATTGTGTCCATTGTTGTATATGCTACTAATACTATTGTTAATATGTTATTAATATAATAAGCATTGAGTTGAGTGATGAATCATTGAGCACATGCTCAAGTTTTACTTTTAACACAATTAAAATATGAACTATAAGGTGATTTTAATTCTAGGCATCCATAATCTTAGTAAAATTGCATTACAATTCATACATCAATACTCAATCTCCATGACTACTTAGCATATCCACTAAATATTTATATGAATTCATGTCATGGATTATTTATTATTAGAATTGGAAAGATGGATTTTTGGTTAGTTTCATTGTTGTGGTTACTATCACTCAAAGTCGTCGTTTTGGTGCTTTTCCTAACCTTAATCACTAGCCCTCAGAGTTTTATAACCTTGTCGTAGAGCTCTAAATTTTCCTAACTCCCCGATTCCCTAACATGGTTGATGGTTCACTTTGTTGAGTTGCAAGTCTTTCTTGGTCATCTTTCTAGTCAGTGGGTCAGAGGTTTAGAAAAATTCAAAACTTTAGACTTTGGTTCTAAGGTTCCAAGTTTTAGCGACCACGTGACATTATGGACTTATCTTGCCTTAACCTTTCAAGGGCATCGTCATCTGACACCTCATTGAATACTATGTACAGACTAATGTAAAATATAAAATACAATATAAAATATTAAATATCATAATTTCATGGAATACAACATAAAATATCATCAACTATAGTTTGACTTTGGAATATGATTCATGAAGTGCAATATAAAATAAAATATCATGAATTTCAATGATTCACAATTTCATTGAATACAATATAAAATATCATCAACTACAGTATGGAACAATGGAATCTGATCCTGGGATCCATGAAGTGTAATATAAATACCTAAAAGCTGCTAATTCTCTTGAATCTATTCCATTTCCCAAATGGACTTGGGGTCCTCAAACTAATGTACATCATCAGATAAAGTAAAAGAGTCGTCTTGAATTTGATTTGAACTCTACTCTTCATTTTCCTTGGCTTGTGTCTCAAATTCAACATTCATTATGTCATTTTTTTCAATTTCATCTGTTTGAGTCCCATTTCTAGTCCTAGTGCCACTAGTACCAGCCTTTGGAATTGGAGTGTTGTACAACCCGGTCCCTCTTCTTTCACATGTGGACCTCTAGATTGTGAGTGCCCTTTCAAAAGGAAAATTTCTGACATTATACACAGTTCCTTTCATCCTTAATAAATTTTCCAAATTATTTTCTAGTTTGTTTCTTACTTTGATTTCAAAAACCCCAATGTATTGAAAACTCTCTCATCCTCCACCAACCTCAATATCATTGTTTGACATAATACAAGTTTGAAATATTCTGATAACGAACCACACAATATTTAACTGTGACCTAAGTTTGTCCAAACCTTTTTTATTAATCCTGGTTCAAAGGCATTTTCCTTGCCCGTGGATTTATATTGGTCCTTCATAGTTGTTGCAAATCCCTACATTATTTTCTAAGCTTAGCTTCATTTAAAATTCCTTCTATTTTCTACTCAGTGTATGTTACAGTTTTCAAAATTGTTCGATCAAGAATTTTACCTAAGCATGAAAATATTTTGGGTTATCTCGGTTTTCCAAAAATTGAGGATACACAATACTCATGGCTTCAAGTATTTCATGTCAATGGAATCTTTCACGAATCTCTGAGGAAATATATTTTGCAATTTACTTCAAATTATCATCAACAAATTTAACAATGCCTTGAAAATCTTCCTTGTTAACAACTACTTCTCTTCTAGAGCACCTGGCTATCTTACATTGGTACATTTGTATCTCATATCCACGTACATAGATGCATATGCGCCCACTTGAATTAAACTATAAATAATTATCAAGATCACTCAAATCAGTAATTTTTTGCCACATGAAATAATTTGGGCTAGATCTTGTGTTAGATCTAGATATAGATGATCGAGGGCCAAGCATGTATGTTTACATAGATTGACATATTCATTAATATACATAGTTTTGTCTTGAGATTTCTTCACAAGCTCATTCATCACATCCAACATGGGGAGAAGACTAGTTAAAGTCAAGAGTGTCTCTATATCGCTTAACCTATGTAAGAAGTCAGGACCTTTGTCTATTGTGTTGTGATTTTCATACATCACTCCAATCAAGGATTGATATTCTGAAAGAACTCATTGTGTTGGTCCATGCAGGGAGATCCATTTGGTATCGACATCCTTGAGAAGCTTGTTTCCTGGTGTCATTCCCTCATAAATTTTTTTAAATTATGTGAAACGTTTAGGACTTTAGCAGAAGTATGTGTGAATCTCATGAACTATATTTTCAACTTTTCATATTGTAGGAATCTTTCTTATAGTTTTGAATGCTAAATTCATTATGTGGGCCATTTAGTGAATGCCAAGCATGTATGGTGTACAAGTAGTTTGTAGCTTTGTGAAAACACCGGTCCTTTGACCTTGCATCACTGCAGCTCCATCATCTCCTACACACACCAACATTTTTGTAATTGTCAACTCATCCATACCTACAATTCCATTCAAATATTTTTTGACGAGTTCAAATATATTTTGCGATGTTGAACTTTTCTTCATTTTATCAACATACAGAAGATCTTGCAAAACATGTTGTAAAGTATATAAATGCATACAAACCCAATAAGTATTGTCTACAATAGTAACTTCATCTAAAGATAATGCAATGAAATTTGACTCTTTTACTTTATCCTTTAAATCCTCCTTTTCCACTATAGCAAGATAGTTGGCCCATTCCCATCCATCGTTTACTAACCAATGTGAGTAGGGATAGTGAGGAACATTTAAATAAGATAATAAACTAGAATATTCTTGGTAGTTTGTCATAGGAAGCCCTCTAGACAAAATATGAAAAACAACATTCATCTGAAGAGTTTTTGACATATTTGCTCCTTCCATGCTTTTCCAAATTGATCCTCAAGTGTACCTTTACATGCAACATTGTTCGACATTCTTTATTCATTCTCTTCATAATCCATGACATACCTAACATGAAGACATTCTTCCTTTGATTTCCATCATACGACTGATTCTTCCTTTTTGTCTATGATTTTTTTTTCATAAAATTTACCGATACGATTTTCTATAGTGTTAATCTTCAGCTGCAACATCTTGGCTCTTCCATATTTCCAACTACAAATCTTACATTTGGCCAACATTTCCTTTTCAATATCGTTTGCATTGCCAATCCCCACTAGTACCATGAATGGATATTTTGACAACCAACCAAGTTGAAAACTCCTTGTCATTTCCCACTTGTGCCCCCTTTTTGTTTTATTTTTCCTTTTCTTGCTACCAACATCATCATCCTCATCCAATTCAACTATCTCATTCTAGCTATCTAGGCCTAGGGTATCCCTTGGAACATCTTCTGCAGTATTTCTATCATGATTTGATACATATTGATTTAAATCAATGACAATCTCAACTTGACCTTTTGGTGGTGGTGAGGTTTTGGGAATGCTACCAATATTTGGTGGAAGAGTTGATGATGTAGCTCCATCTTAACCTGATGGATCAAAAGCTTTGGCAATTCCAAAGTAAGACTGCATGGTACATCTAAGTTTTTTGCATTCTAATGGCCTCCTAGTCTCTTCACCACCCTGAGGAGCTTGAGGAGCGGCAGGAGTCTCTTCACCACCCTAAGGATCCTAAGGAGTGGTAGGAGTCTCTTCACCACCCTGAGGAGCCTAAGGAGTGGCATGAGTCTCTTCACCACCCTAAGGAGTAGTAGGAGTCTAAGGAGCGGAAAGAGCATTACCACCCTGAGGAGCAGAAGGAGTCTGAGAAGCTATGGGAGTCTCTTCACCACTCTGAGGAGCGGCAGGAGCCTTACCCTTGCTGCTCAATTTGCTCGACATATTCCTCTCTCACTTCGAATAAAAGCTAGAAAAAATGTCTTCTTGTTTAAGGATAGAGAATAATAATATAGATCCCATTTCCTACAAAATATCATCTTTAATACTAGAGCAAGAATGGAAAAGAGATAAAGAAAAATTATTATTATGACTAATAACACTATGAAGAAATGATGAACTCACCTTTAAGTCCATGTTTCAGCTTTGGCTGATTTCTAAATAGATGACACTTTCGATTGTATTTATTTCTATTCAAGGAATGGATTAATAATATGCCTTTCAGTTATTCATCAAATATTGTGTGAATGGAAATGCAATAAGAATTTATAAGTAGTGTGATAAGTGTTGTTCTTTAAAAATGGTGCAGAATCACATATCAAATTTAATACCATGGAATACAATATAAAAATTTTGGCTTTTCCTAAACTTAGTCGCTAGTCCTTAGAGTTATATAACCTTGTCACAGAGTTCTAAATTTTCATAACTTCGTGATTCATTGACTTGGTTGATGGTTCACTTTGTTGAGTTGCAAGTCTTTCTTGGTCATCTTTCTACTCGGTGGGTCAGAGGTTTCGAAAACTTCAAAACTTCAAAGTTTGGTTCTAACTTGTAAGGTTCACTTTGTTGAAGCAAGAATGGAAAAGAGATAAAGAAAACTTATTATTATAACTAATAACACTATGAAGAAATGATCACTCACCTTTTAAGTCTACGTTTTTGGCTTCCATTGACTTCTAAATCGAGAAGTAGAACCTCAGAACCAAACAAAATGTGTAAGAATAAATGACACTTTTGATTGTATTTATATCAATCCATGATTCCATATTTGGAAAATTATGTGGGACTTTTAAATGGTATGTTAAAAATTTGGTGAATCTCACAAGCTTATACAATGATATGTTGTAATTTCAAGGCGAAATGTGTCCTCAAATGTAATTATTTTTTAATGTTATTGGAAAAATAGGTCCTCATGAGCAACTATTTATAAATTTCAATTTGCTAAATGGGTCTTCACAAGCAACTATTTGTAAATTTAAATTGGCTAAATAGGTCCTGATACAATGTTGTTTTAATAGTATTGGTGAATATGTAGGTGTTTTATTAAATACTTTCATGATTCAAGGAAAAAATATTATTTTTTCCAATTGAAACGCGTAGTTTGAAAATGGAAAATTTGTTGCTTAAATGTGCCTCATAAAAAACTCATTGGTGAATAGACATTCCTTGTACCTATAGTTCATAAAATCTGGATGATTTGGACAGCCTATTGGGTGCAAGAAATTTGCCAATTTTGACTTGGTCGATTCCTAGAATTCACCAATTGGCAAAGATTTTCAACTAAATTTTTCCTTGTAAGAGAGATCCTAACAATACCTAGGTGTTCAATTTTTTTGACCTTGAAACACATGCAACTTGATCGTTAGCACAGTCATAATTATGTGAAATCTTGTAGAATATGCAAAAACACGTCTTTGGTTGTTGGGAAGAAACTCTAAGCTTTTTGGTTGGTAATCCAAAGCAAATACCAAGCCTAAGTCTTGGAGATTCCCAAAGCAAGAAATAATGTGATCACATTATTTCATGGTTTTGACATATTTTTTTCATTTGTGCTCAAGAGTTGCCTAAGCAAGACATAACACAAGTGTGTTATAAGACGCTCGTGTTATTCCTTGCTTTGTGCTAAATGCTAGTATATTAAATGTATGTATGTATATTGTTATGTATGTATGCCTATATGTATGTATGTATGTGTGTGTGTGTGTGCATATGTATGTATGTATGTATGTATGTATGTATGTATGTATGTGTGTGTGTGTGTGTATGTATATATGTATTTATATATTAGTGTGTTTATATGTATGTATGTATGTATGTATGTATGTAACATTGTATGTACATATGTATGTATGCTTGTATGTATCTAAGTATGTGTGTGTGTGTGTATGTATGCGTGGCTGCATTTAGAGGAGGACAATTAAGACAATTTAGGTGGAGGAGAGGGAGGAGACATGAGAGAGAGAGGTGGAGAGGACTGTGGAAGTGGAGGGAGAATGGAAGGGAGGGGACGGAGGAAGGGTGGAGAGAAAGACGGGTGGAAGGAGGAAGAGGGGAGGATGGAGGAATGGAAGGAAGGAATGGAGGGTGGATGGTGGACAAAGGAGACCTGGAGGGGGAGATGGAGAGAGAGAGAGTTGTATAACAATGTAGGTAGGGTGACTTAGGGAGAGACCTAAATGGTGCAGGAGCACCTAAGGAACAACAAATAGTTTCATTAGGTAAATAAGAAACCTAGAGGAATAATTTTGTTTTGTTTTCATAAGGTCATGTACACCATTGTGTGGAGAGCTTAGAGGTTTTTTTGATCTTTGGAAAAGAGGTTGTCAAAAATTCAATAAGTTTAGAAGCTCATCTTGCTGAGTTGACAAAAGTTGCCAAAGGTTGAAAAACATAGTGGATTTTATAAGTTTCATCTTTAGGTCTTCTATAGGTTCAAAAAAATGAACTTAACTATTTTAGAAGCCTATTTAAGAGATGCTTCGACCATGGAGCAGGGTTAGAGGCACTGATATTGTAGTGACATTTGTGACATTGAAAGAAACAACATTTTGTGAGACATTCTTTGGTTCTTGCAACTAAATAGTGCTTTAATGGATTAAACCTGTTAGTGTTTTGGTTGTGGAATGTAGTTTCGGTAGTTTACAAGTAGTGTATAACATTAAATAGCTTCTTTGTTCAATTTGTAAGCACTTTTTGTAAATAGTTTCATTTTACCCTATTGCTGGTCTGAACCAGACAGGTTTTAGGAAATGGGGGGCTAGAGCACTTTCCCATCGTACAAACTATATGGCCCTTTGGAATAGTGCCTAGACACCATGCTTGTACATATGGTAGATTCTAGGGCTTGTGTGTGTGCAAGAGTGGCTAGCAATGTCTTGCCCTAGGCGAGCCAGGCAGAGTCCGGCTAGGGAAGACAAGGAGTGAAAGACTCATATTTTGCAGGGGTGTTAAGATTTTGAAGAAATTATTTTTTGTGAATTCAGCTAATGGTCAGGAGGAAGCTCCATCAACCCATTTGGTGTGTGAAACCTTTGATAGTTTGAAACAACTTGGGAAAGGCTAGTAAACCCTAGATTTTGGCCATTTTTGTGTATGGGCAGTGTACAGGCATTGTTGGTTCAAAACCCTGAAAATCTTCAAGGTGTGGACATGGGAAACACTAATCCCAAACAAAGAACCTAGGTCTTTTGGTGGGTTTTGGAGTAACTTCCATTTTTATCTAGTTAGGAGGCCTAATTGGGGCTCTAGGATTGTAGCCTTTTCTAACCCTAGGAAAGGAATTGGTGGACGCGATGGGGAATTGGAGTCTTGTGATTATATAAGAACCCTAAATAGGTCACTTTGAAGCTTTACAATGTTTTCCACCCCTGCAAGTACCTAATTGAGTGTTGAGGGTAATTGGCCTTTAGGGAAGAATAAGGGTCAAAGGTGAGGTGGTGGAAAAGCACCAAGATTGGCTTGGTAGTATGAAATATTATTGATAGTGGGGTTGGACAGAAGGACCAGGGGTTTCTATATCTAAAATAGGACCTAAAGGTTAAGGTGGGAGAGTCATCTAGGAGTTCTTGAGAATAAGGACCCAGGGCATGGGACAGTGAGTGTCTCATCGAACCCTGCCCTATCAGATTGGTATTAGAGCAAGTTAAAGATTTGGGAAAGAATCTTGTATGTCTAAGGTTGAGTCTAGTGATTCTTCCAACATGGTGACAAATACAGAACTAGCCAAGATGGTTGAAGAGCAGGAGGAAGACAATAAACAATTGAGGGAAAGAATAGCCCAACTTGAGCAAGCAGTGAGTAGTGTGCAATTTGAAGGAAGGATCCCTAAGGAAGAAGAGGTTGCAGAGGAAGACAAGACCCCTGAACCTGACCCTATTTTGAAAGAGGATCCTTTCTTGAAGGAATTGAAGGCTTTGAGTGGAAAAGCACTTGAAGGCATACCACTATTTAGTGGAAAAATAGAAGCTGGTCTAGTCATGGACTGGATAGAGGGAATGGAAAACCATTTTGAATGTGATGGAGTCACTGAAGCACAAAAGGTAAAGGTGGCCAAATCAAGACTAAGAGGTTCTGCTTTGACATGGTGGAAATTCATTCAGACAAAGAGGGAAAAAGAAGGTAAGCAGCCTATAACTACTTGGAATGGAATGGTTGCCAAAGTAAAAGAAGCATACATGCCAGATGACTATGAGATTCAGTTACATAAGAAGAGACAAAGCTTAAGGCAGAAAGACCAAGATGTGAACGCTTATACTGAAGAGTTTCAAAAACTTTGTATGAGGTCTAATGTTATAGAGGATGAAAGTCTTAAGGTAGCTAGATACCTTAACGGTTTGAAGTGGAACATCCAAGAAGAGATGGCTCTTTTAAGTCCTAAGACAATACATCAATGCTACCAATTAGCTATCAAGATTGAGGAAAGGAATAAGAGGAAGCAAGACTAGGCTTCTAAGGGCAGAGGCAAAGGAAGAGATCAAAGAGACCAAAGAGGACAGCGAGGTGGCTACCAAGGAAGAGGCAATGACCAAAGAAACCAAGGAGAGTCTAAACTCACAGAGCATGGAGGAGAAACATCTTCTAGAGGAGGATATAATATAGGTAGAGGACCTCAAGGATGTTCAAACAGAGGAAGAGGAGTAGGCAGGAGTAATTCATACTTTGCAAACATGAAATGCTACCATTGTGGACAAGTAGGTCATCCTGCTTATAGGTGCTCGAAGAAAGCATCCTCATCAAGCAATGAGAAGAGAGTGGCTTATGCACAAGAGGGCACCATGAGTCCTAAGGCATTTGAGGTGAGTCATATTGAATCTAAGGTAGGAGAGAATCTGATGTTCAACAGAGTTTTGATCAAACAACTGGTCAAAGAAGAACCAAAAAAAAGGAGAGCACTATTTAGAGTAAGGTGCAAGATACTTGGTAAAGTATGCAAGGTCATAGTAGATTCAGGTTCAACAGACAATATAATCTCAGAGGAGGCAGTAATAAAATTGAAATTGGAGAAAGTACCCCACACTAACCCCTACAAGGTAACATGGCTCAATAAAGGGCAGAGTGTTTTAGTGAATGAGCAAGTAACAGTGGAGTTTTCCATTGGAGGGTACAAGGACAAGTTAGTTTGTGATGTTTTACCCATGGATGCATGCCATCTACTATTGGGTAGACCATGGCAATATGATAGAGGTGTCATATATGATGGAAAAGAGAACACCATTTCTTTCAAGAAGGATGGGAAGACATTTAAGTTGTAGTCACTGTTAGAAGAGGAAGAAGGACAGTCAAAGACACCAAACATCATGTTGAGTAGTGGTAAAGAGTACCTTAACAACCTAGATCAAGGGAGTGAAGGATATGTGGTTGTGTTACTACCTAAAGAGGAAGATAAGGCTGAAAAGACAGTCCTACCGGAAGTAGTCCAGAAGTTACTTGATAGGTATAAGAGTATAGTTAGTGATAGTACACCTGCAACTCTACCACCAAAGAGAGCCATAAGTCATCAAATTGACTTCATACTTGGAGCTTCATTACCTAATTAACAAAGCAGCTTATAAGCTTACACTAGATCAGAACCTAGAGGTAGCTAGGCAAGTACAAGAATTGTTGGATCCAGGATTGATTCAAAAGAGCATCAGCCCATGTGCAGTACCAGTGGTTTTAGCAACCAAGAAGGGAGGTAAGTGGAGGTTATGCACAGATTCTAGAGCAATAAATAGGATCACCATTAGGTATAGGTTCCCTATTCCTAGAATTGAAGATTTAATGGATTGCCTTGGAGGAGCTCAGTACTTCACCAAGTTGGATCTCAAGAGTGGATACCATCATATCAGAATTAAGGATGGTGATGAGTGGAAGACAACATTTAAGACAAATGATGGGTTATATGAATGGAGAGTGATACCATTTGGTTTCTTTAATGACCCTAGCACATTCATGAGGCTCATGAATGAAGTACTCAGGGACTTTATAGGAATATTTGTGGTGGTATACCTTGATGACATCCTCATATACAACAAGACAGCAGAAGAGCATTTGAAACATGTGGAGTTGGTTCTTAGAAGGTTGCAAGAAGAGAAGTTGGCAATCAACCTAGAGAAGTGTGAGTTCTTTGAGCAAGAGCTTGTTTATTTGGGTTTTGTAGTGTCCAAGGGATCATTGAAGATGGATCCAAGTAAGGTTAAAGCCATCCTAAATTGGCCTACACCAACCACAGGGACTGAGGTAAGAAGTTTTCATGGATTGGCTCAATTTTATAGGAAATTCATAAGGAACTTTAGTGGCATATGTGCACCAGTCCTAGATACAATCAAGGGTGGTCTAAAAACTAAGTTTGTGTGGACTCAAGAAGCTGAGAAAGGGTTTGAGAAACTGAAACAAGAAGTGGCAACTCAACCTATTCTTTTGTTACCGAGTTTTGATAAATTGTTCACTATTGAATGTGATGCAAGTGGAGTGGTAGTAGGAGGAGTGCTAAGTCAAGAGGGCAGGCCTATATCCTTCTTTAGTGAGAAGATCAATGAGGCAAAGAAGAAGTATTCAACCTATGACTTAGAACTTTATGCTTTGCTTCAGTCACTTAGAAAATGGAGGCATTACCTTCTACCCAAGGAGTTTGTAGTTTTTACTGACAATCAGGCACTTAGTTTTATCAACACTCAAGAGAAGTTGAGTAATAGGCATTTGAAATGGATGGAATACATCCAAGAGTTTACTTTCACCATCAAGCACAAGAAGGGACAACTAAACAAAGTGGCAGATGCATTGAGTAGGAGGTTGCTGACAGTGCAAGAGATACAGATCAAGAGCATTGGCATAGACAGTTTCAAGGATCTCTATGGGGAAGATGAACACTTTTCAGAGGTCTATAAGGTATGTTCTAACTTTGAGAACCATTTCCATAGCCAATACTCTAAGTATACTTTGCAAAGTGGGTTATTGTTTAAAGGAAATCAGTTATGTGTTCCAAAAGGGTCAATGAGGGAAAATCTGATTCAGGAAAAGCATAATGGTAGTCTTAGTGGGCATTTTGGAATTAATAAGACTTTAGAATTAGTGCACAGATTCTATTACTGGCCTAAGTTGGCAAAAGATGTTAGAAAGTATGTGGAACAATGTGTTGTGTGTATGAAAGCTAAGGGAGGAGCTAGTAATGCTGGTTTATACCAACCCCTACCCATTCCTAACAGACCGTGGGAGTGTGTGAGCATGGATTTTGTGGTAGGTCTTCCTAAGACCAAGACTGGTTTTGATAGTGTTTATGTAGTGATAGACAGATTTAGCAAAATGAGTCATTTTATTCCCTGCAAGACTACTCATGATGCTAGCTACATAGCTCATCTTTTCTTCAAGGAGGTTGTAAGGATCCATGGATTTCCTTTGAGCATAGTTTCAGACAGGGATGTGAAGTTCATGAGTCACTTTTGGAAGACTTTATGGAGTAGATTGGGTACAAATCTGTCATTTGGAACAGCTTACCATCCTCAGACCGATGGTCAAACAGAGGTGGTTAATATGGTGCTAGGTAATCTTCTAAGGTGCCTAACTAAGGAATATGGATAGACATGGGATATGGTTATCTCACAAGCTGAGTATGCTTACAATGACAGTGTGAACTGAACCACAGGAAAGAGTCCTTTTGAGATTGTGTATGGGATGCACCCGAGAGGAATATGTGAGCTCAGAGATCCTGGAGCTAAGGAACATAGAATTAGACATGCAGAGGACATCAGTTAGACCATGAAGGAGATTTTGGAGTAGGTAAAGAGGATAGTCACTAAGGCTACACAAAAGTTGAAGGAGAAGGTAGATATGTCAAGGAAAGATGTACAATTTGTAGTAGGGGACTATGTTATGGTCCACCTTAACAAGTCCAGATTGTAGAAGGGAATGCCAACCAAGTTGCAGATGAAGAGAGTGGGTCCATGCAAGGTATTGGCCAAATATGGCAAGAATTAATATAAGGTGGAGTTACCTACCAAACTAGGAATCTCACCAATTTTCAACATAGCTGATTTGATCAAGTATAAGGGAACAATCAGTGATGAGGTTCAGAATAGTCAGGAGATATTTAAGGACATCAGTAATGTACCCCTACCTAGTCAAGACAAGCCTCAGGCAGAGAAGATCTTGGAGTCAAGAGTACAAAAGTCTACAAGGAACAAGGTGTTCATGGAGCACCTTATCAAGTGGAAGAATAAGCATGAGTCAAAATCCACATGGGTACAGGAAGGTCAATTCAAGAAGTTTGGCATTGACTTGTATTTACTCTCCCCTTCCATTCCTTAGTGTTTGGGCTAAGAGTGGGAGAATGGTGCAGGAGCACCTAAGGAACAACAGACAGTTTCATTAGGTAAATAAGAAACCTAGAGGAATAATTTTGTTTTGTTTTCATAAGGTCATGTACACCATTGTGTGGAGAGCTTAGAGGTGTTTTTGATCTTTGGAAAAGAAGTTGTCAAAAATTCAATAAGTTTAGAAGCTCATCTTGCTGAGTTGACAAAAGTTGCCAAAGGTTGAAAAACACAGTGGATTTTATAAGTTTCATCTTTAGGTCTTCTATAGGTTCGAAAAAAGGAACTTAACTATTTTAGAAGCCTATTTAAGAGATTCTTTGACCATGGAGCAGGGTTAGAGGCATTGATATTGTAGTGACATTTGTGACATTGAAAGAAATAGTGTTTTGTGAGACATTTTTTGGTTTTTGCAACTAAATAGTGCTTTAATGGATTAAACCTATTATTGTTTTGGTTGTGGAATGTAGTGTTGGTAGTTTACAAGTAGTGTATAACATTAAATAGCTTCTTTGTTCAATTTGTAAGCACTTTTTGTAAATAGTTTCATTTTACCCTGTTGTTGGTCTGAACCAGATAGGTTTTAGGAAATGGGGTGCTAGAGCACTTTCCCACCGTACAAACTATATGGCCCTTTGGGAATAGTACCTAGACACCATGCTTGTACATATGGTAGATTCTAGGGCTTGTGTGTGTGTAGGAGTGGCTAGGAATGTCTTGCCCTAGGTGAGCCAAGCAAATTCCGGCTAGGGAAGACAAGGAGTGAAAGACTCATATTTTGCAGGGGTGTTAAGATTTTGAAGAAATTATTTTTGGTAAATTCAGCTGATGGTCTTGGAAACGTCTGATGGTTAGGAGGAGGCTCCATCAGCCCATTTGGTGTGTGAAACCTTAGATAGTTTGAAACAGCTTGGGAAAGGCTAGTAAACCCTAGGTTTTGGCCATTTTTGTGTGTGGGCAATGTACAAGCAGTGTTGGTTCAAAACCTTGAAAAATCTTCAAGGTGTGGACATGGGAAACACTAATCCCAAGCAAAGAACCTAGGTCTTTTGGTGGGTTTTGGATTAACTTCCATTTTTCTCGGGTTAGGAGGCCTAATTGGGGCTCTTGGCTTGTAGCCTTTTCTAACCCTAGGAAAGGTATTGGTGGAAGCGATGGGGAATTGGAGTCTTGTGATTATATAAGAACCCTAAATAGGTCACTTTGAAGCTTTACAACATTTTTACACCCCTGCAAGTACCTAATTGAGTGTTGAGGGTAATTGGCCTTTAGGGAAGAATAAGGGTCAAAGGTGAGGTAGTGACAAAGCACCAAGATTGGCTTAGTAGTATGAAAGATTAGTGATAGTGGGGTTGGCCAGAAGGACTAGGGGTTTCTATATCTGAAATAGGACCTAAAGGTTAAGGTGGGTGAGTCATCTAGGAGTTCTTGAGAATAAGGACCCAGGGCATGGGACAGTGAGTGTCTCATCCAACCCTGCCCTATCAAACCTAAGAGAGAGATGGAGAGGGGATGAGAGGGGGAGACTTTAGAGAGAGGGAGAGACTTGAGAGAGAGAGAGAGAGATGGAGTGGGAGTGGAGAGA